>CM038671.1:481276922-481800613 GCA_021605145.1 Aegilops bicornis
ACAACAACAACAACAACAACAACAACAACAACAACAACAACAACAACAACAACAACAACAACAACAACAACAACAACAACAACAACAACAACAACAACAACAACAACAACAACAACAACAACAACAACAACAACAACAACCCGCCGCCACCACATCTAGTTGACAACTTAGCCCGTTTTCTGAGGTTGAATCAGCTCGTGTTTTCCAGTAGCACCGAGCCGATTGTTGCTGATGATTGGCTCAGAGGATTGGAAGGAGCTAACCACCGCAGATTGCACAGATGCTGAGAAGGTGCGCTTTGTCGCACATCAACTGGATGGACCCGCAGCCTCATGGTGGGAGAACTACACCACCACTTTCCCCATAGCCAATGTCACTTGGGATCAGCTTCAGCCAGCTTTCCTTACCGCCCATGTCTCAACTGGAGCTATGAGCATGAAGAAGCGTGAGTTTCACAACTTACGCCAGGGAAATCGTACTGTGTGGCAGTACGTGGATGAGTTCAGTAAGTCAGCATGCTATGCCCCGGATGATGTGGCCACAGATGTCGCGAAGCAGGAGAAGTTTATGGAAGGGCAGAATGATGAGCTGAGTATGTAGTCGATGGTAGCAACATTTGCTAACTACCAAGACTTGGTAGACAGGGCTCTTATGATTGAAGGGAAGCAGCAGCAGATAGAGAGCCGCAAAAGGAAGTATGGACAAGGGAAGTACAATTCAGGAGCTCAGCAGAGACCTCGTTTTACCCTGGACTCGGGAGGACATACTCACCATAACCATGGAGGCCACACTCACAATGGAGGAAGTTCGCATAACCATAGTGGCCACAAGAATGGAAATGGGAATGGAGGAAGCAGCAGCCAAAACCGTTCCAACCCAGCAACACCCGCCAAGAAGGATCTAAATCACATTACTTGTTTCAAGTGCGGGAAGACTGGGCACTACGTCACCAAGTGTTCTGAAGCAAAGAATGGAAATGGCAATGGAAGTTCTGGGAAGAAGCCCAATCCCTTCACCAGAGGTCAGGTGAACCACATCAACGTGGAGGAAGTTGAAGATCAGCCTGACGCAGTGATTGGTAAGTTTTTGATTAAGTCATTTACCGCTCTCATTCTTTTTGACACTGGTGCATCGCATTCATACATATCAAGGGGATTTGTGGACAAGTTTAAGTTACCCACCTTAGCCCTTAGGTCACCCATGAGTATATGGCCAGCCGATGTTGTGATCGGTTACCCTTAACCATTGGTAGCCATGTTTTCCCCTCCGACCTAATAATTTTGGAGTCACAAGGATTGGATATAATACTATGCATGGATTGGCTATCGAAGTATGGAGGAAACATTGATTGTGCTAGTAAGTCAATTCTACTCACCACCACGGAGGGAAGGAGGATCAAGTATGTATCCACGCATGCGCCAAGGAGGACCCAAGTGAATTCCCTCTCCGGAGTTATTCAGGAGGAAGTGCCTGTTGTGAAGGATTACCCGGATGTATTTCCAAAGGAACTACCAGGCATGCCGCCGGATCGAGATATAGAGTTCTTGTAGAACTATTGCCAGGTACCGGACCAATATCAAAGAGGCCATACCGGATGCCCGCAAATGATTTGGAGGAAATCAAGAAGCAGATTAAGGAGTTATTGGAGAAAGGTTACATTCGACGAAGTTCGTCACCGTGGGGAGCCCCAGTGCTCTTAGTTGAGAAGAAGGATGGGTCGTTTTGAATGAAGTGACGATCAAGAACACGTACCCACTACCGATGATCAATGATTTGTTTGACCAACTGCAAGGAGCTAAAGTGTTTTCCAAGATCGATATGCGATCAGGATACCACCAGCTGAAGATCCGGGAACAGGATATACCAAAGACAGCTTTCACCACAAGGTACGGGCTATATGAGTACACGGTTATGTCATTTGGATTTACCAATGCCCCTGCTTATTTCATGAGTATGATGAATAAGGTGTTCATGGAGTTTTTGGATAAGTTTGTTCTGGTGTTCATTGATGATATTTTGGTATACTCGGAGAATGAAGAGGAGCACAAGGAGCATTTGCGTTTAGTTCTCGAGAAGCTCAGGGAACATCGACTATATGCCAAGTTCAAAGAAATGTGAATTTTGGTTGAAGGAAGTTGGATTTCTTGGACATGTTATATCAAGAGAAGGTATATCAAGAGACCCTACCAAGGTTCGATCGATCCACCGAGTGGTTGGCACCCACCTCGCTTGGAGAGATCCGTGGTTTTCTTGGACTCATGGATATTATCGGAGATTCATTGAGAATTTTTCCAAGATTGCGAAGCCCACGACGGAGTTGTTGAAGAAGGACACTAAGTTTAAATGGACAGATGAATGTGAGGCTAGTTTTCAGGAGTTGAAGAAACGTTTGGTTACAGCCCCAGTGCTAATTCTTCCGGATATACGCAAGGATTTCCAAGTGTATTGTGATGCTTCTCGCCAAGGACTTGGTGTACTTATGCAGGATGGAAGAGTTGTTTCATATGCCTCACATCAACTTCGACCGCATGAGTTGAATTATGCCACACATGATTTGGAGTTAGCAGCCGTAGTGCATGCTCTCAAGACCTGGAGACATTTTCTTATTGGAAACCGTTGTGATGTGTACACGGATCACAAGAGTTTGAAGTACATTTTCACGCAGAAGGAGCTGAATCTCAGGCAGAGGACATGGTTGGAGCTTATAAAGGATTATGATATGAAGTTGCATTATCATCCAGGAAAGGCCAATGTCGTAGCAGATGCTTTGAGCTGGAAGAGTTATGTCAATACCCTCGTAAGCGGAGGATTTCCGCAGGAGTTAGTTGACGATCTCAAGGAACTCCGTTTGGAGATAGTTCCAAGAGGTTTTGTTGCAACAATGGAGGTTCAGTCTACGTTATTGGGAAAGATTCGAGAAGCTCAAAAGGATGACAAATAAATTGCTGAGATAAAGGAGAAGATGAGTAAAGGAAAAGCCAAGGGTTTTCGAGAGGATGAGCACGAAACCTTATGGTTTGAGGACCGTGTATATGTACCCAATAATGTAGAGATCATAAAGTTAATACTCCAGGAAGCTCATGACTCGCCATACTCGATTCACCCCAGAAACACCAAGATGTATTTGGATTTTAAGGAACGTTTCTGGTGGACAGGTATGAAGAAGGATATTGCCGAGTATGTAGCCGTATGTGATGTATGTCAGAGCGTGAAGGCAGAACATCAGAAGCCAGCAGGATTACTACAGCCTATGCCGATACCTGAATGGAAGTGCCACAAGCTTGGCATGGATTTCATCAACGGATTACCCAGGACACGATCGGGATATGATTCTATCTGGGTAGTAGTTTATCGCTTGACCAAAGTGGCTCACTTTATCCCCATGAAAACCACTTATACGAGTGCGAAGTTGGCCAAGATATATATATGACCAGGATCGTATGTCTGCATGGAATTCCGAGGACCATCGTATCGGATAGAGGAACACAGTTTACCTCGAAGTTTTGGAATCAGTTGCAGCAGACATTGGGTACCAGGCTAGAGTTCAGTCAGCCTTTCATCCACATACAGATGGACAAACCGAGAGAGTCAATCAGATTCTGGAGGATATGTTGAGAGCCTGTACACTAGATTATGGATCTAGTTGGGATGATAATTTACCTTACGAGGAGTTCTCATACAACAACAGTTATCAAGCTAGTTTGAAGATGGCACCTTTCGAAGCTTTGTATGGAAGGAGGTGCAGAACACCGTTAATGTGGGATGAAGTTGGAGACCGTCAGTTGTTTGGACCGGATTTGATCAAGGAGTCTGAAGAGAAGGTTAAGTTAATTCGAGATAGACTGAAGGTAGCTCAGTCCAGGCAGAAAAGTTATGCAGACTCCAAATGCAAGGAGGTAGTCTACGAAATCGGAGATAGAGCATATCTACGTGTGTCACTGCTTCGAGGAGTTAAATGCTTTGGAGTTAAGGGAAAGTTAGCCCCGAGATTTGTAGGACCATACCGAGTTTTGGAGCGTATGGGAGAAGTGGCCTACAAGTTGGAGTTACCCGAAGGATTGTCAGGAGTTCATGATGTGTTTCACGTTTCCCAGTTGAAGAAGTGCCATGCAGAGATGGCTGATATCCCTCTAAGAGATACAGTGCCCCTGGAAGCAATTCAGTTGGACAGCGACCTAACCTACGAGGAGAACCCCGTCAAGATTCTCGAGTTTGCCAGCCGAGTTACACGCAGTAAGGTTATCAAGTTTTGCAAAGTTTAGTGGAGCCACCATACCTAGGATGAAGCAACCTGGGAACGAGAAGAAGACCTACAGAAGGACCACCCACACCTATTTCCTAGTCAACCCGAATCTCGAGGGCGAGATTCATCTTAAGGGGGGTAGGTTTGTAACATCCCAATTTTCAATTTGGGTGTTATACATAGGACATCATATGCATATCATAGTTTATTTGCATTTTGGTTGTGATCTTAGAAATCTTAAGCAACTCAAGGACCCAAGGAGAGAGTTGGAGATTTCATAAATTTTCATATTTGAATTTTCTCAAATTTGAAAAGAGGATCAATTTGGTTTTAATATTTTTCTCTCCAAATATTTGAATATTAAAAATAAAAGAGAGAAGATAATATGAATTCTTCAAAGAGAGAGGAATATTGGAGGAAAAAATTTAAAATCAAATATATATTTTATTTGGATTTTATTTGAGATTTTATTCAAATTAGAAAAATATGCATTTTTCAAAATTGCATTATTAGGGAAGAAAAATGTTCACTTTGTTCTAAATATTTTATTTAGACGGCAAAAATTATTTTTGGCATTTTTTAAAAAAAATTATATTTTTATTAGGATTTTTCTTCGGCGAATTTATTTAAAAAACTTCTCGCCCGACTAGGCCAGAGGCCCAGCCCAGCCGGGCCGAAGCCCACTCCCGCCGCCGCCTTCCTCGCGACGTCGTCGTCTCTGGCACGGACGCCGAGGAGGAGTCCGAGCCGGAGTCCACCTCGGGTCGGTCCCTCCTCCAAGACGCCGCCCACCTCGGCCTTTATATGCTGCCCGCCGCCGCCCTCTCCTCCCCACCTAAGCCCCACCACCGCTGATTGCTGCCCGCCGCCAGCCGCCGCCGCCCAGCTGCCCGCCGCTTGAGCCGCCCGCCTCGCCGTTGCTCGACGCCGCCCATGGATCTCGTCGGATCTCGCCACCACGGTTTTTTGTTGAATCGGTAAAACCGACAAAACCATCCCTGGTTTTTTTACTCGTTAGATCGGTTCAGTTTGGTTTTTTCGGTTTTGCTAATTAGCGAACATTCACTCGCACGTCTCTATTCGCGAACGATTTCGTTCGTTTGTCTCTAATAGCGAACGTTCGTTCGTTAGTCTTTTTATTTTTATTTTATTTTCGGCCAGGGACCTATCCGTGATTATTTTTATCGCAGATTAGCCCCTGATTTTCAAACCCCCGCAACTTTTTAACCGTTCGTCCAAATCTTTGTCTCGAACCCCTCTTTCTAGTTAATCAACTTGAACATGATTTTGACAATTTAAAATTTGGTTTCAAGCAGTTTTGATTTCAAACTTCTTTTGATCGTAGTTTGAGTTTCGTAGCTCCGATTTGATTGATCCTTTTTGCAAATCGAAGCACTTCAGTTGAACTTTCAGTTTGGATCTTTTTATCTAAGTTTTACCCTTGCATCTATGCTTGAGCGCTTATGTATGCTATTGTTTGTTTGTGATAGAATTTTCGGAGTGCGAAGCATGCTACTACGAGTCTCTGTTTGCAGATCGTCAGCAAGGCAAGTAACACTTTGATCATATCCCTTCATTACCCAGTTTTTATGCATTAGTTTCAACCCTCAAACATTGCATGAGTAGGATCTGCTTAACTTGTGGGTATTGGGAAGTAGTTGATGAGGTAGAACCTATTGTCCTTTATTATAAACCTTGGGAGTTACTTCTACGTTATGCTTATACTGCTATGCTATGCTCGTAGACGTGGATTGGTTGTGTATCCATGACATATGTGAGAGTTATTAATAATGGTTAACTTAAGGTGGCTACATAAATACACATCTGGGTGGATTGGTTGAGGCACCCTGGAGCACCCAAAGGGTTGTCCTGGGCACTGAGTAATCTAGCTACTGTCTCGATATCCCGGAGTACCCGTGTGATCATCCTATGGTTCGCCACCCAGGCTCAAAGGGATCATAAGATTATTCATGCTAGAAACTTCCGTGTGCAGCCACAAGCCATTATGGGCTCTAGCATAGTTGAGTATGTTGCGTGACCTCTTTTAGTGGTAGGCTAGCATATGTAGGGGATGTAGGTGGTACTGTCTACCCAGTGTAAAGAGTTAATGCTTCTGAAAGACTGTGTCTCGGCCATCCATTTCTCAAACACCATGTAGTACGAGAAATCAAACGGAGGAGATTGAGTCTTATGGGGAAAAGTGCGCAAACCTCTACAGAGTGTACAAACTAATCATGGTTAGCTGTGTCCCCGGTTATGGACATCTTGAGTATCTGGTTCTTGAATTATTGATTTGATCTCATCACTCCTAATTAATTTGTTGGGTTATTAATATTGTTTAATTGGGATTGAGTTGGAGGAACCTTCTCAATATTTATCAACCAACTTGTTAGTTAAATAAAATATATTCCTTTGCTGTAGGAAAAAATTGGCTTTACGCAAAAATATGATAACCATAGAGCCTCTACCAGCCATATATGCATGTAGTGTTAGCATTTATCTTGTTCATTGCTCTGCGGTGTTATTTTGCCAGCATATTCCATGTGCTGACCCGTTTCGGGCTGCAACGTATTATGTTGCAGACTTTTCGCATTTAAGAGTAAGGTGCGCTAGGTCGTTTTCGTGCACTCAGCTATGTCGTTGGAGTTGATAGACTCATTTACCTTCAATGCTTCCGCAGTTATCTTATTTAGATGGCCTTCAGCCATATTAATGTAATAAGTTCTTTTTTGAGACATTCGATGTAATAAGTGTGTGATTGCACTCTGTTATAAATCCTTCAAGTACTGTGTGTGTCAGCATTACCGATCGAGGGATGACACTTATGCACAGAGACTTTACCGTTTGAGGTCGGATCGCTACAGCTTTACATTGCAATTTTGTGAATCTTCCTCAAAATTTTCAATATCTTGGACTAACATTTGCTTGAATTTTGTGCCACTTGTACTAATCAAACCACTCGATAAGCTTTACTTTGTAGGTGTGAGTGAACAAGTCTGGTACCAATTACATTATTCTTTCATTTCACATTGAGTGACACGGGATACATCCTCATCTTTGGGAAACGGTATCTTGGTATTGTTTATCCCATTTCCTACTCACCTCTACTAGAGTCTTGTGATGGACAGGCAAAGCACATCATCTTCGGTCTTCGACCACATCGAGCGACTCGCCGTCGACATACGACACTCTGAAGCAAGGAAAAGGGACTACCTCGATGACAAGTTGGACGCACACATGGATGACATCCGACATGTGTTCCAACTACAAGTATTTTTCCCCTTCGTCATCTTCAAGGCGGAGACGCTCAAGTCGAACACCTTCGGAGCGGCCACACGACGCAAGTACCACGTGGCACCATCATCATCTTCGAGACGAACACCACCAAGAGGACGCTACAGCTACCACCACCACTTCGACATCTTCGCCAAGTGTTCTGAAGGCATCTTCGCCTGTGGACGTACGTCATCTTCGCCTAGTTCCCACGAGTCCGCCTACTTTGACCACCTACAAGCGAGGGCGACCACCTACAAGAGAGACTTCCATCTTCGGAAGCCCCTCAAGGAAGATGACCGAGCATGGGAAATTCCCTTCGGTCATGGAGACAAGCTACGAGGTGCCACATCATATGGGCCTCATACAAGACGGTAACAAGATGGTCGAACAAGGGCCATCCCCTTCGACCACGGCGATGAGAAAAAACCTCTCCAACAACATGAAGACGGTGTCCCATTGGGACTCTTACTCCGAGTGATCTACTACACCGCACATGAGACCTTATCTTTGGTCTCGGAGGAGAGTGATGATTTTCCACTTATCACGGCAATCATCTTCGGAGGTGTTATGGATGAGGAGGTTGAGCATGGGATTTTCCCTTCGACCAAGGAGGCGTATGGTGATGAGTTGAGTGACTTGTGCATCCATATTGAGAGTGAGAGTGACTTCACCACTAGCCCCATATATGATGAGTTGCCCCAATTCCCATGTGAGGAGAGCCACCACCACCACTTGAGTGATTTGAGTGACTCCACCATATGTGACACTGAGTGCACCTACCTTGAGGGAGTGAATGAGCCACCACCACATAGAGAGAGTGAGGTAGTTGATAGGGCATGTGAGGCCATTTCGATTTCTAACAACTTAACCTCTACCTCTATTGTGTCTTCTCATTTGGTGCTAGGTCCCATATATGATGACGCGCCGATCCTCGACGACTTCGTCCTTCCCTTGGACAAGATGAGGCCATGGTGGACAATGATACACCCCCACATGGTTCCATCACGATGATAACGTTGACCATGATTTGGTCTTTGCCACCTCACCTACACCACATGAGTGGAATGAGAAAGGTAACATAGGTGAAGGTTATGCTCTTGTCCCACTAGTGGACATTCTTGACATTGATTGCTTGCATGATGTTGATCCACCTATTACCATGCTTCATGCTAGTATGATTTCCCCATGCGATGATTTCCACATTTATGATGAGCTTGATGATTATCATGTGGGTTCTATTAGTTCTGATGCCATGTTACATAGGATTTCTTATGATAATTCCGTTGGTCACATCATGTTTGATAATCCTCTTGACTTGTCATATGCTATGCATGAGATCACCCATATGTCATATTTGTAATCTCATCGTAGTGACTATGCATATGCAATTAAAATAAACCCAAATTGAACATATAGCATAGATGACAAGCCCATGGTTATTGGCATTTGTTTTTCTTGTGATGATATTGATATGCTCCCTTTGGATCATTTACCTCATATGCCATGCCATGACCACCTAGCTTTGGACATGCATTGTTTGCCATGTTGTAAATTTTTCCATGTTATGTTTCCGCTATTGCACATGAGGAGACCCCATAGTTCCCTCATACATTTTAGGATATTTTGATCCATCCCATCAGTTGCATGATTCCCATGATTGTGAGCACCTTATGCATCCCATGAATAAACACGCTATTGTTGTGCCACACACTTGTTATAATTTACATCCCAATCATGTTCAACACAATAACTATCATTGCATGATGGATGACATATTTCTCTACCATGCGTCAAATTTTTTTGAGCATTGCTTATCTTGTGCTAACTCTCACATTCACATACCCATCATGATGGATGATGTGTACATTTACCATGCACACACTTCCTTTGGTTTGTGTCTCTTTTGTGTAGGTACCCATGCATACTCGTCCACCTCGCAATCCCATGAGTTGACGAAACGAGCTCTAGAGAGCAATGATGGCTTGGGATTCCGTGGATTTTCATTCCCACCACTCCCTTCGTGCAAAGACTTCGCACATTTCTTATACATGGCCCTCACATGGTTATGGGTTATATACCACTTCTCACTTTATGCCCATACTGCCATGATCACTTTGCATGATATGCTCATTCCTATGCCTTTGCCATGCATTTGTGACCCATGCCTTGCATCTCACCGTATGTGTATTTGCAAGCTTGGTGGAGATATTGCTTGTTATTGCCATGTACTTTAATGGATTCCTCTAATATGTTGCATCTTCGCACTACTAGTTTGCATGTTATGATTGTTATGCTTGGCTATGTTACATCACCGATGATTCATACTTGCTCATTTCATGCGGTTGATGACATCCATTTCCATGCTTTGCACATGATTGCTATTAATGTTGTCATATGTCTCCATATGTTGCCTCTTTCATGCTAGATGATTTGCCATGTATTGAGTGCAACAATGATTTTAGTCTTACTAATGAGATTGCCCCATAGCTTTCTCGCATATGTTTGGAGCTTTTGACATATTTCGTGTGAAGCATGCTTATGTTCCTTCTTTGCACCATATGCCTAGTGCCATGAGTATAGCCATTACATCATATTATTCATGCACTTTTGCTTCTAATGGTTATGTGCAAGAGAAGAGAACCATCATGATGGATGATGTGTTTATCTACCATGCACATACGTTCTTTGCTTTGTTTTATGCATGTGTAGGATCTTTCGACATCATGTCAACCTCTACTTCATGTGAGTTGATCATTCGAGCTTTTGAGAGTGAGCCTCATACTTTCGACCACAACTTGCTTCTACACCGCTTTTGCTTGTGCTTCGGTATTGTGAAGGACGCACAAGGACATACTTTCGAGGTGATATCCTTCTCTTTCAAGAAACACAAAACCATGAGCATGGATATTGGACCACTTGATTGCACACATGTTAGAGATAGTGCTTTCATTCATGATTTCCACATTGCTATGCCTCATGACATGTATGCCTTGTGTGTTGCATCCAACTTGTTCGTGATTTTCTCCTATCATATGTTTGGTTGCAACAATGTCATTTCTTCATGTATGCCATGCACCTTTGATTGTCACATGATTGACTTGATTGTCTCACACATGTTGAACAATTGCTCTTTCCATTGTGTTGAGTGCCACGATATCTTCACTAAACCCTATGTACATTATGCTTGGATTGTCTTGCACTTGCCCCATGTGTTTAGACATATCATTATATTTGGTGTTGTGTGGATGATTCTTATGCCTACCATAGACCTTTTGTTGAGCACTTCGCACATTCTTGCTATGACCTTGAGGTAGATGCTTGTTCACTTGTCAAACATATTTGCATCTCGACCTCCCATTTGCATGTTTGTTTCCATGATGTACTTGATTATGCTCAACTTATATGCTTACTTGCCATGCCACACTTCTTTGTCACACTATATGCTATGCTTGATGACGACACTTGTTGGGTGAATAACCTCTTGAATGCTTGGTTTTGCACTAACGCTAAGCACATTTGTTCGTCCAAGTGTTTGTTGTCCTTGCTCCTTTTGAAGGACTTACATGACGGTGCAACATTGGAGAGTGCCCATTTCGAGCTATAAGATGATGAATGCTTGGTGATCATCAACTTCTACACGACAACATCATCTTTCTCCCATGGTGATTTGATTTTCGATCGGAGGTCGGATCTTTCCCAAGGGGGAAGGGATGATGCGGAGAATCCTATGGACATCACCATGTCAAGAGTCCGTTTGGCAAGTGACATGTGCCACATCTACTTCACATACATAAAGGTGAATCATCTCCTTTACACGTGTCCATTTGTATCCCTCGGGGATGGTATACTACTTGACCCCTCTCTCGTGTGCATACATAGGTGTGAGCGGGGTTACATTCATCGAGGAGTCCAAGCTCAAGAGTACACGTACACCTTCAGCGAGGAGCATGCACGGAAGAACCCCAAGGCCACAAGGAAGAAGGAGGCAGCCACTAAGAAGAAGGCTGCAGCTCCCAGGCGACCCCGTGCGCACGGGCCTCCCCGACCTCGTGCCCACGGGCCACCCAGAAGCCTTCTGGAGGCGAAGACACGAACCCCCGTGCCCACGGTCCCTGGACCCCGTGCACATGGTACCCCCGTCCCCACGGTACAAGCCCGTGTGCACAGGCTAAGTCGCTGGCCACCTGGATACCCCGTGCGCACGAGCTCCACTTACCCCATGCACACGGGGTTGCATGTGTGCAGCTGCGGGCTTTGCCCATGTAATGCCCATTACGCCCCTTCTTGCCCCTTCAACCCCTAGGGCTATATATACTCCTCCATCTCCTCCATTTAGACTTAGCAAAGGATATGACATGATCTAATTGAGCTTTGCTCCTTGTACCTCCTCTTGAGAGAGAGAGAGACCTCTCCCATGGAGATCAAGACCCCCATCTAGGGAAGGATCCCCATCTTAGGATCATCAAGACCTCATCTCCTTCATAGGATTTGGGATGAAATCTTGTGTCTCTCCTTTTGTTGTTCTTATACCTTTGTGGATCTTATGTGGATGTGAGTCTAGTGGATGTGTGATTTGGGCTTGTTCTTGAGTGTTCCGCTTGCGATTTCTCCGTGTTCTCCGTGGGATTCCCCTCCAATTCGTGAAAGATCTCCACTTAGGGTTCCACCTTACAACACTCAGTCTCAGAAAGAAAAATCTCCTGAGCCAGCAATTCCTTCGCACTCCCCTGGCAAAGACCCGGATGCTCCTCCCTAACCAAGGCCAACTCAATCAGTGCATGTGGCCTCCATTGTTCAAGCTGATATTCCATCCCAACAAAATGTTTCTAAGGAAGGTGAAATCCCTCGCTCCGAGCCCCAAGCTTCTCCGGCTCATGATGCACCACAAGTCTCGGCCTCTCCAACTGTCCAGCAACAACAGATTCCAGTGGAACAACCTCAACCACCTCTAGTACTTGATTCGGCCCTAGTGCCTACAGAAAAGGAATTTGCTCTGATGCCTACTGACTCTGCAGCTCCCACTATTGTGCCACCAGCTTCATCTCCACTTAAGTTATCCATCGACACAGCAACAAGAATGCTAGATGTTGGTCCCGCCGAATGAAAATCTGTCTCTGCTCATCGTACATACTCCGTTGTATATGGCGGTGAATTTCTCTCACCAGAAGACGAACTCACATATCCATACCCTCGTGAAGAACTGCCTTTGTTCTTGATAGGAGCTCATGCCAAAGGTCGTCTTTTCAATCAGAATATGCATCCCACATTCTTTCAAGCTAATCTGTATGATGGGTCGCGCACTTCGGATTCGGCTCGTTTCTAGACAAAGGAACATGCCATATATTACTCACGGGTCCTCTATGAGAGCAAAAAGATTTCCTCGCATGAATACCTGAACATCCCTGCTATGCGAATATTGGTCGCTTCAATCGATTCTTTGCAAGATCTTGATGATTTTTGCCTCACCAAAGTATTCGAATTCGATCATCCTTGGAACAGAGAGATTATTCTTCAGTTCTATGCTACTATGTATATCTCTGGTGATGAATCCGATAGCTCAAAATGGATTATGGAGTGGATGACCGAAGGAAAACACATCAAATGCACTTCAAACGATTTTGTCTCGCACTTCCATTTCCCTTGCTTTGAGCATGGCGACACTGAAATTCGTGTACACAACATTGATCTCATATCAGATGAAACATTTTGGTGCACTATGTATAAAGAAAAGATTCATGACTACACTGGTCGTCCCCGTCCTAAGCATTTAAGATTCATGACTACACTGTTTGCCCTCTAGACGGGATGAATACAGATAAGTCCATCTCAGATGTTCTTCGAAATGCCATCTATGCCATCTCTGAGAGGTATGTCTTCAATGTTGAGGACATGTTTATGCGTATTCTGAAAGATTCTGCTCAACATCCTTTCCGCGTCAAAGTCTTCGCACCATGGATCCAGAAAGTTATTGATCACACTATGCGCACAGTATATCTGGCGAAGGAAAGTCATAAAATCTCCATACCTCATGTTCGCGATACCCTACAAATCATGGAAGATATTTCTGGATTATCACAAGCAATTTGATGGGCCACGTCTCCCTCGGCGCGACCGGCAGATTTCGCCTCACCTCCATCACAACTCGAAGTTAGTTTGCATACTCAACAACTGCTGCTACAGCATATCACTAAGGATCGACGCGAAAAAGAACATCTCGCCTACGAGCTAAATGCTCTCCACAATCGAACTAGAATCATGCATCTAATTGCGGATGAAAACAAGAAGAGGCTCTGGAAATTGCTTCACAAGTTCTTTACCAAGAAACAACTCATGAATGTAAATCTCTAAGAGCTCTATGATTATCTTGACAAAGGCTTCACTGTTCAAGATTTCCAAGATCGGAGTACTCCTCCTCTTCCTAGTCATGAGCCAACCACTGATCTTCTGCATCTCAACCTTCGCCAAACTGCTTGAAGAATCTGAAGCCACCTCACCAACTGAGAAACCTACCAAAGGCAATGTGCTATCCCATGATTCTCATGTGGTTGCCCCCAATATGACCTTGTCCTCTCAGCCCCAAGTTGTTATCCCTGAAGGAAAATCTGTTGCTGCTGAAGACGAAGCCAATCCAGTCACTTCCGAAGACGAATCACCTCAGACAGTTCTTCTGGAGATGCCACCGAGTGAACCAAGTTCTACATTTTTGCACTCATGTTGTTCGTCACCTTTTTGACACTAGTTGACAAAAAGGGGGAGAATTACATCGAGTCTCGATAGATTTGCTTTATGTGTTTCTTTGGTTTGGTTTCGTGCAAGTTTGAAACTTCCGATTTAAGCTTAAGTTGTGAAAACTTCTATGTTGTAATGTTAATAACCCCTCCTACTGCACTATTTCTCTCGAAGCATTTGTTTTGTAGGTGGAATTATTATCGAAAGTTATGAATGATAGCACTACAATCTCGATAGATTATATATCATCAGTGCAAATCATTGACTCGAATGATTGAAATTTCCTCTGTATACTTCAATACTTGCAAGGGAATTAATCTTGTATCTTTATCCCTGCATTCATTTAGGGGGAGTCTATTTCATCATCAGGCAAAGTAACACGTATTCACTCTTGTTGGAATTACTTTTCACTTATCTATCTTCACTTTGATGATTATCTGTTTTGTCAAAAACCATCCAAAAAAGGGGGAGATTGTTGGTGCAATAATCTGCCATCCTTATGTTTTGGAGTTTGTTGACATAAACAGTATGGGACTTATGTGTTTGCTAGTGCACACAGAGTAATAGGTCCCTGGAATCAAGGGGAGTTTGATTCAAACAACAAAGATATTCCCCTGCGTGGCAGTGAAGGCTATCACCGAAGATTATGACGCTAAGCAATTGATTCTGTGTTCATCCGAAGGAAGGGACTGCGAACGAAAAGATTGAAGACGAAGTGAAGACGTAGCATCTATTTTGTTGTTTATCGTCTCTTTGTTGAGTCACAGGACCATCGTACTATTAAGAGGGGTGTAGCGTTCGAAGCTTTGATTCTCTGATGCTAAACCCAAATCCTATGAAAGTTTTTTTAGAAGAACAGGGAGGCTCCTCCATGATTCCATTATATGAATGAAACCACAAAGTCGTTTAGGGATACATCAGCTCACTGAGAGGAGCAGTTCAGGGAAGGACTAAGCGAAAGAAATTACATCAAGCATGCAGATACAAATCGACTAATCCTATGAAAGTTGCGTAGAGAAATCTCTTTGTGTTTCGAGCAAATACTTGCCAGCAAGAGACTATGATCTTCTTCGCTGCGAGAGATTTGTCTCCGGCCGAGGAGTTAGCATTACTTGGTCCTCAAGTAACGTTACCGTTGCTCTTGAAATCCGACCGTTGTAAACGTGTCGGGTGGCCCTTGGCTGGACCGCGTGCCCAAAATGGTCATTTCCCACCAGGGAAGGTTGCGGCTATAAATAGCCACCCCGCACCGGCGTTGTCCGGTGGCTGCTCCATTTGATTGTGAGAATATTGTTGAGAAACCCTCTCTCCAGAGTGATTTGAGTTTAAAATCCGCCGAGAGAAAACCCCTAGAGCCGAAAAATTATATAGTGGTTCAACATATCACTCGAATATAAGTCCAGTACGCTCCGCCTATTACTCTTGAGAGCTGCAAACTCTAGACGGTTATGTGTCAAATTGTTCAGAGACCAAGAGAAATTTTGGTTCTCGGAGAAGAAGTCTGTAAAGGTTTGGAGATCGCCTCAAGTATCTACCATGAGTGATCGACATTGGTTGACGAACCAATTGCCGAGGAGAATAGGGCGAAGAGAGTTTATCTTCTGTGTTAAATCACAACCCCTCCAACTGCATGTAGTCCTTGTGCGAAGGACGAACTGATCTACCAAATTCCTTGTCGCCATCGAGCATCACTTTGGTTACTTCGCTTCTCCTCTTTACATTCGAACGATCAGTATCATGTGATTTGTCTTGATGCATGCTTTTAGTTCCATTCGGTAGTTTGTATTCGCTCATCAGACGTTGTTTTCATTCGCTCATTCTTTGGGTTACGAGAGTTTTGATATTTCCGAAGAAATTTTAAAACTCCCATTCACCCCCCGCCTTCTGGTAGACATACTTCGTTCCTACCCCCCCCCCCCCGGGGTGGTACGGCTATTGATTTCTTAATTGGGTTTTTTCCTATGTGCAGCTAAGATTTTTCACATGTATTTTAAAACTCAACATATCCAAGATTTTTCACATGTATATGCTTGTTGTCGTGGTTGCAAGAGTTTGCGTGAAATTAGAGCATATGATTGTTGTTTTATGGTTGATGTATGACACAAGATGGCAGCAAAGTTTCAGAGTTATGCTTGCTGTTCATGTATGTGCTTTCTCCGCAAGAGTGTGAGTACATCCTTGTTGTGTACTTGTGTATGATGACTGATCTGTACCACAATGACAGCAAATTTTCAGAGCATATATGCTCCATGGTCATCTATATCATTTTTTATGCATGTGCTCTCCTTGGCACCAAACCTGATAGAAATGCTTTTCTTCTTACGAAATTTTCTTAATGTAAGAGTTAGATGCACATTTGATGGCAATTTATGAAGGTGTACATATAAAAAAGGTAAGATACCCAAAGCAAATTGAGATGCATTTACTTCTCGAGCTTCTTTTGAGAGGTTTGTGCTAAGGAGAAGCTAGTAGGTTCGAAATAGGCCCCTATTGCTTTCTGGACTTGAGAAAAATAAGTAACAACCGATGAAGATTGGTGGAAATAACAATGGTTATACAATTATCGTTCGTCTTTTCATTTTTCACTGTAGTACATTATGCAATATGAGTCCATTCTAACTTAAGAGTGTTTTTTACACGGGTCACAAGTTATGTGAAAGTTTGTGCAGAGGGTTCTGGAGCATTTGGGGGATCTTGAGGTTATGTCTCGGAAAGATCATATTGATGAGAACGGTTCAGTCATGCCCGGGGCTACCAACAAGGGTGTTAACCATGTGGATAATGATGACACCGATGAGGTACAAGCTAGCCCAGTCATTGGGAATATAAAGCTTGGGGTTCCTTGTATTTCCTCTACCCCAGAAAGAAAAAGAAGTCAGATTCTGTGCAAAGCGAGTTCAAGGGTCAGGTTGACCATCATACTTCTGAAAGTGATTCCAAGACGTCTATTACCAGTAGCAATTCAGAGACATATAATAATGATGCCACAACATTAGCTAGGAAAATTGAAGTCATCATGGACAAAGTTGTGGAATGTGGGGCGCCCGAAGGAAGCAACGAGTACTACATGGCAACTAAATTGTTTGGGAGATCTATAAATCGTCGCTTCTTTAATATCATGAGGACAAGTGAGGGCAGACTTGATTGGCTGAAGAGGCATTGTGCAAACAGGAAAATGCAGTAGCAGATATATCTCTCATGTGGTGCAGCATTAATTGTTGGATCTATTATTTTCCTTGAGCTTAGGAAGTCCCCATGTGTTGCGCTATAACATTACACAGGGATGTTAATTTCTTTGTATCTTTGAATATTTTTGTATCGGTGCTAGAGTATAACCTTAAAACTTGGCCGTGTGATTTATATTCATCTATATTTTGTGCCCACGTTTAATTTCTACCGTTCCATGCTTTATGTCCATCTTCATGTATGGATATTGTCTTTCGACATTTGCAAATTTTTGGATATGCATAGCAAGTGAGAATGTGTCTTCAAGGAGTTGCAGTGATGGATGATGGAACTGACTCGGATATTTGGACTAGCTCAACAAAGGTGAATCGAACGGGGAAATAACCATCACGTCAAGAACGACTAGTCTTTGAGAACACGTGATGCAACTCCCCCCCCCCCCCCCCACCCCATTCATATTACTTATCGTTGAAACGGGTGTATGTAGACATATTCCAATGCTAGATACATCCAGCTGAGTGACAAGTAATATGGATAAGAGAAAGTACAAGATTTTCTTTATGATGGTCTTGTTTTGTTTTGTTTGACATCATAATGATGGTCTTGTTTTGTTAGACAGAGGCGCTAGGTAATGGTTGGTGCTCCTCAAAAGTAAAGTTCAGAATGGCTTCAAGTGGAGTCGGAATGTCGGAAGTGTTTAGTTGTAGATGATGTTGTACCAGAAGATCGAGTTCACAACCATGCACGAAATACCTGACTCTTGCCTTATACTCCCTCCGTTCCTAAATATAAGTCTTTATAAAAAATTTACTATCGAATACATATGGAGCAAAATAAGTGAATCTAAACTCTAAAATGCATCTATATACAACCGTATGTGATGTATAGTGAAATCTCTACAAAAACTTATATTTAGGAACGAAGAAAGTATAAACAATTGCATTGCTGCATGTCGAATGGCATGGATATCCGACGAACAATACGGCAGCCGGGAGCGACTTTTACATGAGATTTCACCTTTAAGCTGGATAGCCTAGATCCCCACATCAGACAAAGATGGATTAAGTATTCAGAGCAATCTCCATGTACCCAGTTATGTAATTTACTATACTTATGATCTATTCCTACCAAGAGTCAATCATGATAATTCATCTTAGCGGAAGATGTCAGACAATTAACAAGCCACTTGAAACTTGTTACAAAATACAGTAAATTCTAGCTGGCATCATGAAACAAAAAAAAACACTAGAAAGTGGACTGTTGAACGTAGATACTTCGGCAACGGGGAAAGAAGAAATTTTGGAGGGGTTCACTTTCATTTCTAACAGTTTTTATGTACAAAATTCTATAACAGTGTTTGAGGATATGTACAATTCACGAGGAATAGCTCTGCCACCAAAATTCTTGATCCTATGGAACACATGTAAATGAAGTTAAGAAAAAGGCAAGTCTCGACTAGCTCGGTCAATGTGTCATGTAAGTTCTTGTTCCTCTATGTGAGTAATCAACAAACTCTTCCTAACACCTGCTGGAAAACCTCAGCCATTGTCCTTTTAGTTGCCAAACCTCTTGGCAATTATGGGTCGGACGTCATCAGCAACAGCAAGCTTCTCCAGGAATGGAATCAGCTGAGGTAACCCCTCATCAAAGGGGTTGTTATACCAGCTCTCTATGGGTATACCATTATTCACTTGCAACTGGAAAACCTGTATACACAACACAGAATAAGTACCATAAGAAACGGATAGCCAAAGTGCAAGCCTCCAAACGGAAATGTTGGTTAAGGACACTTTGGAAGATTTAATCCTACTACTATGGAAGTACCGAGTGAGAGAGGTGCTGAGAATTAATCATAGCAATTTACCTGCGGAGTGTTGTCAATTATGGCAACCTTTGCAAGGTCAACTCCAATAACAGTCAGATCTTTTGTGTAGCCACTTTCCGTAAATACACATGACTCACGGAAAAAACGCTTCGAGAACAATGTGTTCTCTGGATCGAGCCTGTCAAGCAGCTGGTCTGCATAAACACTTTGGCTTGCTGTGAATATAACAACGTCAAACATCTCAGCCATCTTCTGGAGGAACATATGCAAATGTGGTCTCTTCCTCACATATACCAGATGTTCTTTCATACCAAAGGACACTGGAAAAGAAAAATCTGCATCATCACAGTGCTCCATAGTTGAATGGACAAGGGTTTCTGCACAGGAAGAATCAATACATTATTCTCAATGGCAAGCAACAAGTTACCAAAGAAAGCAAGTATTTTCATGCTAGCAACGTACCATCCAAATCAAGCACAAGAGTGACCTTCCTGGCCCCTTGCTCTTTAGATACACAAGCAGCATTTGAGCTCAACTCGGTATAATCAATAAGATTAGGTACATCCTCCTCATCCATATATGGATTAAGCCAGTCTAGAACCTCAGAATGGCTAAAGCACTCCCCACCAGAGTTATTAAAGCACATATCCCCTGGTGATGGGCATGGTTCATTGCCATTGCCACCTTCCACGGTGCTCTCATTAAGTGGAAATACTCCGCATATGCCACTCATGTCTATCAATGAATCGATGGGTACAAATTCATCACAAAATGTACTGTAACTAGCCAGGAGACCAGTTGGAACATCAAATAAGAAAGGGAAAGCATCATCAGGATTATAAATATCCAACAAGCTGCAATCCAGGTTTGAGCCCAGGCTTTTCTCATGATTATTGACAGCACAGATATCTTGTGCTGCAGAATTTACATCTTCATCTGCAAACTCTGCAATGCAAAATTGTAAATGAATATACATGTGCACAGGTTAAACCTTGCTTGTGAGCATATCAAATGTGTTCTATAAAACATTGAATTTGGCGGCTGTGTATTTTTATACGTGCAGACAAATAGACATTGGCTGTGAACAAAACTTATCACCTAAACTAGCCAGATTAGTTACAGAAACTGCTCGAGGGGTAAGGGGTACTCTTACCTTTATCACCGGTGTTCACTACATTTGACTGAGATTTGCCGTCATCATTATTAGATAAGGAATCAGGCTGCAAATTTGGTGGAACAACAGTTTCAGATATTAAATCCTGCATATCAATAGGATAATCTTAGGCTGCAGAGGTTTTTCCAAAAAAATGAAAATAGTAATGCTGATATATAATGTTGGGATTTCAGAAAGAAATTGAGCATGAGACATGACCAAAAAAAGCAACAAAGCAAACCACTACCGACCATAAGATGCTATACATTGAAGTTCAGATCCTAATATAGCAAATATCAAACAATGGTGACATTCTAGAGCCTTTACAAGATATTTGAGGCATTTAAGCATTTAATCTGAACAAGTTGACGTAGAAGGTGAAATGCAATAGGCAACAGGTAAATTCCATCATCAGAAGTTCTAGTTAGAAATTGCACCCTTTTTCAGTTGTCATCGAATTTGGAAATCGGCAATGATAACTTGCTGAAAGCAATCATCCGAACATATTAACAAGAAAACCAAAAAGAAATTTAAACGTCCAATTAATGTTGTCAGGCAATCATCAATTGGGATGTAAGCAAGCTAACATCAAAAGAACATTCAACTTGACCAAGTACCGAACAGTAGTCTAAGTGGTAATATTACAAACAATGGAAGCAATGTGATAATTTGGCAGTTGAAATACAAGAGGCACTAGATATTTGTATTGAAATCAAAATGATTAAACACAACGATAAGTGCACAATATTTTATCACTGAGTCAAGTTTGAGATCAGATGATGTTGCAATACCTTCAGCAGAGCAACGGATGTTCCTCCAAGTACAGCATGCAAGCCAGAAAATTCTGTAACCCTAATATCCTGGCCAGCTAGTTGAGTTGTCGACTCAGGCTCTGAACAAAAGAGAGATCATCAATCCATATAAAATATACAAGGTACACTAACCTTGAATTATCAACCATGCACAGTGTATTGCTCTACTTTGTTTACAAATATTACGTGTAAAAGTAAACAAATCAATGGTAAGACACAACCAACTAATCTAGCTATCTACTGTATGTTTACAGATAATACTCCTTCCGTTTCTGAAAGATTGAAACCAATAACTTTCCCCAACACTTAACCTGCTAATCTCAAGGCAAATTCCCCTCAAATACCCCTATTAATTTTGCTCCATGTTATAAATTCACAGTCGTGCTTATAATATTGGTAGAGCATTTTAAGGTTCAACTTTACTGAAGCCATATCTTGATATGTGTGATTTGGTCATACAGTGCCAAGTATTTAGAAACAGGACTAGAGGAGTATCTCCTGAATATACTGCTAAGGACATACTCCCTCCGTTCCGAATTACTTGTCGCGGGTATGGATGTATCTAGATGTATTTTAATTCTAGATACATCCATTTCTGCGACGAGTAATTTGGAACGGAGGGAGTACATAGTTGTCAGAATTCCAGTCAAGGGTACACATTCATCACCAGCATAGATAACCAAGAATGGACATTGGAGCTGACTTGGAAGGTTTTTTCTATTTGAAACATAGGGAAATATCTACGTTCAATATATTTTGTTCATAAGAGAACAAGACACCTATGCAGTCACCTCTTCTCTTGAAAGAGCAACCATGCAGTCACTTACCATCCTGAGGGTCCTTGTAAGACGAGTTCAACACAAATGCCTGCTCGAACTCATCAACTTGAAAATTCGAGATTTTCATCGATTTCATGGATTTGGTGTCAAACTCATTCCCGAAAATGTCATCATCAAACTTCCTCTTCATTCTCAGTGCTGGCATCTTGATCAGCAGTTTAGAGTGCCAAAGCTGTCTGCACATCCATTACAGAAGTTAAAAAATACAACTTTAAAAAAGGAAGAGAACAGTGAGGCCCAACATTCACAGATACAAGGAAACAAAACCATATAATGGTTTAATGAATACATGCCATGCCAACATTTTTACCTACCCTGTCGGGTTACTAGTGAAAAAGGAAAAGAAAAAAAATACTTCTGCCTATCCTTATTCAGCATGGACTACCGAGTGTATAATGTGTATTGATATTAAACAAAACCCTAAACCCATGGTATTTTGCAGAATAAAGAAAGAAACATCATCATGCTTCTGTGACATACACACCAAAAGCGAACAGACCTCGTTAGTGACTATACTAAGATGGCGCGTAGGTCTGATGTTACTTGAAAGTTTTCAAACTAATGCATGGGCAGCAGTAGTTTTCAAACCAAAAGCGAACAGACCTCGTTAGTGACCCAAGCAGCAGACGTGGCACGGTGTCTACTGGTGAACTAATATTACCACTCCAATTCTCCTTACTTACCCTCCTAGCACATACAAATAGAGCAATGCCAACAATATGTGCGCAACAAACAGGTTTAACATAAAAAGCATCCTATGGGTCCAATTATTGTCACAATTTTCAGTGAAAACATACAAGATTACCAAAAGATGAATGCACATTGCAATTTTTCCCACACCTTAAAACCTTCAGCATTGTGCAAAATTGCTTATGCCAATTCTGGACAGGGTCGATAATATAACCCAAACCCCAAAAGTCCTGCCTTTGAGCAAAAGTCTTGCTGTCTCACACAGTTTGCGCTCTTAATCACATGTTTCCATAACTGCTACTTTATTTACGCAAAAGCGGTATCCTTTTACCAGCAAAGCAGGAGGGAACCGGCAGAAACCGTTAGACTGGTTAAGTTAGTGTAGTTTATTTCTTCATTTGCACAAGCAAACACACAAACCTAGAAGTATGACGTACTTGTGCTCTAGTATTAATTACTAACATTGAGAAGCATCAAAGGTTAGCAAAAAATTTGCATGTAAGCTGCAAGCTAGAGTAAGAGATTTCAGGACAAAATCATCTGCGTTGCCAACATACTACAGCAAAAGAATTACTTTTGGAGCTAGCTCAACAGCAAAACCCTCTAGCAAAATAACGAAGGGCATCCAATACCTAAGTTCTATTTTAGACGGAAGGCTTGAAATGAGTCTGACTTTGAATTGATAAAAACCATAGCCGGTCAAGCAGTACAACGCAGATCTACAAAGGTAGCAAAACATCTAGGTTAAGCAGCAAAGGTAAGATGGCTTAAACTAAAACGAGAACCCAAACCCTAGAGGAGAAGAACAAGTAAATTTAGACGGAGGGGAATATTTCCATTAAAATTGTTTCCTTGACTTGAGGGATGTTCCCATTAGATTCTCTAAAACCCACTACTACAATTTAAGGGAGTACCAAAAGTGAGATTACAACAACAAACCCTACAATAACTGACTTGGAACACTCAGATCGCCGCTGTGCACTAGAACCCCACAAACTGTCTAGTCGAATTGGAGATTTAGCTAGAAATTACACGGTGGGTGCGATTCCGACAGAAAGAACCACCAGAGTAGCCAAAGCAAAGCAGCAAAGCCCAACCCGACGGAAGAAAAATAGAAATCCCCAACTAGAAGGAAGATGGAAGGGTTTCCAAACAAGCGTCGCCAGCTCTCAGAATCTAGCGAGTGCGGAAGAAACAAAATCCCGCGTGTTTCTAGTCGGATTTAGAACCCGGCGCTTCGAATTCCCCGACTTATTTCCCGACAAATCGACCAAAACCCAAACCCCCGGGCCTGGAGAGAACAAGGGAATCAATCCCCGCGGCATCTCCGCGAACCAAAACTCGACACGAGCCCCCAGCACGCTAAACGGAGACGAATTCTAACGAATCGAGCAGAGCTATAACCAGTCGCCGACATCCATCCCTAACCGAGGCGGACTGAATCCAGGAGAGGAATTCCGCAGAGCTTACCGAGACGGGACGATACTGGCGCGGGTTGCTCCGGCGCGTCCTCTCTCTCTCCCTCTCTCTCGGCCTCTCCCGGAGGCGGACGGAGGGAGGAGAGAGGAGGGGGAGGAAAGCCGGTGCGCGCAGGCAGAGAGGAGGGGAAGACGCACCGGAATCACAAGAGGGGGAGAGAGGAGAACTATGAGGGCTCGGTCTCCGATTTGGTATAGGCCGTCTCCACTCGTCTTCGACGGGTTCACTGACCGGTGGGCCGCGCCCGCGGTCCGGGCCCACATGTCATGCCGCCAGGGACAGCTGTGGCGGGCCGTGTCGTGCCTCCCGAATTGATCGCCTTCGTACGCGCCGCAGCTCGCCACCCGCGACGCTTTTCCTTTAGCTTGCTGACGCGCGGGGCCGGGACGATGTTGGTACGAGGTGTCAGTGAGGGGGAGGCTGCGCCTGAGATGTGCTGGTGGGATTACGGCGGTCTGAGAGGGCTTGCGGCTTGGAGTAGGCTTGTCAGGGCCGACATGTCATAGGGGAGGGTTGCGTGTCGGGGTTGGTGAGGAAGGGTCAAAGCCCGGAGGGCACGCGGACGGAGCGGATGGAGGGCCGGGGGCGGAGAGGGGGGATCCCGGCCGTTGGGTGACTGCGGTCTGAGTCATCGTTCGTCTCGCCCATCACCTCACCGGCGAGGAAAGATAGGCGGTGCGCTGCGCCCTGTCGCACTCGCACGCGCGCGCACCCGACCCGCCATTCCGAATGTTTCCCGCCCCGTCGTGAAAAACGCCCAGAACTGAATGGGCTGTGCGAGAACGTATCTGGTGAAACGACAGAACTGATGCACCAGATGCACCAGCGCGGTATGGGCCGTTGGATTTGAAAAAGAGGGACAGGATTCGGTCCGTTGATGGGCCTGGCGTTACATTTGCAAAACAGTCCTTGCAGTACACCTAAATCCAGCGATCTGACCTCTCTGTACACACATCGTCTTCCTCCCCTCGCCTTATTCTATACCAGGCCGTCCAGCGGCGCGCTAGGGTTCGGGAAGTCTTCTCCGTCGCCGCTCCCCCTCTCCTGGACCAACTCCCCTTCTGTCTTATACCTAGTTTCGGCCCTGTTGAAGCACGAGCGCCCCTCCTCTTCTCTGAGTCGCGCCCAACGAAGACGCCATTGCCGCCGTGGAGCGCGTAAATGTAGCGCCGCTGTGCTGTAGCTCCGGGGGATGACGAGGAACTACTGCCCAAAGGAGACGGCTATCTTCTGCGCCTCGAGGATCTTAGGGTATGTTCTCTTATCCCATTATCCATTTATCATGCTCATATTGGGTTCTTCCGATTTGTGATTTTCCCCTAATTGATTCCAAACTAGTGTCATTGTGAACTTGATTAAGTAGTATGAGCACCAGATTTATGTATGAGATACACGGCTGCAAATATTGTAGTGCAAAATAGCCCTTGCAAACTTGAATAAGCAGTGTTCTGAACCTTAATATGTATTGTATTTTCTAGTATAGAAAAACCAAATTTATGCAAACTCTAAAGGAAGATTTGTGCAGCTGTGCGGTTGAATAAGACCTGGCCATCGTCCTTTACAGCTCAGGATCTGAGGTATAAGCACCGAATTTGGTTGTTCTGTTATCCATGTACAGTCATATTTGGTTTTTCCAGGCCATCAGTTTCCCACATGTTTGAAGGCTAGTGGCATTTGGTAATATCAATAGTATGGGCACGAAATTCATGCATCAGATGTGGATATAATGGTGAAATTGTAGTAGTAATCATAACAATCAGTGCAAACAATGGAGGGGATGTGCATTGTCTGTTCTGTTCCTTTGTATACAATTTTCATATACCTTTGCTAACTTAATGGTAAGGTCTGTACATGAACGACCCAGCATGTATGTGAAAAAATGATTTCCTAGGAGTCCACTACATGGCAAGAGTGGGTTAGTTACTGGTTGTTCATGTGGGGTTCTTGTATATGAACTTCTTCCATATTGCTGATATGAAATGGAAACGACATTTGCAATGTTGAATTAAACTTTCTATGGTAATTATAGTTGTTCCGGTTCCTCATTTTTGTAAAACCCTTGATCATGTTCAGTTGAACTTTCTATTTAATTATTAGTTGTTGATGTTCCTCATTTTTTTCTTGCTGCAACTGCATTCCACATTGTCCGTATGCTAAGTAAAAATCTTGATGTTTTGTGGTTATATTTGCACAAAAATAAGCAACCATGAAGTCCATGGGAAGTGCCGCTCTAAGCATTGGGTCAACTACGACAATGGGAGTTGAAGATGATGCCAACAGTTTTGCCCTGGTAATTTATTTGGTGTATTGGTCATTGATACGTCTCCAACGTATCTATAAATTTTGATTGCTTCATGCTATATTATCTACTGTTTTGGACCATATTGGGCTTTATTTTCCCACTTTTATATTACTTTTGGGACTAACCTATTAACCGGAGGCCCAACCCAGAACACAAAGGACAGTCACTTCTGGACACTACTAGATAAGTAGTGATGTAACATTGGTGATACATACTCTGTATTTGATTTGGCTCGGCAGTAGTGATCTAAAAAAGTTTTTGTAACTACAGAAAAGATAAATAGATGGACAGTAAAAGGATGAACTAGATAATAAAATCAAGAACATGAACTCGTAATGCTTTAATTCAGTTAGACTTTGTAAGTGCATGTTCTGTTTAATATTTTTTTTACCAATAAAGAATGAAAATAGGGAGTACATCCCTTGTAATTGGCATGAAGATTGTAGAAATATATTCATAGCTCATACCTGAATTTGGTGCTCACGGCACAATATTCCAATTCTTAATCAACAAAAACATGCCCTTTAGTCAACTGGAATAAGATGGGTAGAGGAAGAAGCAAACATACCTACATCCTTGAGCTGCTACTGATGGATAATGTTGACGGCGACGGCAGTAGATTGTTGAGAGAGATCGATTGAAATTTAATAACCCTAACTCGCCTGGTAGAGTGGTACAGAAGAGGGAGATAGAACCGCGTTTCGTTAAGATCTGAGATCGGTCTTGAGCTCGCTGGACCTTAACCCTAGCTCATGGCGGCTGTACTGGTACAGAATAAGGCAGGGGAGGAAGACGATGTGTGTACAAAGAGGTCAGATCGCTGGATTTAGGTGTACTACAAGGACTGTTTTGCAAATGTAACGCCAGACCCATCACCGCACTGAATCCTGCCCCTCTCTTTCGAGTCCAACGGCCCATACCGCGCTGGTGCATCTGGTGCATCAGTTCTCTCGTTTCACCAGATACGTTCTCTGGGTTGTGCTACGGGTCTGTTTTGCTTCTGTAACAAAGAGTATCATATACTAGCATCATGCATATGATATTAGTGTATGATACTACATTCGCAATGCATAGTATTATATGTTGGTATCATTGTGACGCCCGGATAATTAGGCTACAGTAAACCTCCATTAACAATGCCACGTCACCATGGTTACTGTTGCTAATCTCGCGTTAGTTCGGAACCGATTCCAAATTCAAATTGAAAAGAAAAGCAAACAACAAAAGTTTTCAAAAAAAATAATAAACTAAAAGTCCAAACGGTGGCAAATAATGCACATGCAATTAAGGTGAAGAAACCACTCTTTTATAAAATGCTTAAATGAGCTATAAGGATTTAAACAGTAGCTAAAACAATTAATTAAATGTCTTGTACAATTAATAAATTACTAAACTATTTTATTTTGTCACCAAACTTTTTGTGGCATTGGGGTATTTTGTAACACTAGTTTAGGTGCTATTCAGATATTTTATAAAACAAAAGTATATAGAAAATAAAATAGAAAACTAGTAAAAAGAAAAACAAAACAAAACCAAAAGAAAGTAAAAGGAAAAGCCCTTCCCCTTATCGGGCTTTCGCCCACCGACTGGCTAGCTACCAGTGGCGCCCACTTCCTCCATATCTCTCGGGAAAACCTAACCCCGCCTCCCACTCCCACCCACGTTCGCTTCTCCTCGATCCCGATCTGGATCAGGCATCCCCGCCACCACCGTCCTCCTCGCCTCCCCTTCTCCCGATCTGCGAGCTCCTCGCCGCCATCTCATCCCACCTCCACTCGCCCTCGACGCGGATGCTCGATCCTGCTGCCGAGCCGACGCTTCGCTGCTGTCATTGCCGCCCGCCGCCATCGCTGACGGGCCCTTCTTCACGGCGCCTCCATCCCACGACCTCCGCGCCTCTCCTCCCGAGATCGACGCCGCTTCGTCGCCGCCCACCTCACGGCGTCGCCGTCATCGTCACCGCCACCTCGTTGTGCGTCCCCATCCTCCTCGCCGGACCTCCCCACTGCCGGCTTCCTCGACGCCGACGACGTCCCCTGCTCCTCCTCGACACCCATCGCCCAACCCCTACGGCCACCGTGAGCGCCTCACTGTGCTCCTCTCCCTCTTCCTCCTCGTCTTGGGCGTCGCCATGCCCGTAGTCCGTCTTCTCACTGGCCTCTCGTGGCCAGCAGCTCTCCCCACATGAGGCCATGACCTCGCCTAGTGCCACACGGACGGCCGCCTCCTGCGACCTCTCCTCCCGCTAGCCCTGGCTGACTAAATGCTGTATTTCTGACCCTCACCTTGGTTGTCGCTCCAGCCGAACCGCCGCCCCGTCTCCGTCCTGCGGCCTCGGACATGGCCTCAGCCGGAGCCGGTCCGCCACTGCCCTGCCCCTTCACTGTGGCGTTAGGTACAGGAGGGAGGGCTCGAGCCACTTACGGTGGGGCCCTCCTTGTAAATCGTAAAAAGAAAAGAAAGAAAAGAGTAGAGAAAAACGAAAATGAAATTAGTAAAAGAAATAATTAATTAATTAATAAATTAGTGAATTAATTAAGTTAATTAATTTGGTTTAACTAAATTAATTAGAATTAGTTAACCTAATCAAGTAATTAAGCTAACTAACTTTGTTTAGTTAATCTCGGTCCAATGACAAATGGGACCCACCTGTCAGTCGACCAGTCAACGGTCGACGTTGATCACGACGTCATGTCAAGGCGTCAAGAAACACTATTCTGGATAATGTTAATTTAATTAATAATTAATAAATTAGAAAATGATTTAAAACTTTAAAAATTAATATAAAATAATCCAGTAGCTCGGATGAAAATACTTTCTACATGAAAGTTGCTCGTAACGACGAGACGAATCCGGATCACGCAATTGCTCGTCCGCCACACACCCCTAACCTATCGAACCTGCAACTTTCCCCCTCCGCTCCTCCGCTCAATCACGAAACACCGGAATACTTTCCGGATGTTTTCCTTCACCGGTACCACCTCATACCGCGTTAGAGCACGCCTAGCATCGTTACTTGTCTTGTCATGCATCGATATGCATCTGTTTACATGGTATTCATTGTTTCTTCCCCTCTTCTCTCCAGTAGACTACGAGACCGACAAGCATCGCCAGCTTCGACTACGGTGTTGACGACCCTCCTTGTCTCGAGCAACTGTGCAAGCCCCCTTGATCACCGGATATATCGCCTACTCTTCTCTATACCGCTTGCATTAGAGTAGTGTAGCATGTTCTTGCTTCGTTATACCTATCCCGATGCATAGCCCGTCCTTGTTACTATCATTGTTATTTTACCGCAATCCTATATGCTTAGTATAGGATGCTAGTACTTTCATCTGTGGGCCCTACATTCTTGTCCGTCTGCGTGCTATACTATCGGGCCGTGATCACTCGGGAGGTGATCACGGGTATATACTTATACTTATACATGATACATGTGGTGACTAAAGTCGGTCGGCCATGGAGCACCATGAGTGATTCACTTGGATTAGAATGAAAGGACCTTGTCCCAACGGCCCTCTGGATGGATCTTTGTGGCGGAGGCGGCAGGCGAGTTGAGACCGCCTAGGAGAGAGGTGGGCTCGCCCTGCTCGGCGTTCGCGGATACTTAACACGCTTAACGAGATCTTGGTATTTGATCCGAGTTGGCTACGAGCTTATACGCACTAACCATCTACGGGAGTAGTTATGGGTATCCGGCGTCGTGGTATCACCAAGCACTTCGACATCGGCCGACGGAGCGGCGTCGCCGGATTGGATGGAACGCCTGCTAGGCTAGGTGCGCTTCCGCCGCCACGCAACGCAGGTGTGCTCCGAGGCGATGGGCCCGGACCCTGCGGCTTAGGTTTGAACCCGGCGTCTTTGGCCTCTGTTGTGCCTAGGTGGGGCTGCGGCGTGTTGATCTTCCGCGGGCATGACCCAGGAAAGTGTGTCCTACCAAATGGGATCAAGCGTCTTTGGGTAAGTTGGTGCACCCTGCAGGGAAGTTAATCTATTCGAATAGCCGTGATCTTCTGTGAATGTGACGACTTGGAGTTGTACCTTGAGCTTATGACAACTAGAACCGGATACTTGATAAAACACACCCTCCCAAGTGCCGAGATACAACCTGGTCGCTCTCTCTCGTGGATATGAGGAGGGATCGCCGGGTAGGATTATTGCTATGTGATGTTACTTGGAGGACTTCAACCTACCCTCCTCTACCATTGCAAGACAGTGACCGTATATAGTCTTCGCTAAGACTAGCTTTCCCCTCTTATTCTCGCATTCGCAGCTCAAATTAATCGATATGGCCCTTTACACATATATCCATGCATATGTAGTGTAGCTCCTTGCTTGCAGTACTTTGGATGAGTACTCACGGTTGCCTTGTTCCCCCTTTTCCCTACCTCTACTCGATTGTCGCAACTGCACGATGGAGCCTGTGAGCAGACGCCACCGTCGATGACGACTACTACTACTGGAGGTGCCTACTACTACGTGCAGCCCGGCGACGACTGTGAGTAGCTAGGAGGATCCTGTGCAGAGGCCCGCGCCTCTTTCGATCTCAGATCCCAGGTTTGTGCTAGCCATCTTATGGCAACTTGTTTAACTTATGTCTCAGTACTCAGATATTGTTGCTTCACCGACTCGCCTATGATCGAGCACTTGTATTCGAGCCCTCGAGGCCCTCGGCTTGTATTATGATGCTTGTATGACTTATTTTATTTGTAGAGTTGTGTTGTGATATCTTCCCGTGAGTCCCTGATCTTGATCGTACACATTTGCGTGCATGATTAGTGTACGATTAAATCGGGGGCGTCACAATCATAGAGGATTACATTTATTGTCATGCATGACACAAAGTAGCACATCATTTAATATGATAAGGTATCATGATATGATACTCAACCATCTCTTTTTTCATTTAATTCTATGTCATCTCATCAAAATTGTCTAGTTGGCATGCATGATACTAGCTATGATACTCGCATTAGGACCAGCCTCATGACTAACTTTGCCACAACTAAGCTTAGAGCATCTGCAACTGGACTTTGCAAATCCGGCCCTTCAAACGTTTGCAGACGTGCTCAGACGCATCCGCGGGCAGTGAGCAGGCACTCCTCAAATTAGTACAACTACATCCAGACATCTCATACTAAATTCTCAAACACATACAAAAGCATGCAAACTAAATAACCTACATACTATGTAGAGATCTACCTACTTCATTGGCATCCAATTGCACAACATGATCGCGACGGTGGGCGGTCACCCTCGTCTCAGTCAGCGTTCCACTCGTCAGTCCGCCACATCTCTCGCCATCGCCCGTCGTCGGGAGGAGGAGGCCGTGGCCGTTGAACGCGGTTCTCGGGGGATCCATCGAGGCGAATGAGACCCAGAAGAGGGCGCATGCGGAGGGGACGAGCCTGGTGCAGTGGGCGCCCATTTCACCGACGTTCGTAACTCCGGCGGATGGATCGAGGGTCGTCTCAGGCAAGCAAAACCCCCTTGATCATCCCGATACCGCCTATTCCTTCTCTCTACTGCTTGCACTAGAGTAGTGTAGCTGTTAGTGCTTATCGGTTTGATCCTATTCTGTTGCATATCCTGTCCTTGTTACTACTATTGGTACTTTACCTGCAATCCTAAATGTTTAGTATAGGATGCTAGTATTTCATCAGTGGCCCTACATTCTTGTCCGTCTGCCATGCTATACTATCGGGCCATGATCACTCAGGAGGTGATCATGGGTATATACATACATGCTATACTTGATACATGTGGGGACTAAAGTCGGGTCAGCTCATAGAGTACCCGCAAGTGATTCACGAATGTGGGGGCTGAAGGGGCAGGTGGTTCCATCCAGGTAGTGGTGGACCTGGGTTCCTGACGCCCCCCCCCCCCTGAGTGATACCTTGTGGCGGAGCGACAGGGCAGGTTGAGACCACCCAGGAGAGAGGTGGGCCTGGTCCCTGGTCGTTATTCGTGGTTGTTTCAAAGTAACACGCTTAACGAGATTTGGAAATTTGATCTGAGTAGGTCTTTTGGCCTATATGCACTAACCAACTACGCGGGGACAGTTATGGGCACTCATCGTCGTAGTATTAGCCGAAGCTCTTCACACATCAACGATTGAGCGGCGCGCGCCCGGGTGGTCCGCGTAAAGCAACCGCCTTTGTAATGGTGGTTGCCTGGACTGATCCCGGCCGCCCACGCAATGTGCAGGAGTGCAACGGGCGATGGGCCCAAGACCCCTGTGCTTAGGATGTAGACCGGTGTGCTGGCCTCTCTGTTGAGTCTAGGTAGGGTTGCAGCATGTTGATCTTCCGAGGCCGGGTATGACCCAGGAAAGTGTGCCCGGACAGAGCGATCGAGTGTGTTGGGCAATGTGGTGCACCCCTGCAGGGAAGTTTATCTATACGAATAGACGTATCCACGATAACAGGACGCTTGGAGTTGTATTCCGACCTCATGACAAATAGAACTGGATACTTAATAAAACACACCCGGACAAGTTTCAGAGACAACCCGGTGATCGCTCTCTCACAGGGTGACGAGGAGAGGATTGTCGGGTAGGTTTATGCTATACGATGTTACTTGGTTAACTTACCAGCTACTCTCTTCTATATGCTTCAAGATGGAGTCTTCCAGAAGCGTAGTCTTCGATAGGACTAGCTTCTCCCCCCTTACTCTGGCATTCTGCAGTTTAGTCCACAGATACTACCCCCTTTCATTGATACCAATGCATATGTAGTATAGATCTATGTCAGTCTTGTGAGTACTTTGGATGAGTACTCACAGTTGCTTTGCTTCCCCCTTTTCCTGTATACCCGGTTGCTGCGATCAGATGTTGGAGCCCAGGAGCCAGACGCCACCGTCGATGACGACTGCTACTACCCCGAGGGTGCCTACTACTACGTGCAGGCCGCCGACGACCAGGAGTAGTTTAGGAGGATCCCAGGCAGGAGGCCTGCGCCTCTTTGATCTGTATCCATGATTGTGCTAGCCATCTTATGGCACCTTGTGTAACTTATGTCTGTACTCAGATATTGTTGCTTCCGCTGACTCGTTTATGTTTGAACTTATGTATTCGAGCCCTCGATACCCCTTGATACGTCTCCGTTGTATCTATAATTTTTGATTTTTTCATGCCAATATTCTTCAACATTCATATACTTTTGGCAACTTTTTATATTATTTTTGGGACTAACATATTGATCCAATGCCCGGTGCAGTTCACTCACATTGCATGTTTTATGTTTCACAGGAAACCCATATCAAACGGAATCCAAACGGGATAAAAACGGACGGAGAATTATTTTGGAATATTTGGGATTTTCCGGAGGAAGAATCAACGCGAAACGGTGTCCGAGGTGGCCACGAGACAGGGGGGCGAGCCCTCCCCCCTGGCCGCGGCTTGGGCTCTCGTGGGCCGCCCGTAAGGCGGTTGACGCTCTTCTTTTGCCGCAAGAAAGCTAATTTTTGGGAAAAAATCACGGTGAAGGTTTCGGGCCAATCGGAGTTACGGATCTCCATATATACACGAAACGGTGAAATAGAGCCGGGGAAGAACGCAAAAACAGAGAGATAGATCCAATCTCGGAGGGGCTCTCGCCCCTCCCACGCCATGGGAGCCAAGGACCAGAGGGGAAACCCTTCTCCCATTTAGGGAGGAGGTCAAGGAAGAAGAAGAAGAAGAAGAAGGGGGCCTCTCCCCCCCTTGCTTCCGATGGCGCCGGAGCGCTGCCGGGGGCCATCATCATCACCGCGATCTTCACCAACACCTCCATCATCTTCACCAACATCTCCATCACCTTCCCCCTTCTATATTCAGCGGTCCACTCTCCCGCAACCCGATGTACCCTCTACTTGAGCATGGTGCTTTATGATTCATATTACTAACCAATGATGTGTTGCCATCCTATGATGTCTGAGTAGATTTCTATTGTCCTACCGGTGATTGATGAATTGCTATGATTGGTTTGAGTTGCATGTTTTATTATTGGTGCTGTCCTATGGTGCCCTCCGTGTCGCGCAAGCGTGAGGGATTCACGCTGTAGGGTTTGCAATATGTTTATGATTTGCTTATGGTGGGTTGCATGAGTGACTGAAACACAAACCTGAGTAAGTAGGTTGTTTGCGTATGGGATAAAAGGGGACTTGATGCTTTAATGCTATGGTTGGGTTTTACCTTAATGAATCTTTAGTAGTTGCGGAGGCTTGCTAGAGTTCCAATCATAAGTGCATAGAATTCCAAGTAAGGGATGATATGTTAGCTTATGCCTCTCCCTCAAATAGAATTGCAATAGTGATTACCGGTCTAGTAGCATAGTCAGTTGCTTAGGGACAATTCCACAACTCCTACCACCACTTTTCCACACTCGCTATATTTACTGTATTGCATCTTTATTTAAACAGCCCCTAGTTTATATTTACTTGTTCTTTATTATCTTGCAAACCTATCCTATAACACCTACAAAGTTCTTCTAGTTTTATACTTGTTCTAGGTAAAGCGAACGTCAAGCGTGCGTAGAGTTGTATCGGTGGTCGATAGAATTTGAGGGAATATTTGTTCTACCTTTAGCTCCTCGTTGGGTTCGACACTCTTACTTATTGAAAACTGCTATGTATCCTCGTACTTGTGGGTTATCAAGACCTTTTTCTGGCGCCGTTGCCGGGGAGTTATAGCGTGGGGTGAATATTCTCGTGTGTGCTTGTTTTCTTTATCACTAAGTAATTTTTTATTTGCTGTTCTTAGTTGTTTCCTATCTTTAGCTATGGGTAGGAAGCGCAAAATACCAAAAAAAATTAGTTGTACCTACTGCTCCAATGGTTGAAGAACCACTCAAAATCTATCACACTATTGAAGCTTTTTACTTGGATCATCTTCGGTCCCTATGTGCCTGTGCTGAAACCCCAACTAGCTTAGTTGAGGGAAAATCTTTAGATGAGCATGCTTGTTATGTGCGACACCGTATATCTGAAAAAGGGAAACTATTATGGGATCAAATTCAACGTTTGCAATGCTATGCTTGGAATTTATGTGAAATTTATGATGTTACTTGTTGTTCGAAACCCTAAGAAACACCTTCCCTACCAATGTGAGTTTATTGATAATGGAATCGTATCTTCGTATGCTAAGGGTGTTTATAATTACTATGATGTTCAACAAATTGAAGAATTTGTTGCTTTTAAGGGTGCTTTTGAAATTGCTTCTTTGATTGAAAAGTATGATGCTACTCTTTACAAATCTGAAAGTTTTGCCATACTTGAATATTGTTATGATAATTATGCTTCTAATGCCAATGTTAAACCATATATTGAGAAATTCTCCGCTGTCCAAGAAGAGATTAATATTTTGCAGGAAGCTATGGAAGAAAAAATTGATGAAATTGTGAGCTCATTGGATGAAAAAGATGATGAGGAGAGCGAAGAACAAAAGGAGGAAGAGCGGATTAGCTACCCATGCCCACCTTCTAATGAGAGTAACCCTCCAACTCATACATGGTTTAATTCCCCTTCGTGCTTACCGAAGGATGATTGCTATGATCCCTTGAAATTGTCTGAAATATCCCTTTTTGATGATGCTTGCTATGCTTGTGGCCAAGATGCCAATATGAATTATGCTTATGGAGATGAACTTGCTATAGTTCCTTATGTTAAAAACAACCCGGAAGACAACCCGGAAGTTTTAGAGAGTCACTTATTTCTGTTGAGTGCTTTCATATAGTTTAAAAACAACAAAAATAAAGAGGGGAACCCAAAAAATTTTCAAAAAGGAAAGTGAAAGTGAGAAAGACAAGCATTGTTGAAGTGGGAGAGCTCCTTGAACTTTGTTCATGCTCACGGCAACTTTGTGAATCTTGATTACAGAAAATTTTCAACAAAATAATTATCCCTTGTACAATTCCATTGTATTATAAAAATAATGTGCCAAGGTTTGCCTTTAGGATGTTTACAATACTTGTTGGTTTGTACGGTGCAGGACAGAAACTTTGGCTGTAGTGCGCGATTTTTAATTTTTTTTACTGGAACATCAAATGGTTCTGATTCCTTTTGTACTGTCTTGCTGTACAAATTGTTTATTTTTCCTAATTTTGGTAGAATTTTTGGTGTACCAGAAGTATGGTGAATGTTCAGATTGCTACAGACTGTTCTGTTTTTGACAGATTATGTTTTTGATGCATAGTTTGCTTGTTTTGATGAATCTATCAATTTATATTAGTGGATTAAGCCATGGAAAAGTTATGTTACAGTAGACACAATGCAAAAACAAGATATGAATTGGTTTGCTACAGTACTTAGTGTCGGCGTTCTGGGAACGGGGGTCCCCAGACTTGCCTGCCTGCGGCCTGCGGCGTGGCTCAAGTGGGGGCCCAGCGCGACCCAGCTTCATCAGCTCAAGCTCAAGACCCCAGTCAAGCCTCATGAGGCGGACGACGGAACCTTCCTCAGAGCAGCCTCGTCGAGGCAGGCTCACAAGGAGGCGGAGAGATCAAGGCAGGGTACCTCACGAGGGTGCCCGTGATGCAAGCCATGACGATCGAGATCGAGGCAGCGCCAGGCGGGCGCCACTGCGATGTCCTCGTTTCCCCTTTGGTGCAAAGGAGGTAAGCACAGGCCAAGGCATAAGGCAAAGGTTACCGCTTCGGTGCAACAAGACCAAGACCAGCAGAGTGGCAGGACGGAGGTCATCGTGGAGCCCAGGACGGCGTCACCATCAGAGCCTTTGGCAGCCGAAGACCAACTTTAGTCAGGATAAGTGTACTAGGTGTTCCCCTTCAAAATGGCCAATTGTTGGCGCCCTTCCCGCTCATTATTTGGGAAGAGGCCCAGGGCCTCCCTCTATAAATAGGACTAGCCACCACAGAGAGAGGGGACGGTTTTTTGAACCTACCAGAGAGAGATGAAGGACGAGTCGAACCTACCTGAGAGAGAGAGAGAGAAAGAGAGAGAGAGAGAGAGAGAGAGAAGCAACTGGACTCACCCAAGCAGTCCATCGCACCAGCTCAAGAACAGCCCCTCGCGAGGCTGTTCTTCCTTTTTACTGTTCTTCATCAGCCCCGGAGGCAATCCACCACACCACACACTGGAGTAGGGTATTACACCACAACGGTGGCCCGAACCAGTATAAATCTTGTGTCTCTTGTGCTGTTCATCGTTCATAGTTTAGATCTCTTGCAAACCATTAACGCGTGAGCTGGTAGGGGAAAGATCTCCACGTGCACCCCAGAGTTTGAACCTCAAGGGTCTGCCGGAACCCGAAATCCGACATTTGGCGCGCCAGGTAGGGGTGCGCCGGAATCTTTCTTCCGCTGGTCGCGTGTGATCTTACGTCGTGTCCATGGCTGACGCTCGCCGAGCCAGCGCTGAAGCGCCGGGCTGCTCAAGCGCCACGGATCGCCCAGACGGCTCCGTCGGCGGACACCCTCGCTGCTCTCGTCGCTTGCCGCCAACGCCGCCACCGGCCCGGCAGGAACGAGCGGCAGGCCTCGCCCTCGTGCATCCATCGGTGAGGCGAGAAGGCCGCACCACTACTCCTTCGCCGCCTCGCTGGTTCTTCGTCCCCGCACGCATCAAGGCCCCATGGAGGCTCGAGCCGCGCTCATCGCAGCGAACGAGCTCCTGCGCTACCGCCCTGTCGATGACGTCTACAAGGAGTGGCTCGACCGTGTCGCCGAGCTCGTCCTCGCCGCAGGGGGTTCCCCGCGCCGTCCCTCTCGTTGCCTCGCCCTTCACCCCGCGCGGGAGGCAGGGAGCCGGAGGTGCCCCCGCCACCTCCTCCCCAAGAAGGCGCCCTGGCTCCAAGGCGCGTGGCCCCGGGCCGAGACCCTCCGCGTCCGGTGCCCGCGCAACAAGAAAGGAGCTGCCAGGAGATCCCTCGTCCCCAAGAAGGTGCTCGCGTGCTCCCAGCACTGGAGCGCCGCGATTGCGCTCCAGCGCCACCGCGTCAAGACCCCGCGCTGCTCCAGGCAGCGGTGCACGGGAATCCACAAGAGCAAGCTCCGCATCAGCAGAGAGCCCTGGTGGCCACTGCAGCCTACCGCGCCTTCACCGCCAAGCTACGTAGCATCGCATGGCCCGACAAGTTCAAGCCAGACCTGCCTCCTCGCTACAACGGCACTGCCGACCCCGCGGAGTTCCTTCAGCTCTACGAGCTGGGCATCGAAGCCGCCAACGGGGACGAAAAGGTCATGGCGAATTGGTTCCCCATGGCGCTCAAGGACGGAGCCCGAACTCGGCTCCTGAACCTGGCTCCCGGCTCGGTCTCCTCCTGGGACGAGATGCGCACCCGCTTCATCGCCAACTTCCAAGGCACTCATGATCGGCCTCCGGCCGTGAGCGACATGCGCCGCATCAAGCAGCAGCCAGGAGAGACCCTGCAGAAGTACATCCAGCGCTTCAACAACGCCCGCCTCAAGATTCCCAGGGTGACTGAGGAAGCCATCATCTCAGCCTTCTCCGATGGCGTGCGTGACGTCAAGATGAAGGAGGAGCTAGCAATGCATGAAGACCTGTGCACAGCCCTGGAGCTCTTCAACTTGGCGAGCAAATGCGCCAGGGCTGAGGAAGGGCGCCTCTCCCTCCTCGAGCTCCCGGATGCCGATCCAGAAGAGAAGAAGCCCAAGGTGAAGGACGTGAAGCGCAAGGGGGCTGCCGTGCTCATGGCGTAACCGCACACCAAGCAAGGCAGGATCAGCCCGAGTCATCCAAAGGCAGCCGGTATCACAGATACCACGACCTCCACACCCACAACACCAACGAATGCCGTGGAGCTCAGCCGTGCGAGAAGGGCGTATCGGCCGACGCCCCGAGTGCAATGATCGGGGCTACGACCGAGGAGAAGGAAGAGGCGCAGGACGCTGGGAAGACCGTGGCCCTCGCCAAGGATGGCGTGACAGACCTCGCGAGGACCGCTGGCAGGACCAGCCTCGTGAGGGAGGTCGGAGGGACCAGCCTCGTGAGGACCGCCCTCAAGGCAACGCAGGGCTCCCACCTCTGCCGCAGCCGCCAAGGAGGTACGAAGACCATCATCAGGACGAGGGGGCTGGGGGCTTCCAGGAGCCGCGCGCGATCGCTTGCATCCTGGGTGGCGCCAGCCCCACCTCTCAACAGCATCTTCAAGCAGTTTGCTCGCGAGGTGAATGCAGTCCTTCCCAAGCCTGAGGCCACACGCCCTCTCAGGTGGTCGTCGTGCGCTATCACGTTCAGCTCAGCGGATCAGCTCAAGTGTGCGGCAATGGCCGGAGTCATCCCCATGCTTTGCCCACCTGTCATCAGCAACGTGCAAGTCACCAGGACCCTCATCGACGGCGGAGTAGGACTCAACGTTCTATCTGTCGAGACATTCAACGATCTCCAAGTGCCATATGATCAGCTTCAGCCGACCAAGCCTTTCTCAGGAGTCACCGATGGCTCCACCGTCCCAATAGGGCAAGTTCGCCTTCCCGTCACCTTCGGACAGCGCAACAACTACCGCACCAAGCTCATCAACTTCGGCGTCGCCCACATTCGCCTGCCATACAATGCCATCCTCGGGTACCCAGCTTTGGCCAAGTTCATGGCGTTGACTCACCATGGCTACAATGTCCTCAAGATGCCGAAGCGGAGGAGTCATCACAAAGGCCTTGTGAGGAAGGGATGCAATGCTCTCTTGAGCGTGCCTACCAAGCCGCAGCAATCGAAGACCCAGATCACAGGAGCGGGAGACTTCCCGAGGCGATCCCTAAGAAGAAGAAGGCTTCGCCTGGTCCAAGCCCTCGTGGGGAAGGCACCTCCGGAGGCGTGGCAACAGGACCCGCGCCCGTTCAAGGGGCGCCACCCTCTGTCTCATAGGAAGGCGCGCCTGGCGCCTTCCTCAGGCGGGGCTCGGGGGCTCTTTCATGGCGAGCCACCGACCTAGCTGGGGTCATGAGGGAGGCGCTCGGGCACCACTTGGAGGTGTGCTTGAGGCACGCTTCCCTCGGAAGGTATGAGGCAAGGAGGGCCAAACCCTCGTGAGTTCATCACGAGGAACACCTGTGAGCCACAGAGTCAAGAGTCATGCGCGGGTCACGCCGCTGCTCGCCATGGCCCCACATCTAGGCGAGGATGGTGGGTTGCAGTCTGCATCGACATACCAGGCTCAACCAGGCCAGCGTGTCGGGGCGCCTCCGCCCTCACGCGTGGGGCGTTGCGAGGGTCCACCACACAGCTACGTTCGCATGCCTTTCGGCCTGCCGAACGCGGTCGCCGCCCATCAGCGCCTGCTGAGGTGCGCTCTGGAGGCTCAGGAGGTCAAGCAGCGCGCGGTCCTGGCAGAGATGGAGATGGCTCTCGAGGAACCCCCCGTGCCCCCGGAGCCTCCTGAGGCTCCAGGTCCGGAGGGCTCGTGAGGGCCGGCTTCCTCATCACGCGTCATCCGCTACCTCAACATCCCGCCATCTCCGACCATATCAGGTGACACATTTCCAAGTTCCATTTTCAGCTGGGAGCGCCCCTCGGGCTGCATCATTCCCAAGCCGCGTGGGTCCGTCCCTGCGGCATGTATCCGTTTTGCTTATGTTCTTTACTTACTTTGTTGGGGGCGCCCCTCGGGCTGCATTATCCCCAAGCTGCTCGGGCTGCACCCAGCATGGCGTGTGCTTTCTCCGCACCTACCTAGATGGATTTGCTTATTCATACATAACATGCTTGACCTAATCGCCTGCTCGATTGACACCTACCTTTGGAGCAGCTCGCTCAGGCACAACACTTGCGCACGGGTCCGTCCCTGCAACGCCGATAAATCTGAGTGGCTGAGCTCTGGCCACGGCAGCCCCGCAAGGCGCCACCTCGCCAAGCCCTCAGTGCCCCTGATGTCTACTACACAACCTTCTTCTTGTAGACGTTGTTGGGCCTACAAGTGCACAGGTTTGTAGGACAGTAGCAAATTTCCCTCAAGTGGATGACCTAAGGTTTATCAATCCGTGGGAGGCGAGGATGAAGATGGTATCTCTCAAACAACCCGCAACCAAATAACAAAGAGTCTCTTGTGTCCCCAACACACCCAATACAATGGTAAATTGTATAGGTGCACTAGTTTGGCGAAGAGATGGTGATACAAGTGCAATATGGATGGTAGGTAAAGGTTTTTGTAATCTGAAATAATAAAAACAGCAAGGTAGCTAATGATAAAAGTGAGCGTAAACGGTATTGCAATGATAGGAAACAAGGCCTAGGGTTCATACTTTCACTAGTGCAAGTTCTCTCAACAATAATAGCATAGATAGATCATATAACTATCCCTCAACATGCAACAAAGAGTCACTCCAAAGCCACTAATAGCGGAGAACAAACGTAGAGATTATGGTAGGGTACAAAACAACCTCAAAGCTATTCTTTCGGATCAATCTATAAAAGAGTTCGTACTAGAATAACACCTTAAGACACAAATCAACCAAAACCCTAATGTCACCTAGATACTCAATTTGAGGGAATATTTGTTCTACCTTTGGCTCCTCGTTGGGTTCGACACTCTTACTTATTGAAAACTGTTGCGATCCCCTATACTTGTGGGTTATCACCCCTGGCTTGTAATATGAAGCTTTTATGGCTTTATTTGTGTTTAGAGTTGTGTTGTGATATCTTCCCGTGAGTCCCTGATCTTGATCCTATACGTTTGTGTGTATGGTTAGTGTACGATTGAGCCGGGGGCGTCACAGCAGCGGTATAAGTCTTTGGACCATTTACTTTCTACTTATCTGCTAAGGACTATTGGATGCATTTAGTGCTAATAGCCCTATGCGTTGATGTGATGTCTAAAAGATGATTATAAGCTTACCTCAAAACCTTCATAGAGGCCCTTGAAGACCTCTCTTATTTCGGCCTCTGTGGACCGAATTTTTTTAGCGCAGCACCTAGAAGGACGCGGTGCTCGCCGATGATGGAGGAGCCCGCCATGGACGCCTCCATCTCTTCGGTCCACCCCGTGGGCGCCTGATACGTCTCCAACGTATCTATAATTTTTTATTGTTCCATGCTATTATATTACCCATCTTGGATTTTATATGCATTATTATGCTATTTTATATCATTTTTTGGGATTAACCTATTAACCTAGTGCCCAGTGTCAGTTGCAGTTTTTCCATGTTTTTGTCTTTTACAGAAAATCAATACCAAACAGATTCCAAACGGAACGAAACTTTTTGACGATTTTTCTTGGAGCAGAAGACACCTAGGAAGCTTCAAGAGGAGGCCAGAAGAGCCACGAGGCCACGACAAGCTCGGGAGGCGCACCCTAGGGGGGCGCCCTCAGGCTTGTCGGCCCCCTGTGGCTCCTCCAACCCTAATCTCAGCTCCATAAATACCCAAATATTCCTCGTATACCAGAGGGCACACCAAAAATACTTTTCCGCCGCCGCAAGCTTCTGTCCTCGTGAGATCCCATCTTAGGGCCTTTTTCGGTACTCTGCCGGAGGGGGATTCGGTCACGGAGGGCTTCTACATCAACCTTTGCTGCCCTTCCGATGATGTGTGAGTAATTTACCATAGACCTACGGGTCCATAGCTAGTAGCTATATGGCTTCTTATCTCTCTTTGATCTTCAATACAATGTTCTCCTCGATGTTCTTGGAGATTTATTCAGTGTAATCTTCTTTTACGGCGCGTTTGTGGAGATGCGATGAATTGTGGATTTATGATCAGATTATCTATGAATATTATCTGAGTCTTCTCTGAACTCTTTTATGCATTATTAAGATAGCTTTGTATTTCTCTCTGATCTATTGATTTGGTTTGGCCAACTAGATTGATTTTTCTTGCAATGGGAGAGGTGCTTTGTTTTGGGTTCAATCTTGCGGTGTTCTCACCCATTTACAGAAGGGGTAGCAAGGCACGTATTTGTATTGTTGTCATTAAGGATAAAAAGATTGGGTCTATTTCATATTGATTGGACCTATCCCTCTACATCACGTCATCTTGCTTAAGGTGTTACTTCGTTCTTGTTAACTTAATACATTAGATGCATGCTGGATAGCAGTCGATGTGTGGAGTAATAATAGTAGATGCAGGCAGGAGTCAGTCTACTTGTCACGGGCATGATGCCTATATTCATGATCATTGCCTTAGATATCGTCATAACTTTGTGCTTTTCTATCAATTGCTCAACAGTAATTTGTTTACCCACCGTATGCGTTCTTTCAAGAGAGAAGCCTCTAGTGAAAACTATGGCCCCCGGGTCTATTTTTATCATATTATTTACAAATCTATAAAACCCAAAACCCAAAAAATACCTTGCTGCAATTTATTTATCTTTATTTTATTTTGCACTTTTATTTATCTTTTATACCTATCTCTCGGATCTCATCCTTGCAAGTAACTATGAAGGGATTGACAACCCCTTTATCATGTTGGGTGCAAGTATTTGTTTGTTTGTGTAGGTGCTATCATTGGAGACTTGTGTGTTCCTCCTACTAGATTGATACCTTGGTTCTTAACTGAGGGAAATACTTATCTCTACTTTGCTGCATCACGCTTTCCTCTTCAAGGGAAAAACCAACGCAAGCTCAAGAAGTAGCAGGAAGAATTTCTGGCACCGTTGCTGGGGAGGATCTACATCAAGCCTTCCAAGTACCCATCATAAAATCTCATCTCTTGCATTTACATTATTTTCCATTTGCCTCTCGTTTTCATCTCCCCCACTTCTAAAGCGTTTTCAGAAAAACACAAAAAAATTTGCCTTTTTATTCGCCTTTTTTTCATTTGTCTTTTCGTTTGATTTTTGCTTGCTTGTGTGCTAGATTGCTTGCTTTGCCACCATGTCTCAAGAAAATACTAAGTTGTGTGATTTTTCCAACACTGATAATAATGATTTTATTAGTACTCCGATTGCTCCCGCCACTAGTGCGGAATCTTATGAGATTAATGCAGATTTGTTGAATCTTGTTATGAAAGAACAATTTTCTAGTAGTCCTAATGAAGATGCTGCATCCCATCTAAATACTTTCATTGAATTGTGTGATATGCAAAATAAAAAAGATGCGGATAATGATATTGTTAAATTAAAGCTATTTCTGTTCTCACTACGAGATCGTGCTAAAACTTAGTTTCCGTCTTTGCCGAAAAATAGTATTGATTCATGGAATAAGTGTAAGGATGCTTTTATTTCCCAGTATTCTCCTCCCATTAAGATCATCTCCCTTAAGAACGACATAATGAATTTTAAGCAACTAGATCATAAACATGCTGCACAATCCTGGGAGAGGATGAAATTGATGATAAGAAATTACCCTACTCATGGTTTAAGTTTATGGATGATCATACAATTTTTTTATGCTGGATTGAATTTTGCATCTAGAAATCTTTTAGATTCTGCCGCGGGTGGTACTTTTATGGAAATCACAATAGGAGAAGCTACTAAATTCCTAGATAATATTATGGCAAATTACTCTCAATGGCATACCGAAAGATCTTCTACTAGTAAAAAATGCATGCTATTGATGAAATAAATACTTTGAGTGGAAAGATGGATGAACTTATGAAATTGAGTGGAACGAAATAAATACTTTGAGTGGAAAGATGGATGAACTTATGAAATTGATTGCTAGCAAGAGTGCTCCTATTGATCCTAATGATATGCTTTGTCCACTTTGATTGAGAATATGGATGTGAATTTTGTTGGTACGAACAATTTTGGTAATAACGCCAGATAGAGCCAATTTTAATCCTAGGCCGTTTCCTAGTAATTCCTCTAACAATTATGGTAATTTCTGCAACAATTCTTATGGAAATTATAATAATATACCCTCTGATATTGAGAATAATACTAAATATTTTATTAACTCCCTAAAGATTTTCAATGTTATGGTAGAAGAAAAATTGCTCAAGATTGATGATTTGGCTAGAAACATTAATAGAGTTTCTCATGAGATTGATTCTTTTAAAATTAGATCTATGCCCACGAAGCTTGATATTAATGAATCTCTAAAATCTATCCAAAATTCTATTAATTAAAGTAGGGAGAGAACCGCTAGGATGTGTGCTAAGAGAGAATGGCTAGAAAAAGTATGTTCTTCTAGCTTTTGTGATAATCATGATGAAAATCTTAAAGTGATTGGTGTAACTCCTATTGAATCTCTATTTTCTAATATAAAACTTCATAAAGAATGGACTGGAGATGAGTCAACTTTAGCTATAAGGCATCCCAATAATTTGGAGGGTGAAGATCTTAATGAAAAAATTGATAAAAGTGGGATTTGCGAGGCCAAAACTTTAACTAGTGATGAGCCCACTCTTTTGGATTTCAAGGACTTTAATTATGATAATTTCTCTTTCATTGATTGTATTTCCTTGTTGCAATCTATGATTAATTCACCTCACTCTTATAATAAAAATAAAGCTTTTACTATACATAACATTGATGCTATGATGAAATATTTTGAAGAAAAACTTGAGTTGGAAGTTTCAATCCCTAGAAAGCTTTATGATGAATGGGAAACTACTATTAAAATTAAGATTAAAGAATATGAGTGTGATGCTTTGTGTGATTTGGGTGCTAGCTTTTCCACTATTCCAAAATCTTTATGTGATGTGCTAGGTTTCCATAAACTTGATGATTGTTCTTTAAATTTGCACTTAGCAGATTCTACTATTAAGAAACCTATGGGAAGAATTGATGATGTTCTTATTGTTGCAAATAGGAATTATGGGCCCATAGATTTTATTGTCCTTGATATGGATTGCAATCCTACATGCCCTATTATTCTTGGTAGACCTTTCCTTAGAACAGTTGGTGCATTTATTGATATGAAAGAAGGAAGCATTAGATTTCAATTTTTGTTAAGGAAGGGCATGGAATACTTTCCAAGAAAGAAAATTAAGTTGTCGTATGAATCTATTATGAGGGCTACTTATGGATTGAATACCAAAGATGACAATACCTAGATGTATGCAATATGCCTAGCTAGGGGCATAAAACAATAGTGCTTGTTGGGAGGCAACCCATTTTTTTGCTTCTGTTCTTCAATAAATATGCAATTATATTTCTGTTATGATTGTGTTTTAGTGTTTTAGTTAGCGTTTGAGCCAAGTAAGAGCTTTGGGATGATTTGGGTGATAGTTGATTTGATTTTGCTGAAAAACAAAAACTTTTGCGTCCAGTAGCAGAATTGTTAAAATTCACTCGAGAGTGATAAAATTCAGAATTTTTACACAAGGTTGATATACAAATTTCTATGTTGTCCTAGTTTTTCAGAATTTTTGGAGTTACAGAAGTTTGGCTAAAGTCAAGATTACTAGAGATTCTTCTGTTTTTGACAGATTCTGTTTTCATTGTGTTGTTTGCTTATTTTGATGAATCTATGGGTAGTATCGGGGGGTATGAACCATTCAGAAGTTAGAATATAGTAGATATAATGCAAATATAAAATTGGAATGAGTTTACAACAATACCTAAAAGTGGTTATTTGCTTTGTTTCACTGATGGATCTCATGAGTTTTGTGTTGTGAAGTTTTCAAGTTTTGGATGAAGTTTCGATGGACTACGGAATAAGGAGTGGCAAGAGACTAATATTGGGGATGCCGGATGGCATCCCCTATTTTTTCTTCAATCCATTAGTACATTACTTGAGGCTATATTTTTATTCACCACAGAACATGTCTTTTGCTTGGAGCGTCTTGTATTATATGAGTCTTTGCTTTTTAGTTTGCCACAATCATCCTTGTTGTACACACCTTTTGAGAGGGACACACATTAGTCGTGAATTTATAAGATTACTTTATGTGCTTCACTTATATCTTTTGAGCTAGGTAGTGGCTCTAGTGCTTCACTTATATCTTTTTAGAGCACGGCGGTGGTTTTATTTTGAAGAAATTAATTAACTCTCATGCTTCACTTATCTTATTTTGAGAGTCTTAAAAATAGTATGGCAATTTTCTTAGGTTATGAATTTAGTCCTAATATGATGGGTATTCAAGAGGGATATAATAAAAACTTTAATGAAGATCATTAAATATATGAGAAGTTTGATTCCTTGCATTAGTTTTGAGATATAAAGATGGTGGTATTAGAGTCATGCTAGTGAGTAATTATGGATTAGTAAGAATATTTGTGTTAAGGTTTGTGATTCCCGAAGAATGCATGTATGGTCTCTCGTTATGCGATGAAGTTGGAGCATGGTTTATTTTTTATTGTCTTCCTTATGAGTGGCCGTCGGGGACGAGCGGTGGTCTTTTCCTACCAATCTACCCCCTAGGAGCATGCGTAGTAGTACTTTGCTTCAAGGGCTAATAAATTTTTGCAATAAATACTTGAGTTCTTTATGACTAATGTTGAGTCCATGGATTATACGCACTCTCACCCTTCCACCATTGCTAGCCTCTTCGGTACCCTGCATTACCCTTTCTCACCTTGAGAGTTGGCGCAAACTTCGCCGGTGCATCCAAATCCCGTGATATGATGCACTCTTTCACACATACGCCACCTTATATTTTCCTCAAAACAGCCACCATACCTACCTATTATGGCATTTCCATAACCATTCCTAGATATATTGCCATGCATCTTCCACCGTTCCATTTTATTATGATACACGCCATCATTGTCATATTGCTTTGCGTGATCATATAGTTGACATAGTATTTGTGGCTTGTCCACTGACATGGCTTAGCACTGCGTCCGTATTTTCCCAAAGAGGAAGGGATGATGCAGCACAACTATGGTAAGTATTTCCCTTAGTTATGAAACCAAGGTTATCAATCCAGTAGGAGAACCAAGCAACACTATGTAAACACTACTTGCACACAAAGAACAAATACTTGCAACCCGACGCATAAGAGGGGTAGTCAATCCCTCTATGACAAAAAGATAGATTAAATTGTATGAGATAGGATAAATATATCTAGCAAAAACACACACAAAAATAAGTAAAGAAAAAGTGCAGCAAGGTATTTTTGGGTTTCTGGAATAATTGATCTGAAAACAATATGATTCCGACCTTTGGCGCGCCAGGTAGGGGTGCACCGCCGTTCTCCTGCTCCGCTTTGTTTTTTGATCCGCCAAGCTCTATGGCCGACGCTCGCCGAGAGCGCGCCGAATGTCGGGCGGGTCATGTCGCCTAGACGGAGCATGTGGACCGCGGAAACCGCCGCCGCGCAGCCGGAGCCGCGGTTGCCGCCGCCACCACCGACCCATCTGCTCACGAGCAACAGGACTCCTCCATGCACCCTTTCGTGTAGCTAGATGGCCACACCGCCACAGCCTCTTCCTCTCTCGCCCGCCGCGGGCAGCCGAACACACAAGCCGCGCTACTCATGGCCTGCGAGCTGCTCCGCTACCGCCCGACTGACGCCTGGCTTGGTCGCATCACCTAGATCGTCAACACCGCGGGGATGCCCCGGCGTCCTCTCACTCGCTCCGCCCTTCGTCGTCACGCGCTGGGGACGTGGCGCACGTCATGCCTCCGCCTCCCCTGTGCAGTGATACGTCTCCGTCATATCTACTTTTCCTAACGCTTTTGCTCTTGTTTTGGACTCTAATTTGCATGATTTGAATGAAACTAACCCAGACCGACGTTGTTTTCAGCAGAACTACCATGGCGTTGTTTTTGTGCAGAAATAAAAGTTCTTTTTGGAGAATTTTTATACAATAAAAGAAAAATACTGGAGCCAAGAACCACCGGAGGGGGGGGGGCTGGGTGAGCACAACCCACTAGGGCGCGCCCCCCCTCCAGGTGCGCCCAGGTGGGTTGTGCCCACCTGGTGGCCCCGGAGACCCTGATTCCGACTCGTTAAATACCTATATTTGGAGAGAGAAATCAAGGAGGAAGAATTATCGCGTTTCACGATTTGGAGCCGCCTCCACCTTCGGTTCTTCATCGGGAGGCCAGATCTGGAGTCCGTTTGGGGCTCCAGAGAGGGGGATCTTCGGTCTTCTTCATCACCAACCCTTCTACATCGCCAATTCCATGATGCTCCCCAGCGGGAGTGAGTAATTCCTTCGTAGGCTCGTTGGTAGGTGAGGAGTTGGATGAGATTCATCATGTAATCGGGTTAGTTTTGTTAGGGCTTGATCCCTAGTATCCATTATGTTCCGAGATTGATGTTGATATGACCTTGCCATGCTTAATGCTTGTCACTTTGGGCCTGGGTGCCATGATTTCAGATCTGAACCGTTTATGTTAACCCCATTATATCTATGTTCTAGGTCCGATCTTGCAAGTTATATTCACCTATTACGTGTTATGATCCATAAACCCTGGAGTGACAATAATAGGGATACTTTCCGGTGATGACGTAGTTTGAGGAGTTCATGTATTCACTACGTGTTAATGCTTTATTCCAGTTCTCTATTAAAAGGAGGCCTTAATATCCCTTAGTTTCCATATGGACCCCGCTGCCACGGGAGGGTAGGATAAAAGATGCCATGCAAGTTCTTTCGATAAGCACGCATGACTATTTACGGAAACATGCCTACATTGTATTTATGAACTGGAGCTAGTTTTGTATCGCCCTAGGTTATGACGGTTACTTGATGAATGTCATCCAACGAATTCACCAATCCAATGCCTACGAATTTTCCACATATTGTCTTGCTAAGTTACTACTGCTTTTGCTACTGTTACACTTGCTACAAAATCATTGCTATCACTATTACCGTTACTGCTACTATCATCACTACTATCACTACTATCATATTACTATGCTACTGATCATATTTGTCACAGCCCTAGAGCTTGCTTGTAGCTAGTGGCATTGCATCCATGCATCATGTTTAATTTTTCATGAAATTTGAAATGGGGATTGCCTAAACCCTAGCATTAAAGGAATTCAAATAGGCTCAACCATAAATATTTTTCAATGAACCAAATGGCCTTCAAAAATGTTCACCATTTTTTGGAAAAATGCTGGAAACAGTAACCAGAGATGTTGCACATTTTTCCATGACATTTGGATTTTTGAATTAAATCATATAGTATTTGCATTTGGGCATTTAATGCTAATAAATAGTTTAAATGTTCAAATAATCATGAACTGAAATGTTTGTTGTTGGAAATATTCCAAACAAAGGACATTGACCAGTTTCATGATTTTTGGAAATGCCCTGGCATTTTTATTAAAGTCAAACATAGTTACAGAAAATTAGAAAACTAAAACAAAGTAATAAGAGAGAGAGAGGAACTTACCTGGCAGCCCACCTACCTGGCGTCCGAACCGGCCAGCTTTCCCCCCCTCGCTGGCCCAGTTGGCCCAGCCCACCCCCACCTCGGCCATCGTCACCTACCTCCAAGAGGCGAGGAGGGACACGGCGCCTGCGCCGAGCTCGCCACGCCTCCTCCTGCTCTTTGCCTCACCGAAGGGCCTCAAGCTCCTCCTCAGGCCCGCTTTGGACCCCGGCCCCTCTCCTCTCTCCAGGCGCCCTCCCTCTCCTCTGCTCCCTCTCTCTCGCCCGGGACCCGGCGCCGCCGTCGCCGCCCCTCGCTGCCCTCGCCCTTTGTCACCCCTCTCCTCCCCGACATGCCCCCGAGCTCCGCCTAGTCTCCCTCCCTCCTCACTGAAGCTTCCTGACACCGAGCGCCCGAGGCGCCCGCTCCGCCACTTTTTCCCTTCTCGGACCCGCCGGACTTCATCGACGATTCACCGCCTTCCGGCTGCCCCCAGGCCGAGCCTCCCTACGACATCGCCGTGAGCACCTCGTCGTTTTCCTCTCCTCTCTTCCTCGCTTATGCGTCAGCTGCCGCACTAACCACCGGACCCGAGAGCTCATCGCCAGTAGTTCCTCACCGCGTGGCTGTGGCCACCGCAGCCCCGCTCGAGGCCACTCGCCTGCTTGCACCCCAGGAGCTCAGAGCCACCACCCGCTCCTCCTCTAGTGCACCGTAGCTCCTTATCCTCCCCGCCAACTCCCGGCCGCCGCAAAGTTGCCGCCGGCTGCCGATTTAGCCCACTCCGTCATGAAGTTGTTGCCTCCGCTTGGATGCGCGAGACTCCTAGCCTCCTCAAGCCGCAAACCGCGGCCCAAAACCAAGCCCTCAGAGTGCAAACTCAAGACTTCTCCGCTGCCTCTGGCTCCGCCCGGCGACGAGCCGCTGGTCAACTCCGCGAGTTGACCGGGTTTGGCCTAGTTTGACTTCCCGAGCCATCGACATGCGGGCCCCGCCTGCTAACTAATCTAGTTTAGGTTTAAACTAATTTAACTTAACCTAGGTTAGTGCTAATTGACTAGGTTAGTTTAGTTAGTCACTGACGTGTGGCCCCACACGTCAGGTTTGACCCAGGTTGACTGCTGACGCGGTGCTGACGTCATGCTGACGCAATTATTTGATTTTCTGGATTTAATTTAATTCAGGAAATTTCAGAAAATACCCCAAACTTCAAATATTCATAACTTTTAATCTGTAACTCCAAATTAAATAATTTATATATGAAAATGATCGTAAAAATATGAAGAATCTGTTTATGGCATTTTCATGCATGATTGAACAAGTTAACCTCACTGAATAGGACAAATGATGATTAGGGCAAATTATGAAATAACATTTGGAGTTGGAATCGTTCTTGTTTGAGTTCCACTTCAATTAACTTGGCTAGACATTGCATTAGGTGAATTCAGTACCTTAATATGACATGTCATTCATGTGAATGTGCATTGCATTGATTGTGTTCTCTCTTGTTTGCCGTAATCGTCCCTCTCGATGAGACGCACGCATCGACGATGAATTCGATGACACCGATGAAGAACTATATTATCTTCAAGTGCTGGGCAAGCAAAACCCCTTGTTCATTCCGATACAATCCCACTCTCTCGCCTCCTGCTCTATTTTATTGCATTAGGACAACATCGATTCAATCTGTTACTTGCTGCGGTAGCTGAACCCTTGATCCTTTGCATGACCTGTCATTCCACAAGAATTAGATGAAACCCACTAGCATGAGTAGGAATTGTTTGAGCCATGTTGTGCCTACTCATTTATGCTTGTTGTCATGCCTGCTAATGCTTAGAGTTGAGTCAGTCTGATTCATCGGGGATGAATCGGAGGTGTGTGAACATGTCCCATCAAGGTGTGTGAGCTAAGTGTGTGAACACGATTTGGTAAAGGTAGCGGTGAGAGGCCATGTAGGAGTACATGGTGGGTTGTCTCATTGCAGCCGTCCTCGAGAACCGAGATCCGTGTATGTGATCCATGAAACAGCTTACTACCACGCATTGGGCTCGAAACCAATGGACCCTCTCGGCTTCTTAACCAGTCTTGTCCTCGGTCCGAGTTGCAAGTAGTTTCGGTGTTTGTAGCATGTCTTTGGGGCCGCATAGCGCTGACCATAGGGGTGGGTTGTGTTATGCGGTAGGCACCGTGGTCGGTACCGATTCGCCTGCTTGGTGTCTCGGGAACCCTGCACACATCGTTCGGGGCTGTATGGGAAACCTCGGCCGGACTCCTGCGGATGGAACCCGAATAGGCGATAAACTGGACTTGGGACTTGTGTGTTTAGGTAGGTCGTGGCCGACACCCACGTTGGGCTTCCGCTTGAAGGTTGCCGAGTACATGTCGTGTAAACGGCGGTAAGTGGTGAGAGCGTGTGAAGAAGTACACCCTGCAGGGTTTAATATGATCTATTCGAATAGCCGTGTCCACGGAGAAGGACTTCTGGGTTGCCTATATCGGTTCATAGACAAGTGAAAGTGGATACTCTAAAATGCGCAAGATAAGCGTGAGTGCTATGGATGGCGTTCTCGTGAGGGAGACGGAGCGGATCCATAGTGGTGTATTGATATGGTGAATATGTGGACTCGTGTGCGCCACCTCAAAAGAGTTACTTGCGATGTAGTTCAGGATAGCCACCGAGTCAAAGCTGGCTTGCTGCAGTCAAACTCCACCACCCCTTTTGATAATGATGCATATGTAGCTAGTTCCGATGTAAGCCTTGCTGAGTACGTTTGTACTCACGTTTGCTTATTTTATGTTTTGCAGAGAGACTTCGTTCTCGCTTAGTAGTTCCACGTGAACTTCGACGTTTAGCTTGTTACCTCAGCTACGATCTTGTGCCCTCGGCAGATCTCGGTAGATAGTCGCTTCTCAGCCTTCTTCATTTATAGTTGTGCGTACTCGAGACATGTTTAGCTTCCGCTTGTGCTTTGACTTGTATGTTTCGAGTGTTGGGTCATGAGACCCATGTTTGTAATATCTCGCCTCCTCGGAGCCTATTGAATAAATATTTGAGTCGAGAGTTATGTTGTGATGCCATGTTGTATCTACACATATTGAGCATATTGTGTGTATGTTTGAAATGCTTGGTATGTGTGGGATCCGACAAACTAGTTGTTTATCCTTGGCAGCCTCTCATATGGGGAAATGTAGTCTCGTGCTTCCGAGCGATAGTAGTCCGCTACTGCCGGTTCACCGGAGTCCTGCTAGCCCAAAGCACTACCGCTTGGACACTTGATCGGCCGGGCATGTGTTTCACTTCGTTCCTATATGTCTGTTCTTCGGGAAATGTCACGCAGTTGTTATTCGAGTCCCGCCTAGCCTGCTACATGCCCGGGATACCGGAGTCCTCATAGCCCAGCTACAGCCCGAATATATACGTTGATGACCGACATGCTCGATGTGATTCATGTATGCCTGTCCCCATGGGTTAGCGCCGCTTTGGGTTCACGACTAGCCATGTCGGCCCGGTTCTTTGTCATATGGATGCTAGCGACACTATCATATACGTGAGCCAAAAGGCTTAAACGGTCCCGGCCATGGTAAGGCGACACCGTGGGAATACCGTGCGTGAGGCCGCAAAGTGATATGATGTGTTACATGCTAGATCGGTGTGACTAGGATCGGGTCCCGACAGCGTTGGTATCGAGCCCCGATCGCTCAGAGGATTACCAAGCCAAACTAGTCGAAGTTGTGTCTAGAAATGCTTTAGTTATGTAAGGGAATTGATTGTGGAAGGAACGTAAGGCTCTTTTTACTTCTTATACCTCATGGCCTTCGATCCGAGTCAACCTCTTCTCTTCTACGGGTTTAAGAATTAGGCTTCTCTTCTATCTATCAGGATGACGTGTTACTAATCCATAGACTATTAAGATTGTTGGTTTTAAGCCCCAGTTCAGTTCCTACTATTTCTATATGATAATTGTTGATCTCGGAACCTTGATATTGTGATGTTGAGTGGTTATGCCACCCTTTTTGCAGGATGTCTCAAATCATTTTGAGCATTTACAGCCGTTATGTCAGTCCGAGTCATCCTGTGTCTCACGAATAGTCCGATGCATTTGCAAATCCTTTCCTTCCGTTCCGATGTCCTTTTGACCAGAATAATCACACAAATTAGTATGTGGAGGTACTCCGCTGCCTCAACATATATATTGGAACTATTATTATGACCCTAGGTGTTTAGGAAGTCACCTAGCAATTTAGTAATGCTTTTGTATCCCCAGTGTGATGATTCTGGCCATTATTCTTGATAGCATTCCGCGATGCAATTTAGTTAGTATGTATTCTAATCAGGGGTTCTTGAACCCGAGATTCACCCTACTTCATGTTGTTAGTATTTGCTAGTTCCTTTAGGATATTAGTAACCTTTGCATTAGTCCTCGAGGTCCGTGGTATTTCCTTCTTCCAAATACTATGAACCGCCTATGGCAGAAGTTCCTCGCTGAACCAAAAGATCACAACCAGAGCGCTCTTGAGGAGTTCTCCATTCATATTGTGACTCTGCCAATTCTACCTCTCTGCATGGGTTATCCGGGAGAAATGTTGAGCTTTGCTCGATATACTAATCCACGCCTCGACAACTCGAAAAGTTATATGCTCCTCGAGTTGTTCCTCCCTAGTTGTATTCCGATTCCGTCTATCGCTTGATAGGCAGGAGTAGTCGTGTTCTCGTCCTCATCAATGCCTATTATTCTTGTGGTCCATCAAGCCATTCTGCTCGAATGACTAGGAGAAACAAACTCCAAAGACCTCATCCATTTCTAGGATTGGGTCAAAGCAGTTGTATTCCGCAGATCAAAATGCCAACCCAGCTTTGATTCTGCTCTACCTTGAGTGTTACCATCTTTATGTCGTGAACATCATGAGAATTGCACCTTCTCTTATGAATTCTGACGGTGATACTTCTCTCTATCATTATTCATTCCTCGGTTCCGTGTTGATGCAACCGAATGTCGACAAGTGAATTGTGATGTGTGAAATCGATACTCCTAGCAACCTCGTTGCTTGGTAGTTAATGGACAATATTTTCATTCTTAGCGTGTTGGTTATTAAATCATCATACTAAGACCGATCGTGCTACCTAGTCCTTATTTACGGTGCACCTTCGATCAATGAGTTAGGATTATATCAATCCCTTGCTTATCCGATCATATCGCCTTGCCCTCAAAAGCAAGATTGCTCTCGAGCTTAGTAACATACCGGTGGTTTGTGATTTTCCGAATATCTTCTCGGAAGTATTACCAGGTTGTCCTCGACTGTTATGTTGAGCTCGTGATCAAGTTGGTTTCCTGTGAACCATCATTTCTCCAAGAATCTGTGTTGGATATCCCTGAGCTAGTTGGTTAAGCTAGACAAGAACTTGGAGAGTTGGAAGATAAAAGCTTGCCTAACTTAGTTCGATCCAAAGGGATATTCTTGTGTAGTGTGTGTTGAAGAAACATGATATCTTCATCGATTGGTCCCTGTGATCAGTTGCTGGACCTATTGTCTTATCAATTCGTTGACTTGAGTATGGGCCATTGTCAAGTCAAATCAGTACCAACGGTGCTCGTAATGTTGTCTTACTCGTGGTTGATCCCTCGAGCATACACCATTATACCTTTTGGTCCGACAAATGCTATCACCGTGTTCACATGATGGTGGAAGTCCAAAGGATATGGAAATTCCGATGAGTTGCTGTTGAGCCCATCAGTAGCATTTTGTCTCCCCCCCGTGAGTCATGTTGAGCATCAACCTAGCGTTGGAAACTTGTGTAAGCATTTCTTCGTGTTCCGTTCATGAAGCCTATGCTTGGATGGAAAGAGTGACTTCCTCGAATTCATGTGCTTTAGGTGTAATTTGCCGCCATGAATTTGAGAAAGGTTTGTTTTGTTTCCTTTGGAATCATCCCAAGTCACCATGCATGTGCGAAGTATTCTATGGTCCGATAGACTGATCATCTTCATTCTATATGAATTCCATAGCACACCAAGCCACCGATTGATTTGTTCAAGGAAAAGGAGTTGTCTGTATGAATACTAGTTCTTGCACAAGATTCCAATATCCTCGAAGATGGTTCCCCACGAACTTCGGTAGTGTTTTGTTGTAAGACTACCTTGTGGTCATGCTTGTCTGGGACAACGTGTTCACATGTGTGTAGCAGAACCAGCTCATGTTTTGGAGCTTGCTATCGTAGTTCATATCCCGAGAATCTCGCAACATTATCTCGTCGATTTGTGTTGCGACCTTTCTTTTTAGACATGCTGAGTCTGGAGTATCCAATTACCAATCGGATCTGAATCTCAGGCAGATATGATGGTTGGAACATTCCAACAGTTGCATTTCGTTCCCAGCTTGCACCGTCCTTGTGCCATTTCACTATAGGCTGCCTTCTTAGTAATTCTTGTCTAGGATCATCCTCAAAAGTGGACTTACCATGGGTCCCCTCCACCTCCGATGATAAGCAGAAATCATCCATTGCGTTATCTTCAACAAGGTAGTCCACATCATCCATTCTAGTCCGGGTGTACCATTCCTTGGCATTCCACCAAACGATCATTGTGAATTGCCTTAGGCTGGTATGAAGAGTTTCAATGATCTTTGTATCAAAAGTAATTCTTTTTGCCACTTAAGGGAATAGTTCCTCGCGTCACCTCCCCTGAGGTGCCCCGCTATTGAATCATGACAATTATTTCCTCGCCACCTTGACACCATCCATCATCTCCCTAAGCGTGGAATTGTTGCCCACTAATCAAACCTCGCTGCTTGTTATTCCTCCCTTCGATGTGTTTTGTGTCTCAACTCGAGATGTGTCACCATCTCGGTCCGTGAGTCGATCATGTTTACTTGATCTTCGTGAAGATCGAATCATATAGGGTTTCCCCTTCTTTTACATTGTCGTGTCAGGTGAAGATCTCGAAGACGTCAAGACCAAGATGATGGGATGAATCAACATCTTCGGGAAGGGCAAATGGATCATGAAGATTGTGATAGTTTGCGACTCCCCTTTTTCCTCTTACCTCACGTCTTGAATCTCGGGGCGAGATTCTTGTTTAGTGGGGGTGAGTTGTCACAGCCCTAGAGCTTGCTTGTAGCTAGTGGCATTGCATCCATGCATCATGTTTAATTTTTCATGAAATTTGAAATGGGGATTGCCTAAACCCTAGCATTAAAGGAATTCAAATAGGCTCAACCATAAATATTTTTCAATGAACCAAATGGCCTTCAAAAATGTTCACCATTTTTTGGAAAAATGCTGGAAACAGTAACCAGAGATGTTGCACATTTTTCCATGACATTTGGATTTTTGAATTAAATCATATAGTATTTGCATTTGGGCATTTAATGCTAATAAATAGTTTAAATGTTCAAATAATCATGAACTGAAATGTTTGTTGTTGGAAATATTCCAAACAGTGACATTGACCAGTTTCATGATTTTTGGAAATGCCCTGGCATTTTTATTAAAGTCAAACATAGTTACAAAAAATTAGAAAATTAAAACAAAGTAATAAGAGAGAGAGAGGAACTTACCTGGCAGCCCACCTACCTGGCGTCCGAACCGGCCAGCTTTCCCCTCGGCTGGCCCGGTTGGCCCAGCCCACCACCACCTCGCCGATCGTCACCTACCTCTGCCAAGAGGCGAGAGGAGGGACACGGCGCCTGCCGAGCTCGCCACGCCTCCTCCGCTCGCCTGCCTCACCGAAGGGCCTCGAAGCTCCTCCTCGGCGCCGCTTTGGACCCCCGGCCCCTCTCCTCTCTCCAGAACGTCCTCCCTCTCCTCTGCTCCCTCTCTCTCGCCCGGACCGAGCGCCGCCGTCGCCGCCCCTCGCTGCCCTCGCGGCCACCGTCACCCCCACGCCGCCCCCACAAGCCCCCGAGCGCCGCCTAGTCGCCCTCCCTCCTCACTGAAGCTTCCCGACACCGAGCGCCCGAGGCGCCGCTCGCCACTTTTTCCCTTCTCGACCCGCTGACTTCATCGACGATTCACCGCCTTCCGGCTGCGTCCCGAGCCTTGTGAGCCTCCCTACGACATCGCTGTGAGCACCTCGTCGTTTTCCCTCTCCTCTCTTCCTCGCTTATGCGTCAGAGCCGCACTAACCACCGGACCCGAGAGCTCATCGCCGCCGTAGTTCCTCACCGCCGTGGCTGTGGCCACCGCAGCCCCGCTCGGCGCGTCACCTGCTTTCAGTGCACCCCAGGAGCTCAGAGCCACCACCCGCCTCCTCTAGTGCACCGTAGCTCCTTATCCCTCCCGCCGAACTCCGCCGCCGCAAAAGTTGCCGCCGTCGTCGATTTAGCCCACTCCGTCATGAAGTTGTTGCCTCCGTTGGATGCGCGAGACTCCTAGCCTCCCAAGCCGCAAACCGCGTCCAAAACCAAGCCTCAGAGTGCAAACTCAAGACCTCCGCTGCCTCTGGCTCCGGCCGGCGACGAGCCGCTGGTCAACTCCGGCGAGTTGACCGGGTTTGGCCTAGTTTGACTTCCCGAGCCATCGACATGCGGGCCTCGCCGGCTAACTAATCTAGTTTAGGTTTAAACTAATTTAACTTAACCTAGGTTAGTGCTAATTGACTAGGTTAGTTTAGTTAGTCACCGACGTGTGGCCCCACACGCCGAGTTTGACCCAGGTTGATCGCTGACGCGGTGCTGACGTCATGCTGACGCAATTATTTGATTTTCTGGATTTAATTTAATTCAGGAAATTTCAGAAAATACCCCAAACTTCAAATATTCATAACTTTTAATCAGAAACTCCAAATTAAATAATTTATATATGAAAATGATCGTAAAATATGAAGAATCTGTTTATGGCATTTTCATGCATGATTGAACAAGTTAACCTCACTGAATAGGACAAATGATGATTAGGGCAAATTATGAAATAACATTTGGAGTTGGAATCTGTTCTTGTTTGAGTTCCACTTCAATTAACTTGGCTAGACATTGCATTAGGTGAATTCAAGACCTTAATATGACATGTCATTCATGTGAATGTGCATTGCATTGATTGTGTTCTCTCTTGTTTGCCGTAATCGTCCCCTCTCAAGAGATTTATCGCATCGACGATGAATTCGATGACACCGATGAAGAACTATATTATCTTCAAGTGCCGGGCAAGCAAAACCCCTTGTTCATTCCGATACAATCCCACTCTCTCGCTCCTGCTCTATTTTATTGCATTAGGACAACATCGATTCAATCATACTTGCTGCGGTAGTGAACCCCTTGATCCTTTGCATGACTGTCATTCCACAAGAATTAGATGAAACCCACTAGCATGAGTAGGAATTGTTTGAGCCATGTTGTGCCTACTCATTTATGCTTGTTGTCATGCCTGCTATCGCTTAGAGTTGAGTCAGGTCTGATTCATCGGGATGAATCGGAGGTGTGTGAACATGTCCCATCTGCGTGTGTGAGCTAAGTGTGTGAACACGATTTGGTAAAGGTAGCGGTGAGAGGCCATGTAGGAGTACATGGTGGGTTGTCTCATTGCGGCCGTCCTCGAGAACCGAGATCTGTGTATGTGATCCATGAAACAAGCAGTTACTACCACGCATTGGGCCCGAAACCAATGGACCCTCTCGGCTTCTTAACCACTCTTGTCCTCGGTCCGGAGTTGCAAGTAGTTTCGTGTTTGTAGCATGTTGGGGCCGCATAACGCTGACCATAGGGGTGGGTTGTGTTGCGGTAGGCACCGTGGTCTGATGTACCGATTCGCCTGCTTGGTGTCTCGGGAACCTGCACACATCGTTCGGGGCTGTATGGGAAACCTCGGCGGACTCCTGCGGATGGAACCCGAATAGGCGATAAACCCGGACTTGGGACTTGTGTGTTTAGGTAGGTCGTGGCCGACACCCACGTTGGGCTTCCGCTTGAAGGTTGCCGAGTACATGTCGTGGTAAACGGCGGTAAGTGGTGAGAGAGTGTGTGAAGAAGTAACACCTGCAGGGTTTAATATGATCTATTCGAATAGCCGTGTCCACGGAGAAGGACTTCTGGGTTGCCTATATCAGTTCATAGACAAGTGAAAGTGGATACTCTAAAATGCGCAAGATAAGCGTGAGTGCTATGGATGGCGTTCTCGTAGGGAGACGGGAGCGGATCCATAGTGGTGTATTGATATGGTGAATATGTGGACTCGTGTGCGCCACCTCAAAAGAGTTACTTGCAAATGTAGTTCGGGATAGCCACCGAGTCAAAGCTGGCTTGTGCGGTCAAACTCCACCACCCCTTTTGATAATGATGCATATGTAGCTAGTTCTCGATGTAAGCCTTCTTTGAAATGCGTTTGTACTCACGTTTGCTTATTTTATGTTTTGCGAGAGACTTCGTTCTCGCTAGTAGTTCCACGTGAACTTCGACGTTTAGCTTGTTACCTCAGCTACGATCTTGTGCCCTCGGCAGATCGGTAGATAGTCGCTTCTCGGCCTTCTTCATTTATAGTTGTCCGTACTCGGACATGTTTAGCTTCCGCTTGTGCTTTGACTTGTATGCTCGAGTGTTGGGTCATGAGACCCATGTTTGTAATATCTCGCTCCTCGGAGCCTATTGAATAAATATTTGAGTCGTAGAGTTATGTTGTGATGCCATGTTGTATCTACACATATTGAGCATATTGTGTGTATGTTTGAAATGCTTGGTATGTGTGGGATCCGACAAACTAGTTGTTTATCCTTGGCAGCCTCTCATATGGGGAAATGTAGTCTCGTGCTTCCGGCGATAGTAGTAGTCCGCTACTGACCCGGTTCACCGAGTCTCGCTAGCCCAAAGACTACTGCTTGGACACTTGACTGGCGGCATGTGTTTCACTTCGCCTTATGTCCTGTCTCCTTCGGGAAATGTCACGCAGTTGTTATTCGAGTCCTGCTTAGCCTCACATGCCCGGGATACCGAGTCCTGTTAGCCCAGTGCTACAGCCCGAATATATACGTTGATGACCGACATGCTCGATGTGATTCATGTATGCCTGTCCCCATGGGTTAAGCGCCGCTTTGGGTTCACGACTAGCCATGTCGGCCCGGTTCTTTGTCATATGGATGCTAGCGACACTATCATATACGTGAGCCAAAAGGCGCAAACGGTCCCGGGCCATGGTAAGGCGACACCCGTGGGAATACCGTGCGTGAGGCCGCAAAGTGATATGATGTGTTACATGCTAGATCGGTGTGACTAGGATCGGGGTCCTGACAATATTGTTGTAGATATTTAATCTCCAGGTGTGGTTGAATTGACAACTCAACTGCTAATACTTACAAGTATTCTTTGGCTCCCCTTGTGTCGAATCTATAAATTTGGGTTGAATACTCTACCCTCGAAAACTGTTGTGATCCCCTATACTTGTGGGTTATCAAGACCTTTCTCTAGTGCCGCTGCTAGGGAGCATAGCTATATTTGTTGAGTCACTTGGGATTATTATCTATTTATCACTATGAAGAATCTAGAGGATACAAAGACTAAGATCTTTCCCTCTAAGATGAGGGGAGGTAAGGAACTGCCATCTAGCTCTACACTTGATTCACCTTCTATCTTGAGTAGACTTGCAACACCACCACATGCTATTAATCCTGATATGTCGCAAGTTATTGATGATGCTACTTCTGCTATGAATGCTACTCACTACGATGCTAGTACCTTGCTTGATGATAATATGCCAGTGGGTGAATTTCTTGATGAACAAATTGCTAGAGCTAAAGATATTGGGAATGCTGAAACTGATGAAATACTTGAAACTCAAAATCTTGAAATACCTATTAGACCTAGCTCTCCTAGATATGAATTGCCGAAGATACCTGAGGTTTATGTTATGGATGAGGAGACAACTAGAGATTTTCTTGCTTGCAATGATAGAGGTGATCTGAAGAAATTATTATGCAAACTTAAAGAGAAATCTTTGAATGCTAGAATGAAATGTGATCCTCAGTTTGCTACTTCACCTATCTTTGTTGATGATAAGGATTATGAATCATCTGTCGACCCAGAATTGATTACTTTGGTTGAATCTGATCCTTTCCATGGCTATGAAACTGAAACTGTTGTGGCGTACCTTACTAAGTTAAATGGTATAGCCACCCTATTTGCTCTTGATGATAAAATCCGCTATTATTATATCCTCAAATTATTTCCATTCTCATTAAAGGGTGATGCTAAGATATGGTACAATACTCTTGCTCCTGGTTGTGTGCGTAGTCCCCAGGATATGATTTATTACTTCTTTGAAAAATATTTCCCTACTCATAAGAAACAAGATGCCTTACAAGAAATATTTAACTTTGTGCAAATTGAAGAAGGGTCACCCACAATCTTGGGGTCAGCCACAATCTTGGGGGAGGATTCTCCAATTGCTTAATGCTTTGCCTGATCATCCTTTTAAGAAAAATGAAATACTTGATATCTTCTATAATGGACTAACCGATGCTTCTAGGGACTTCCTAGATAGTTGTGCTGGTTGTGTTTTCAGGGACCGAACTATTGAACAAGCTAAGGAGTTATTGAATAATATATTGAAAAATATGATTATTGGACTCTCCCTGAACCACTGCATAAACCCACTCCAAAGAACAGGGGTATCTTGTATCTCAGCCCGGAAGATATGCAAGAGGCAAAGAAGAGTATGAAGTAAAAAGGTATTAAAGCAGAGGATGTTAAAAATTTACCTCCTATTGAAGAAATACATGGACTTGACAAACCACCACCAAAGGTGGTAGAGGTAAATTCTTTAATGAAATTTGATGAAAGTGATATCCCTTACAATAAACATCCTAGTCAATGCCTTTATGAGTTTGACAACTACATTAGAAAACATGATCACTTCAATGCAAATGTTATGAAACAATTGAAATACAACTCTAATATGATTGCTCGCTTGAGTGACTTGTTATTTAGAATCTCCAATGATGTTAGAGGTGTAGGAAAACATGCCTCTATGGTTCATACTCAGTTAGAACAAGTTGCTAAATCTCAAAGAGAATTGCTTGATGAAATGAATAATAATACGAATGATCATGCTGTAAGAGTAGTGGCTAGAGGAGGTAGAATGACTCAGGAACCACTTTATCTTGAGGGACACCCTAAAAGAATTGAACAAGACTCTCAAAGAATTAACACCGATGAACCTAGTCCTTCTAAAAATAAAAAGAAAAAGAAAAAGAAAAAGAAAATGATAGGACTTTGCATGCTTCTAGTGAACCTGAAAAAGAAAAACCTCCTGATAATAATGATAATGATGTTTGTATTTCTGATGCTGAAAATCAATCTGGTAATGAACATTCATCTAGTGATAATGAAAAAGATAATAATGAGATTCATGAAGATACTCAACCAGACAATGATAAAGAACCAGATAATGATGTTGAAATAGAACCAGTTGTTGATCTTGATAACCCACATCCTAAAAATAAAATATATTATAAAAGAGACTTTGTTGCTAGAAAACATGGAAGATAAAGAGAACCATGGATTCAAAAACCCATGCCCTTTCCACCTAAACCAACTAAGAATAAAGATGATGAAAAATTTGAACGCTTTGCTGAAATGCTTAGGCTAGTCTTTTTGCGCACTCGCTTGACTGATATTTTAAAGATGGCCCCTTATGCAAAATATATGAAAGACATCATCACTAATAAGAGAAATATACCTGAAGCTGAAATCTCCACCATGCTAGTTAATTACTCTTTTAAGGATGGAGTACATAAAGAACTTGGAGACCCAGGAATACCAACTATACCTTGCTCCATCAAAAGAAATTATGTTAAAACTGCTTTGTGTGATTTGAGAGCTGGTGTTAGTGTTAAGCCTTTCTCTTTATAGAAAAGACTTGACTTGAATAAACTCATCCTGCTGAAATATCTTTGCAAATGGCTGACAAATCAACTGCATACCTGTCGGTATTTGTGAGGATGTGCCCGTTGTTGTTACAAATGTTACTATCTTAACACACTTTGTTATACTTGAGATGCTCGAGGATGACAATATGTCGATTATCCTTGGTAGACCCTTTTTGAATACTACATGTGTTGTTATTGATTGCGATAAAAGCAAGGTCGCCTTTCATATCAATGGTAATGAACATGTGGTGCACTTCTGAAAGCACAAGTGCTACCTAGGTGGTTTTGGTAATTAATGTGAACATATCTCTTGTTGGACTAACACTTTTATCTAGTATGTTTCAGATAAGTTCAACAATGGAGTGGCATGGACTAAAGGATGTGGGAACTCTTTCAAGATGCTAAGGACAAAGGATTGGCTTAAGCTTCAAGCTCAAGACTCTTCATTTTACATTTTAGTGATCCAAGATCACATTGAGTCTATAGGAAAAGCCAATACTATCAAGGAGGGATGAGGTGTTGCTTAATGAGCCTCTTGCTTCATGTGCTTAGTGATATGCTCCAAAACCCTCAACTACTTTCCCACTTCCACACATATGACCTAAACCTAAAGTCAATTTTGGCCCCACCGATTCTTTCTATCCGGCGCCACCGAGTTCAATTGTCATAGCCACTGCCATAAACCCTAGGCAAATCGGTTTCACCGATAGGGATCTCGGTCTCACCGAGATGGGATTGTAATCTCTCTGTGTATGTCCATTACCAAAATCAGTCTCACCGAGTTTGTGCAATCGGTACTACCGAGATTACAATGCAAACTCTCTGGTTAACTTATTACCAAAATCGGTCTCACCGAGTTTGAGTAATCGGTCCCACCGAGTTTTCCTGACCAACTCTCTTGTTAGCTAATTACCAAAATCGATTTCACCGAGTTTGTGTAATCGGTCTCACCGAGATTACGTTATGCCCTAACCCTAACCATATCGGTCCTACCGAGTTGCATATCGGTCCCAATCAAAACCCTAACGGTCACTAGGTTTACTAAATCGGTCCGACCGAGTTTGTTGATTCGGTCCCACCGAAGTTTGGTAAATTGTGTGTAACGGTTAGATTTTGTGTGGAGGCTATATATACCCTCCACCTCCTCTTCATTCGTGGAGAGAGCCATCAGAAAAAACCTACACTTCCAACATACCGCCTGAGAGAGAACCACCTACTCATGTGTTGAGGCCAAGATATTCCATTCCTACCATATGAATCTTGATCTCTAGCCTTTCCCAAGTTGCTTTCCACTCAAATCTTCTTTCCACCAAATCCAAATCCTGTGAGAGAGTGTTGAGTGTTGGGGAGACTATCATTTGAAGCACAAGAGCAAGGAGTTCATCATCAACACACCATTTGTTACTTCTTGGAGAGTGGTGTCTCCTAGATTGGCTAGGTGTCACTTGGGAGCCTCGACAAGATTGTGGAGTTGAACCAAGGAGTTTGTAAGGGCAAGGAGATCGCCTACTTCGTGAAGATCTACCGCTAGTGAGGCAAGTCCTTCGTGGGTGACGGCCATGGTGGGATAGACAAGGTTGCTTCTTCGTGGACCCTTCGTGGATGGAGCCCTCCGTGGACTCACAAGAACTGCTACCCTTCGTGGGTTGAAGTCTCCATCAACGTGGATGTACAATAGCACCACCTATCGGAACCACGACAAAAACATCTGTGTCTCCAATTGCGTTTGAATCCTCCAAAACCCTTCCCTTTACATTCTTGCAAGTTCCATGCTTTACTTTCCGCTGCTCATATACTCTTTGCATGCTTTCTTGTTATGTATTGTGAATGTTAAACTTGTGCCTAAACTCCACTTAAACCTAAAGAAGTTAAAAACTGCAACTTTGGTACTTAGTGTCTAATCACCCCCCTTTAGATACCTCTTCTCAAGATCCTACAAGTGGTATCAGAGCTTTGGTCTTCATTGCCTTGGTTTAATCACCATTGGAGGAAGATGGATGAATCTACTTTGGGGAGTCTTGGACATAGAGTGCCTATTCTTGATGGAGAGCATTTTCATGAGTGGAAAAATGAGATGCTTGTAATTTTCAATCAATACCATTTGAACAAGTACATTGCTAGCCCTTGTGCACCTCATGTTGATCTTATGCATCCTACCCTTGATGAATCTACTGACATGATTAGGAACCTTAGAGCTGTAAATCTTATCACTAGAGGCTTGCCTAGAAACTTAATTAGAATCTTGCCTACTCTTGAGTGTGCCTACACTATATGTAAATTCCTTGAGGAACGCTTTCCAAATTATTCCTTGAAAAATCTAGATGAGATTCTCCATAAGTCTATTGCCTTGAGTAAGATAAATACTAGTGATCCTATGTTTGGTGATCATCTATTTGAACTTACAAACCTTATGCGTGCCAAAGGATATGTTGGAATTATTGGTGATATTATTTCCGAAGCTATAAGAATTCATAAGCAAGATCATTGTCAAACTCACTCTAACGAATTACCCTCTCTAGGACTTGATCCACCACATGACGATGTTGAACATGGATACTATGATGAGGATGATGATAGTGACTTCGATCTTGATGATGCAATGAGACATTTCGGTCTTATGGCAAATCTTCGGGGATATGTGTCGAGGAAAGGAATGGGTTCGTGATAAAGGATGTACCGATCACATGACCGGAGATAAAGACATGTTTCGTGAGCTTGCTGAAAATGATAGTCCTCGAAAGTATGTCAGTTTCGGTGACAACTCAAAGGGTAAGGTGGTTGGCCACGGTAAGGTGGCCATCTCACATGATAGCTCCATTCGTAATGTCATGCTCGTTGAATCTCTTGGCTACAACTTACTTTCAAAGATTCTAGACTTGCTGATTTCGGTTTCAATGTCCTATTTATCAAGTAGATTGCCAAGTGTTTCGTCGAGACAATCATAAAATGGTATTTACCGCATAATGAGAGGTGATCTTTACATTGTTGATTTCTCTAAAAAGGCACAACCTAAAACTTGCTTCATTGCTAAATCCTCAAAAGGTTGGTTATGGCATAGACGACTAGGTCATGTTGGAATGAGAAACCTTGACAAGCTTATTAAAGGAAATCATATCCTTGGAGTTAATGATGTCATATTTGATAAGGATAGACTGTGCAGTGCTTGTCAGGCAGGTAAACAGGTTGGAGGAAGGCATCCTGTGAAGAATATCATGACCACAAGAAGGCCACTCGAGCTACTTCATATGGATCTCTTTGGTCCCAACGCTTACAAAAGCCTCGGTGGAAATTCTTTTGGTCTAGTTATAGTTGATGATTTTTCAAGATTTATGTGGGTGTTCTTTCTCGATGATAAATCGCAGGTCCAAAAGATCTTCAAAAACTTCGGTAGGAAGGCCCAAAATCAGTTTGAAGTGAAGATCAAGAAGGTTCGCAGCGACAACGGAATGGAGTTCAAGAATGCAAATGTGGACACCTTTCTTGACGAAGAAGGGATTTCACATGAGTTCTCGGCTACGTACACACCTCAACAAAATGGAGTTGTTGAGAGGAAGAACCGGACGCTCATCGAAATGGCGAGAACGATGCTTGATGAGTACAAGACGCCAAGCACTTTTTGGGCGTGGTTGTTGAGACAGCTTGTCATGCAACAAGTCACTTGTATCTTCACAAGCTACTCAAGAAGACGGCATCTGAGCTCCTCACCGTAACAAACCCCAAGTTGGATACTTTCGAGTATTCGCTCAAAGTGCTACATTCTTGATAAGCATCGTCGCTCAAAATTTGCTCCTAAGTCTCATGAAGGTTTCCTACTAGGTTATGGCTCAAACTCTCACACTTACCGTGTCTACAACAATTCCACCTGAAAGGTTGAAGAGACGGTAGATGTGAAGTTTGCTGAATCTAACGGCTCGCAAGTTGAGCAATTACCAATTGATGTAGGAGACAAAGACCCTTCGGAAGCAATCCAAGACTTGTCTATTGGCAAGGCCCCTCCAACGGAGGTGAAGGAGAGTACCTCGTCCGTCCAAGTGGAAGCTTCTACTTCACGACAAGGTGAACCAAGAGTTGATACAGAAGCATCCACAAGTGGAACACACCAAGATGAAGAAAACGAGGAAGAACATCACGAACGTCAACAACCTCCTTCTCCACCACGACAAGAGAACGACAACGCCAACAATGAAGAAGGCCAAGAAGAAGAACAAGATGAATAAGATGTTCAACCAAAACCCAAGCAAAAGCTTTCACGAGTTCGAGCAAGAATTGCTAAAGACCATCCCGTGGAGCAAATCTACAATGATATTCAAACCGGGAGAATCACTCGCTCTAAAACTCATTTAGCTAACTTTTGTGAAAACTATTCTTTCATCTCTAGCATTGAACCTATGAAGGTCAAAGAAGCATTGGAAGATCCGGATTGGATAAATGCTATGCATGAAGAGCTACACAACTTTGAGAGAAACCAAGTTTGGACATTGGTTGAGAAGCCCGACAACGACCACAACATCATCGGTACAAAATGGGTGTTTCGCAACAAGCAAGATGAAGATGGACAAGTAGTTCGCAACAAAGCACGTCTCGTCACCCAAGGCTACACAAAAGTCGAAGGTATGGACTATGGTGAGACTTATGCTCCCGTTGCTAGACTTGAGTCCATTCGCATCTTACTTGCCTATGCTAATCACCATGATATCACCTTGTAACAAATGGACATTAAAAGTGTTTTTCTAAATGGTGAAATAGAGGAGGAAGTTTATGTTAAACAACCTCCCGGCTTTGTCAATCCTAAGAAACCAAATCATGTTTACAAACTTCACAAAGCCCTTTATGGTCTTAAACAAGCTCCTAGAGCATGGCATAAATGCTTGACCAAGTTCCTTATTGAAAAAGGCTTTGAAATTGGGAAAATTGTTTCCACACTTTTTACTAAAAGGGTTAATGGAGAACTATTTGTATGCCAAATTTATGTTGATGATATTATATTTGGTTCAACTAACCCTCATTTTAGTGAAAAGTTTGGAAAGCTAATGTCGGAGAAGTTTGAGATGTCAATGATGAGTGAAATCAAATTCTTTCTTGGGTTGCAAATCAAGCAAACTAAGGAAGGTACATTTGTTTCACAAACAAAGTACACTAAGGACTTATTCAAGAAGTTCAATATGCAAGAGTGCAAAGGTATGTCTACACCCATGCCTACTAGTGGACATCTTGATTTGATCAAAGATGGTAAACCAGTTGACCAAAAGGTTTATCGCTCTATGATTGGATCATTGTTATACCTATGTGCTTCACGTCCCGATATTATGCTAAGTGTGTGCATGTGTGCAAGATATCAAGCTGCTCCTAAAGAATGTCATCTTAAGGCCGTAAAAAGGATAGTGAGATACTTAATTCATACACCAAATTTTGGAATTTGGTATCCTAAGAGGGCCTCTTTCGATCTTGTTGGCTACTCCGACTCGGACTATGCCGGAGACAAGGTTGATAGAAAGTCCACTTCGGGTACGTGTCAATTTCTTGGTAGATCTCTTGTGTCTTGGTCCTCCAAGAAACAAAACTTCGGTATCCTTATCTACCGCTTGAGCGGAGTACATTGTCCGCTGGTTCATGTTGTGCTCAATTACTTTGGATGACCCAAACTCTTAAAGATTATGGGATATATGTGAAACATGTTCCATTGCTTTGTGACAATGAAAGTGCTATCAAAATTGGTCATAATCCCGTACAACATTCTCGAACTAAGCATATTGACGTTCGTCATCATTTCATTCGAGATCATGTTGTTAAGGGTGACATTAATCTTAAGCATGTTCGCACCGAAAAGCAATTAGCAGATATATTCACTAAACCCCTTGATGAGAAAGTGTTTTGTAGGTTGAGATGAGAATTGAACATCATTGATGCTTCAAACTTGGAGTAGAAACTCCATTGGATACATGCAAGACATGAGCTTATGACTAATCCATGATATCTCTCTTATGATGGAAATATTATATCCTGGATATATTTGCATCTTGCATGTTATCTAACCCATGTAGGTACTTGGTTGAGACAATTTCCATGAGATTGTAATCTACTCACATCTTGACCAATCTCTACATCACCAAGTCTCTACACTATGGTGGTCGAAGACAAGGAAGCAGGGAATCATTCAAACATATCCTTTGACAAACTCTATGTTGAGCTTCATGATTATCATTTTTGGATATACAAGTGCTACTCCTTGCAAGAACTAACCCATGTAGGTAGATGGACTCAAATTCCAAGTGGTGCTCCCAACTCTTGATGAGCTACATCAACCTTGAGCAACCCACACAAGTTCAACTACATGGTCAACACCACCAACCAAGGTATGTTATTCCATCTTAGAGAAGCTTTACTCCGAGTCATGAGCTAAAGCAACTCGACAAGATGTGAATACATCAAGATGCTTAAACGAAAAATGGTAACCCCATTTTGAGCTTAAACGATTAGTATGACCTATGATCAAGTGATCTCACTTGACTCCTAAGTCAATATACTCTAACATAGGTGACTCTTTCACCGACCATCTCTAGATGAAGTTCTCTCGTGTTCTTTTCTGAGTTTTTGCATTTGTCTCATGCATATTTGTTTCCCCTTTCGAGAAAAAAAACTTCATCTAGATTTCTTTCTTTTCTTTTACTCGTTCTGCATTTCTGCATCCAATTCATTGCATATCATTCAGTTAATTCCTTGCAAATCTTTGTGAGATCTTACTAGTCTAGTGAGCTGAGGTGACAAGTGTTTTCTCTGCGATGAACTCGGTTTCACCGATTTGTTGTTTTCGGTCCAACCGAAGCATACCACTCGGTGCCACCGATTTCACAACAGGAAAAACAGTTTGCCATTTATTCTGTGTTTCTTCTGATCCAGCTCCACTCAATGAATCTTGTCCTCTACAAGCATCACAATTTTATCCAGTGTTTTGTGTTGTGACTCAAGGACCAAACCCATTCACAACAAATTCCAGAAAACCCTTCTTGGAAATTGATGTCAAAGGGGAGAGAGTCACATCAAAGCTTATCACTTCCAAAAGGGAGAGAGTATTACTTCCACCGGGGGAGAAAGAGATCTCCAGGGGGAGAGAATACTCAAGTAGAAAGTATTTCTCAAGGATCCCAGATGCTTGATGTTCAAGAGGAGAGATGCCACATGTCTTTTTGGGGGAAACACATGTTCATATGTGCTTAGTTGCATTTGCTCTGTTCTTTATATCTTTCAGCTCTGATTTTCTGTTCGCTATCTTCTCCCAGTATCCCATGCTAGATTCAGGGGGAGCAAGACATCTAAGGGAAAGGAATAATTTAAATTCATTGCATATCTTTACTCTTGGGGACATGTCTAATCCAATGTGGTACTCAGTACTCACTCTCTACATGTCATCCCAGTATTGGTATTCTTGTGGTTTCTTCTATTTGCTCTGGCTAGTAGATGTACCTGTGTTATCTAACCTTGTTTGTGCAGGTTCATTCCACCCTAAGCCAACTCAAGACTACAAGGTAAGTATATGCATCACACTCATGTGTATGAGGAATTCTTGCTGATGTACATACTGTTTGCAAGAAGGACTCATGACCATGAAGGTATTTTCTTTAATATTCTTTGCTCTGATGCATATGGCCAAGATACATGTAACACATTGCCTACTCTATCATGGTTATGCTCTCACATGCTTCTATATTCTATATTCACATGATTGCATACATGTAGGGGAGCCTATGCTTGTTACATGTCTTTCCGAAGCTTTACTTGCTATTTTTTATATCTTTATCTAAAGCTTTGATGTATGTTGCCATCAATTACCAAAAAGGGGGAGATTGAAAGCACAAGTGCTCCCTAGGTGGTTTTGGTAATTAATGTCAACATATCTCTTGTTGGACTAACACTTTTATCTAGTATGTTTTAGATAAGTTCAACAATGGAGTGGCATGGACTAAAGGATGTGGGAACTCTTTCAAGATGCTAAGGACAAAGGATTGGCTTAAGCTTCAAGCTCAAGACTCTTCATTTTACATTTTAGTGATCCAAGATCACATTGAGTCTATAGGAAAAGCCAATACTATCAAGGAGGGATGAGGTGTTGCTTAATGAGCCTCTTGCTTCATGTGCTTAGTGATATGCTCCAAAACCCTCAACTACTTTCCCACTTCCACACATATGACCTAAACCTAAAGTCAATCTCGGCCCCACCGATTCTTTCTATCCGGCGCCACCGAGTTCAATTGTCATAGCCACTGTCACAAACCCTAGGCAAATCGGTTTCACCGATAGGGATCTCGGTCTCACCGAGATGGGATTGTAATCTCTCTGTGTATGTCCATTACCAAAACCGGTCTCACCGAGTTTATGCAATCGGTACTACCGAGATTACAATGCAAACTCTCTGGTTAAATTATTACCAAAACCGGTCTCACCAGTTTGAGTAATCGGTCCCACCGAGTTTGCCAGACCAACTCTCTGGTTAGCTATTTACCAAAATCAGTCTCACCGAGTTTGTGTAATCGGTCTCACCGAGATTACGTTGTGCCCTAACCCTAACCATATCGGTCCTACCGAGTTGCATATCGGTCCCACCGAAAACCCTAACGGTCACTAGGTTTACTAAATCGGTCCGACCGAGTTTGTTGATTCGGTCCCACCGAGTTTGGTAAATAGTGTGTAACGGTTAGGTTTTGTGTGGAGGCTATATATACCCCTCCACCTCCTCTTCATTCATGGAGAGAGCCATCAGAACAAACCTACACTTCCAACCTACCAGTTCTGAGAGAGAACTACCTACTCATGTGTTGAGGCCAAGATATTCCATTCCTACCATATGAATCTTGATCTTTAGCCTTTCCCAAGTTGCTTTCCACTCAAATCTTCTTTCCACCAAATCCAAATCCTGTGAGAGAGAGTTGAGTGTTGGGGAGACTATCATTTGAAGCACAAGAGCAAGGAGTTCATCATCAACACACCATTTGTTACTTCCTGGAGAGTGGTGTCTCCTAGATTGGCTAGGTGTCACTCGGGAGCCTCCGACAAGATTGTGGAGTTGAACCAAGGAGTTTGTAAGGGCAAGGAGATCGCCTACTTCGTGAAGATCTACCGCTAGTGAGGCAAGTCCTTCGTGGGCAACGGCCATGGTGGGATATACAAGGTTGCTTCTTCGTGGACCCTTCATGGGTGGAGCCCTCCGTGGACTCACAAGAACTGCTACCCTTCGTGGGTTGAAGTCTCCATCAACGTGGATGTACGATAGCACCACCTATCGGAACCACGACAAAAACATCGATGTCTCCAATTGCGTTTGAATCCTCCAAAACCCTTCCCTTTACATTCTTGCAAGTTCCATGCTTTACTTTCCGCTGCTCATATACTCTTTGCATGCTTGCTTGTTATGTATTGTGAATGTTAAACTTGTGCCTAAACTCCACTTAAACCTAAACAAGTTAAAAACTACAACTTTGGTACTTAGTGTCTAATCACCCCCCTCTAGACACCTCTTCTCAAGATCCTACAACTTCCCGAAGAAACAATTCCAATTGAATGGTATTAATGTTATTGAAAAATCTCTGACACTCAATGTTGGAAGTTTTCAACTACCTCTACCTACTGCCAAAAAAGAAATATGAATGCTTATTATTGGGGCATGTATATCCCAGTTTAGGTAACTTAGTGTTTTACGAAAGTTCTTCGGTTTCATGCTAATCGAAGGTGGTTGTTCATAAGACTTGATCAACCTTATTAATGGATCATTTTTTAGAGGTATGAAGTTGATGAATTTGGTAGGGCTACCTGCTGTCCTTAACTTTTATTTTCTATTTTTCTTAGTTAAATAAAATAAAATGCCATGTTTATCCTGTTTTCTGGATTTCCCATGCAATAAAAAACTACCCAAAAATAAAAGTTCTCAGAATGTCCTAAAAATTTAATATGATTTTTTTCTGAATATTTCTGTTTTTCAGTGCAAATAACATCAGAGGGGGTGCACCAGCTGGGCACAACCCTTCTCCATCGCCAATTCCATGATGCTCCCCACCGGGAGTGAGTAATTCCTTCGTAGGCTCGCTTGTCGGCGAGGAGTTGGATGAGATTCATCATGTAATAGACTTAGTTTTGTTAGGGCTTGATCCCTAGTATCCATTATGTTCTGAGGTTGATGTTGATATGACTTCGCCATGCTTAATGCTTGTCACTTTGGGCCTGGGTGCCATGATTTCAGATCTGAACCGTTTATGTTATCACCATTATATTTATGTTCTAGATCCGATCTTGCAAGTTATATTCACCTATTACGTGTTATGATCTGTAAACCCCGGAGTGAGAATAGTCGGGATACTTTCCGGTGATGACCGTAGTTTGAGGAGTTCATATATTCACACTATGTCTTAATTCTTTGTTCCGGTTCTCTATTAAACGGAGGCCTTAATATCCCTTAGTTTCCATATGCACCCCGCTGCCACGGGAGGGTAGGACAAAAGATGTCATGTAAGTTCTTTCCATAAGCACGTATGACTATTTACGGAATACATGCCTACATTATATTTATGAACTGGAGCCAGTTTTGTATCGCCCTAGGTTATGACTGTTACATGATGAAAATCATCCAGTGAATTCACTGATCCAATGCCTACAAATTTTCCACATATTATTCTTGCTAAGTTACTACTGTTGTTGCTACTATTACACTTGCTACAAAATCATTGCCATCACTGTTACCGTTACTGCTACTATGATCACTACTATCATATTGCTGTGCTAGTGATCATATTGTTGCAAATATCTAATCTCCAGGTGTGGTTGAATTGACAACTCAACTGCTAATACTTGCAAGTATTCTTTGGCTCCCCTTGTGTCGAATCTAAAAATTTGGGTTGAATACTCTACCCTCAAAAACTGTTGAGATCCCCTATACTTGTGGGTTATCATGCAGTGATACATCCATTTTGCATCATATTTTCCTACTATTATTTAGGATGTTTTTATGCATAATAATGCTTCATGGAGTCTTCGTCCTGAAAACATCTGCAGAGCTAAGCCAGTGTAGGCCTTGACACTACTTATATTCGCTACAAGTATTACACTCGCTTCGCTACACTCTTCTCTTATGCTTCAAGGCTTCATAGGCTAAATAAGCCACTCATCCCTGGCGAATCCTACCCACATAGGAATGCAGAACCATCGGGGAAAGGCAAAACATATTCAATCCCAGGAGAGAAGTCACTTGTTCGATAGGACCAGGGAGAGGACCCTGATCACCTTGCCAACGAATTCAAGGCCTTAGGAAAATCATCCTACAATGGACCGTAGGGACTGAGAACGAAGAATTCCAATGTCTTTTCTCTCATAATATGCAAGGTTTACACAAACAGGGAGAATTCCAGCAGCTAGAATTCTGGACCTGAAAAAGCTACATCAGAGTTACCTATTCTGCACATCTCCAAATGAGCTGAAAATTTACGGAGAATTGTTTTGGAACATATAAAAAATACCGGAGCAAATAACTACCGGAGGGGGCCACCCTAGTGAGCACAAGACACCAGGGCGTGCCTGGGCCCCCAGGAGCGCCCTGGTGGGTCGTGCCCTCCTCGGCCCACCTCTGGTGCCCATCTTCTGGTATATATGTAATTTTGACCTAGAAAAAATAAAGGGGCAGGACGAAGCGCCGCCGTCTCGAGGCAGAACTTGGGCAGGAGTACTTTTGCCCTCCAGTGGAGCGATTCCGCCGGGGGAACTTCCCTCCCGGAGGAGGAAATCATCGTCACCATCATCACCAACAACCCTCTCATCCTTGGGAGGGAAATCTCCATCAACATCTTCAACAACACCATCTCCTCTCAAGCCCTAGTTTAATCTTTGTACCAGAACATCAGATTGGTACCTGTGGGTGACTAGTAGTGTTGATCACATCTTGTAGTTGACTACTATATGGTTTATTTGGTGGATGATTATATGTTTAGATTCATTATGCTATTTAATACCCCTCTGATCTTGAGCATGATTGTAATTTGTGAGTAGTTACTTTTGTTCCAGAGGTCACGGGAGAAGTCATGTTGCAAGTAATCAGGTGAACTTGATATGTGTTCGATATATTGATGAGATGTATGTTGTGATTCCCTTAGTGGTGTCATGTGAACGTCGACTACATGGCACTTCACCATATTTGGGCCTTAGGGAATGCATTGTGGAGTAGTTATGAGATGACGGGTTGCTAGAGTGATAGAAGCTTAAACCCTAGTTTATGCGCTACTTCGTAAGGGACCGATTTTGATCCAAAATTTTAATGCTATGGTTAGATTTTATCTTAATACTCTTCTCGTAGTTGCGGATGCTTGCGAGGGGGTTAATCATAAGTAGGAGGTTTGTTCAAGTAAGAACAACACCTAAGCACCTGTTGTAACACCCCAGTTGTAAAACCTCCCATTTTGGCAATATATTCATCTTGTTATTCATCAATTCCAAGTGGGTTTTCCTCTTTGTGGGTTTCATTTTGGGTTTGTTGGTTGCTTTTGCATTACCTTGTCATTACATTGTCATATTTCTTTCGTCATCCATTGTTGCACTATGGCCTCACCATTTGTTTGCATCATGTGCATATCTATGTTGTGTTGTGCTTTTGTCAACTTAATTTTCAATGTTATTCATGCATGATATGTTGTTGCATGTTCTATGTGTGATCCATGCATCACCACCTCCATGCATCACCACCTCTCCTTCTATTCCTTTCTTTTGACAAGTGGCATTTTACCCTCCTCCATTAATGTTCAACTTTGCCTCAATACTCTATCACCATGTCATTTACCTCCCTGTAGTATTTCAGCCTTTTTATAAGTTGTTTTGGTTAGGTTTTAAAATGGCTCAAGTTTGAACTCAATTCAAACTTGAATTATTTTACTTCCTCTAAAAATGCCCAGATCAATTTTATCAAATACTACACAAATTCAGGACCTTGAGAATATTGTTAGATTTCTCAAAATCCTTCCATTTTCCCCCTGTGCTTTTCCTTTTGTTTTCTGTCTGAAGAAAATATGGAAAAGGAGAGCAGCAGAGCTGCCTAGCAGCAGCGGCAACCACCTGGGCCCCGGCCTCCAAGCCGGCCCAGCTAGTTCAGTCCCGCAACCCTTGTAGCGTGCGCGCGAGCCCGCTCGGTCTCCTCCTCCCTGTCTTTTCGCACCTACGCACGCGTGCACCCCCGCTAGTCCCTCTCCACGTGGCCATCCCGGCCCCGCTCGTTAGCGCCTACCCTGTATCCCGCACCCACCTTTTCCCTCTCCTCTCGCCGTCGCCATGGGGACCGCGAGCACGAGAGCGCATGAGCTCGCACCGTCACCCTAGCCCCTACTTAACTCCTCGCCTTGCCCAACCACTCGCTAGGGTTTCCCTCTACCTCCAGCCGCCGCCGCCAGGCTGCCATAACCACCACATCCACCGCTACAGCTCCGTCGAGAGCGCACCTGAGAGCGCGACCTCGTCGCCGGCGTGCTCTCCGGCCACCTCCACCCCGGATATCGTGTTATTATTCTTCCTCGTCATCGTCTTCATCCACGACGTCGACTACGGTGTTTGGACGACAAGTTCCTCGACGTCCTCTGCTTCCATCTTCCTCTCGGTCAGGACCACGCCAAGGTTCAGAGCTCTACTTCGTCGCCGCCGGCTCGTCTCCGTCGACCCCGTCGTGTCTTTGGGTGAGCTGGGTAACACACCTCCCTCTCCTATCCATCTATTTTCTGCGTTTAGGCACCCCCAGGGTTCGTTCGATTCGTGTCCTTGCTGTGCTCCCGGTGATCCGTTGAAACCTGCAGTTATCTGCTACTCGCATAGATGCAGTCGCGTCTCCGCGCTCCGGTTCTCGCCTAGCGCGCCACTCCGCTGGCCTCACGCCGCGCCGAGCCTGCCCGCGCCGTGCCCTGCTGCTTCCCCCTGCCCGCCGTGCTCGTCGTAGCCCGAGTCGAGCAGATGCTCGAGCTCGAGTACCCCGCACGCCAACTCCCGCAGTTGCTCCACATGCACGCACGTTCCCTTCCAAAGACCCCATGCGCGTACCACTGGCCTATCCCGCACCCCTGCCGGTGTCCCTTGGCTCCGGTGGTTGTCGTCGTTGCTCGCAGGCACCGTCGGCGTCTTCTCTGTTGCAGATGAGAAGGGGCCCGTATCAGCCTCAAGTTCCTTCACCAAGAACCGAGCCCCTACCAAACCAGCAGCAGCGTCCTATCCCAACTAGGAGAGACTGGTAGCACACCCACGCTTGTAACCAGGAGACCTGGGTTCGAATCCCAGGCTCTCCACAGTTTTCGGTGAATTTTATTTTTTTCATTGTAACACTGACGCATTGGCCCCACCGGTTATACACACACCCAGCCACGCGGGCCACGGCCCTACCAGTCAGTCTAACGGCTGGGTACAGCCTGGGTGCATCTAGCTTTCCCTCACATTTTCTGTTTTATTCCACATTTCGGAACATGCCAGATTTGGCATATGCCGAGGTTTCGTTTATAGGCTGTATTTTTTTTTGCATAAATGTGGGGATTTTTCTACAGCAACCCCAACATATTATATATGTTTTTGGGGTAGCAAAATCCCAGCAATCCAGTGGTGGCATTCGTTTCTGCATTTGAGCAAGTTCATGAACATGTCATTTTACATCATGATGCTGTTTTGTCTTTTTCGGGTGATTTATTTCAAACATGCTATGTGGTTGTTTTGCGCATGGATAGCTTCATTTTCATGTCTACTTCATGCTAGTACTTGTTCCATGCCATGACATGCCTGGTAGTGAGTTAATCAAGCTTGTAAAGATGCCATGTTGAATCTGTTTACTGCGATGTCATAGTATTTTCACTTTGCGTAAAGCTGTTATCTTTTGCATTATTGCCATGCTGTTTTACTCATGCTCTAGTGGTTTATAGATTTAGCTCAGTGTTCATGTTTTGTAGAGCATCTCATGTACATCACTGCCATGCATTTTTTTCACATGTTTGGGTGCTGTAGCATATTCATACTTTGCATCCAAGTGTCCATGTTGCTGTTTTAAGCAGTTTGCATCATATCTTGTCTTTTTTTCTTTTTCGAAAAGGGGGGATTCCCCGGCCTCTGCATCAGAAAGATGCATACAGCCATCTTATTAACCAAATAAAGTAGTGCCAACATGGTTCCAAAGGTCTCCTAAAGTAATAAAAAACACAGAAAGCTCACACAGAGCCAAAGAGGGCTAGAAACATCAACTAGCCAAGAAAAGACGCCACAACCGGTGGCTAAAACTAGATAGGGATACTAAATGCCTATCCTATTACATGACCGCCATCCAAACCGGTTGAAGATATCCCGAAGCTACCATCTCCCAAATGGAAGGACCCGATAACCAAATGCTCCACGGCCTCCGTGCGGGTGAGTAGCGACCACGAAACGGATCTGTGCCGTAGTTCGGAATAAGACCTGCAAAAATTGTATACATGATATTCTGTTAAAACCAAATCATTTCTGCAAGTCCAGATAGTCCACAAAGAAAGCACAAACTCCAACCTGAATATGTCTCGCTAAGTCGCTCAATCCCATTAAGCCATGTCCCAAATAACGCATTAATGTAATTCGGTGGATTGATATTAAAAGCAATGTGGACCGTCTGTCAAGTACCTTGGCCAACGGGCAATCAAAAAGAGGTGTTTGATAGTCTCATCCCGATCGCAGAAACTACACCTAGTAGGTCCTGTCCAATTACGCTTTATCAAGTTGTCCTTAGTTAAAATAACTTGTTTATGGACAAACCACATAAACACTTTTATTTTCAAAGGAACTTTGACATCCCAAACATGCTTGGACGTAGGAATGGAGTTTGAATTAATAACATAAATATACATTGATTTAACCGTGAAAGCTCCAGACTTAGTCAATTTCCAGCGTAATTCATCGTGTTGTTGTGAAAGCTGGACTTCCATCGGCCTCCTAACTAGACGGAGCCATTCTTCCCAACGATTGCCCGCTAGCGTTAAATCGGAACTGAATATTAAGGGGGGTAGATTGAAAGACCGATGCGACGAACACCTCACGTCGTTGAACAATACGGTACAAAGACGAGTATTGGATGGCCAAGGGTGTCTCGCCGAGCCAAGTATCCTCCCAGAAACGTGTACTCGTGCCGTTTCCAATAACAAACTTCGTCCTATTAAACAAGGCTTGTTTGACTTTCATCAGGCCTTTCTAGAAGGGCGACTCGGTCGGCTTTGGCGTAACTGGGACAAAGTTTTTTTATGCGGAGGTACTTGCTGCGAAGGATTTGAGCCCACATAGCATCATTCTCCGATGAGAGCTTCCATGACCACTTGCTAAGAAGGCATTTGTTCTTAACTTCTAGATTCTCGATACCTAGACCCCCTTGGTCTTTCGGTCTCTGAGATGATATCCCATTTAGCAAGCCGATATTTTCTTTTAAGCTCATCACCCTACCAAAAGAAACACGATCGATAGAAGTCCAGTCTCTTCCTAACACCAACGGGGACCTCAAAGAACGATAGGAGAAACATTGGCATACTCGTGAGCACCGAATTAATTAGGATTAATCGGCCTCCGTATGACATGAGCTTACCCTTCCAGCAACTTACTTCTCAAATCGGTCCTCGATGCACTTCCATTCTCTGTTTGTCAGCCTACGATGGTGGATTGGAATCCCCAAGTAAGAGAAGGGTAACTCTCCCAACTCACACCCAAACAATTGCCTATAAGCATCCTGTTCATCTTTGGCCCTACCAAAAGCAGAACAACTTCGCTCTTATGAAAGTTAATCTTTAACCCGGTCAATTGTTCAAATAGGCATAACACAAGCTTCATATTTCTCGCCTTGGCCAAGTCATGCTCCATAAAGATGATTGTATCATCAGATCTTGAAGGATGGACACACCTCCATCACTAAGATGAGGTACCAATCCACCTACTTGACCATTTTCCTTAGCCCTTCCTATCAAAATTGCTAACATATCTACCACAATGTTAAACAAGATAGGGGACATCGGATCTCCTTGTCTTAGGCCTTTATGTGTCTGGAAGTAGTGACCTATGTCATCATTAACTCTAATTCCCACACTACCTTTTTGCGTAAATGATTCAACTTTGTCATGCCAGGCTTCATCGAAACCTTTCATACACAATGACTGTTGGAGGAATGGCCATTTGACCTTATCATACGCTTTCTCGAAATCCACCTTAAAAATTACTCCATCTAATTTTTTGGAATGGATTTCATGGAGTGTTTCATGCAGGACTACCACCCCTTCAAGGATATTTCTGTCCGACATGAAAGCAGTTTGGGACTGTTGCACCACAGAATGCGCAATCTGTGTGAGTCTGTTAGTCCCGACCTTGGTGAAAATTTTGAAACTAACAGTGAGGAGACAGATCGGCCTGAATTGCTCAATTCTCACTGCATCCGTCTTCTTAGGAAGCAGTGTGATAGTCCCAAAATTCAAGTGAAATAGTTGAATCTGTCCATAGAACAGATCATGGAACATAGGTAGTAAATCCCCCTTAATAATGTGCCAACACTTTTTATAGAACTCTGCCGGGAATCCATCCGGTCCGGGAGCCTTATTGTTTTTCATCTGTGCAATAGCATCAAACACCTCCTTCTCCGAGAACGGGGCAACCAGAATATCATTATCGGCAGTAGATAGGCTGAGGTACATCCTCGATCCTGGACTCATCGAGGGACACACAATTATCCTCCGGAGGTCCAAATAACTGCTTATAATAGTCGGTAATATATGTTTTTAGGTTATCCTGACCTAAAATAGTGCCCTCGTCTTGCTCAAGCTGAAAGATAAGCTTCTTTCTGTGTTTGCCATTAGCTATCAAATGGAAGAACTGAGTATTCGCGTCCCCTTGGACCACTTTGCGGACTTTAGCACGCAAAGCCCACTTCAATTCTTCTTCACGGAGCAGTTCTTTTAACCTCTTCTCCGCCTCATTTTTAACCTGAAGCTCAGCTGGCGATAAAATAGTGGATTCGGCCTGTATGTCCAGGGCCTGTATAAGAGTGAGGAGTCTATACTTTTCAATCTTATACTCACCATTGAGGTGCTTAGTCCAACCCCGTAAGAAACTTCTCAAATGCCTAATCTTATTCTGCCAACGCTCTATCACAGTCTTGCCTCCTACACCTTTAACCCATTCCCTGGCAATCAAGTCCAAGAACCCCTCACGTTCAAACCATGACATCTCGAACGAGAAGGTGTTCTTGTTACCCACGTGGTTCGGCTCCCCTGAGTCCACGAATAATGGGGTGTGATCAGATATTCCCCTCGAAAGAGCTTGCACCATAACCAGAGGGAACTTTTGTTCCCACTCCACGCTCGCAAGAACTCGATCAAGTTTTTCATAGGTTGGGTTTGGCAGAGCATTAGCCCAGTGAACTTTCTACCGAGCTCTATCTCTCTCAGATCCAAGCTTTCAATAATGGTGTTGAACATGAACGACCATCTGTAGTCAAAGTTATCATTGTTCTTCTCCTCTCTCCTCCGATGATATTGAAATCACCTCCAACTAAAATTGGCAGCTGTTCGACCCACAGATTTGAACAAGGTCCGCCAAACTCCGCTTTAAGCTCGGGCTGTGCGGCACCATAAACCGCCACCAAAGCCCAGTTAAAACCATCTATCCTAGACCTGACTCGAAACTTCACCGCGAAGTCGCCCATCACTACACTTCGGACTTCAAGCGAATCACATCTCACACCTAGTAAGATACCACCCGATCTTCCTCGCGTAGGGAGGCAATGCCAATCGAAATCAATACCACCCACAAGAGAAGAGAGAAACTGGGTCTCAAAGTTATCTCTACCCGTCTCCGATAGAGCAACAAAATCTAACCTCTGCTCTAAAGCTGTCTCAGCTAGGAATCTTCTTTTAGCCAAGTCTTTCAGACCTCTGCTATTCCAAAAAATTCCTCTCATAATTCATCATGGAATTTTTTAGTGGTTCGAATCCTAGCACTCCTACGAACTGCGGAGTCGGGATAGATCTTCCGTTTCCACTTACGCTTAGGTACTAAGCTCAGTCGCCAGGTCCTCATAACCAGGTTCACAAATATTCCTAGCATCATTCTCTAGGGGTGCATCATCTTCCTCAGAGTCATGATTGGGGGGTGCTAGATCCGCACACAGATTATCGAGCACTCTAACCCGTAACGCATAAATCTCATCATCATTCATTGGTTTAATCGCCGCAAGATTACGAATAGTCTCTAAAGCACGTTCCGCCTCCAAATCTAATAGATCATTCACCGAATTGGTAATCTCACTATCCGTAGCACCTAGTGAAACTCCTAGTTGGTTTGCATTATTTATAATGTCCTCATTAGAAAAAATGCAATAAGGAATTAGATAAGTTGACGGACATACCGGAAGATAAAGCAGCCTCCTGAAGCTTGGCCGCCCTCATAGCGCACCGCTGCTGCATATCATCCACCTCGGGGATGTCGAGGATGCGAGCACTCATCCGTCTCCCCTCGGAGATAGGGTCCGGGTCCCACCAAACGACAACCTCCTCCCTAGTAAAACACAGCACGGAAACCCTCAAAGGGGTGCCAAGGTTACCAGAGAGGGCGTCTCTGGCTCCCGATCCCCTTAGACGGGTGCCCCACACCAGGGACCCCGCCACGGTAGGAGCGAAGAGGGATAACGGGGCCGCCTGCCGCACCCTCCTCCCACCCCAACCGCCGGCTCAGACGGAAGAGCCATCGGCGAGGGAGAGGCGGTCCTCCTGACCGTCGGTGAAGAGGGAGGAGACAGGGCCTCCTGCCCCGGCGTCCCCCCCAACGCAGCTGCTGCCGCGGTGGTTACCGCCACCAACGGAGTAGCAGGAGTCGAGGCCGCCTGCCTCGGGCTCCTTCTCCCAGCACCGGCCGACACCCTCAGTGCCGGCGCCACCGACGCCACCGGGATCGGTATGGGGATGGGAGAAGACGAGGCCACCTGCCTCGAACCCCCTCCCCCACGACCCATCGCGCCCGCAGTCGCCGACACCGGAGTCGCGTCCACGTGAGGCGCCAGGACAAGAGAAGCACCCTCCGGTCTCCTCTCCGTAGCGCCGACCAAAGTCCTTGCCGGCCGTCCAGCAAACAAACCAGCATCCCCCTCGAACTCCAACGGAGGGAGCGTGTGCTCAAGATAATCACCAGAATCTACCCGGTCACTCCATAGTCTGGGAGGTGCCGAGGCTGGCTCAAAAGACCCAAAACGCAGAGTAGTCATGGGCACCGCTGGTGAAACTGCGGGCTCAACCCGGTCCCACCCCCAGGCGACTGAGTAGCTGGGTGAGAACTGTTAGACCCCTCTCGCGTGGGCTCATCTGACGGTGCCCCCTTGGCCCCCGCATTACCATCACTATCGTGCATGTCAACATCATTACCATTAACCGCATCAGCAAATAAATCGGTGTCCTCAAACTCGACCTCTAGTGGGAACACCTCTCCCCTATATGTCCAGTTGACCTTATCAGGCACGAACTCAATATACAGAACACTTACTAAAAGCCGGGCCACCCCATGGGCACGTGTGAAAGCCATATCCACTTTTTCTGTCTTCCCAACCATGATGCCCATACTGGCCACCACTCGAGCATCCGGCAGAGGCTTAGAAGGAGCCCCTATAAACCGCAACAGACTGCGTGGCGGCTTTCCCTTAGGCTCAACCTGCTTCCACTCGTTAAACTCCAGGATACACTTAGTATCGGGGACTTTACACACGCCAAATCTCAACAATCTCTGCAAATCATCCACAGATGGGAAATCAACCTTAAAAACCCTGTCCTCGATAAGCACCAATTCCCATCTAAAATCCCCGGGAGCCAGCTCCTGAAGCCTCCTCACAATCTGTGCCTCAGTCACCTCGCCCTGGGTCGCTCTCACAATCCCGGTAGTCAAGCTCAGGGTATCTCCCGGGACCTCTCTCGCCGCCGGGGACTCAAAAAACATGAGCTCAGCACAATAGACTCCATAAATATTCAGCATCGGAGGCAGGTCACGCAACAGGCACTCCCGAGTCATGTGCGGGCTTGCCACCACGACTCACACAACCGGGCCACACACTCGGCAATGAAGTGGCCCTTCTCACCACAATGGTAACAAATCATCCTCTCCTTCTTACGTGCATATTTGACGCCTGCCGGCATCCGACACGCCGGTAGCCTCATCCACCGCCCCAGCCTCGGGAACCTCAACACTTTGGCCAAGGCGTTCACCACCTCCATCGCTTTGGGAAGGAAGCTCAGTGGAAGTATGGTCAGACTCCACTGTAGCTGCCGCAGGAACAACAGCCCTGGGCGGGGGTGGTCGGCGGAATCTCCCACGGCCCCCACCCCGACCACCACGATGGCCACGAAAGCCTCCTCTCTGATGGTGATCCGGGCCGAGGCTTCGCCAGCAAAACCACTGCCGGGCCGAGAAATGGTCTCTCGGCAGACCGTCGCTTTGCGAGCATATCCACGACCTCCTCCGTGGAAGAGGATCCTCGGTGCTGTCCGTCACCATACGCATCATACCCATCATCCCCCCACTGGCCTCGGGGCGGAACGTTGGGCTCTCTGTTGTTTGTCTGAGTCGGACCGGACCGGTTTTGCGCCGGCCTTGCAACGTAATTGGGCGGAGGTGCAGCCCGTGGTTGAATACCCGCGGTCGCCGGCAAGCCCCCAATAGGCCGAGGCCCTCCACCGCGGCCAGCCGGAGTCTCACCAGATGCGCCCGTGGCTGGAGGTCGAGGCCTCCACGACCCGCGGCCGTGAGCAAAGGGCGCCAGACTGGCGCCGGTGGTCTCAGACCACCCCGTCCGGCAGCAGGAGCAATGGGCACCGCGCCTGGCACCGGCGGCCTCAGGCTACCCCTCCCAGAGGCCGGCTGCAGGTGAGCTTGCCCTGGAGGCCGTGCACAACGCCTCTGCCTGGGTGACTGTGCACGACGGCCCCACCCGCCGGCGGCCTTTGTCCAGGCTGCGCCAGGACGCCACGTCCGGCACCCGCCGCCGGCGGCGACGCCGCCCCACCCCGTCCCGCCATACCGGATGAGGGCTTCTTGGCTGGCGGCGGCGCATCCCCACGGCCGGCCATGCCTAGCAATGGCCGGATTCTCCGAGCACGACGAATACCACAAGGAGGGAAACCCCTCGTCCCAACTTTGCGAACCCTAGGAAACGGAGGCGCACGAGCGAGAAGGAGACGAACGTCCTCGTACGTGCATGGGATCGCACGAAGAGTAGAAGCGTTGCCCGGTCCAGCAAGGGCCTCGACCCTGCAAGGCACGCCAGGCTGAGAGGGCGCGTCCCGGCTCTCCTGGGCCACATACCCAGTTGCAGCCGGTCCATCAAGCCCCTCGTCAACACCCCCATGCTGGGCCTCATACCCATGCATGGGCTCACAACCGGCCCACTCCTCAACGACCCCATCGTGGCCCAGGAGGAATTTCAAACGAGCAGCCCTAGCCACCCGGATCTCAGCCGCCGCCCGGCTCTCCGGCGCCGGCGGCGCTGGCTCCGGTCTCCCTCTCCTCTTCTTCTTCTTACGAACAACCTGACTCCAATCATCTTGTGGGAAAAAATCAGACAAAGTAATGGGTTGGATACATACCTTAGGTAGAGGCCCTTTCCAAGGACGGATCACCATCGCCGCCGTCCTCCGGTGGATAATCCGGCGAACAACCTCCACCCTATCCTTAGAACGCAGCCCGATCCGCGCCGGATCATCGCCCGGCACAATTTCATGCGCCGGATCATATCTTGTCTTGCTTGTCATTTGCAAACCGTGCATCCGAATCCGGAGATCTTTATATCGATTTCAACCGAAGTCATCTCATCTTTCCAGCGGCATACTTGGTTTGCCAAGTTGATGCCTTGTTCATCTTTTCCCCTCCGGAGCACACATATGCATTGCATATCATGCCTTGTTTTGCACCATGTTGCTTGTGCATTGCATCGTGGTTGATAGTTGTTCCTTTGCTTGTGTTCTTGCTTTGGGTAGAGACGGGAGACGAGTACGTGAACGAGGAACCTGTTGAGAATGCTTACGAGGATCAAGCTTTCGACAACTCTGAGAATTTTGCAGGCAAGATGACCATACCCTCGAAATCACTTCTATCTTTGCTTGCTAGTTGCTCGCTCTTTTGCTATGCCGCGATACCTACCACTTGCTATATCATGCCTCCCATGTTGCCATGTCAAACCTCTAACCATCCTTTCCTAGCAAACCGTTGTTTGGCTATGTTACCGCTTTTTTTTCTCAGCCCCTCATATAGCATTGTTAGTTGCAGGTGAAGATGAAGTTGGTTCCATGTTGGAACATGGATATTTGGGATATCACAATATCTATATTTAATTAATGCATCTATATACTTGGTAAAGGGTGGAAGGCTCGGCCTTATGCCTGATGTCTTGTTCCACTCTTGCCGCCCTAGTTTCCGTCATACCGGTGTTATGTTCCTTGATTTTGCGTTCCTTACACGGTTGGGTGATTTATGGGACCCCCTTGACGATTCGCTTTGAATAAGACTCCTCCAAAGAAGGCCCAACCTTGGTTTTACTATTTGCCACCTAAGCCTTTTTCCTTGGGTTTTCGCGAGCCCGAGGGTCATCTTTATTTAAACCCCCGGGCGGCGCTCCTCGAGTGTTGGTCCAACTGTCGACCGCCGGTGGTCACCGGGGCAACTCGGGATGGCCTATCGGAAGTTTGGACAATCCGGTGTGCCACGAGAACGAGATATGTGCAGCTCCTATCAGGATTTGTCGGCACATTCGGCGGCTTCTTTGGTCTTGTTTTACCATTGTCGAAATGTCTTGTAAATCGGGATTCCGAGACTGATCGGGTCTTCCCGGGAGAAGGAATATCCTTCGTTGACCGTGAGAGCTTATAATGGGCTAAGTTGGGACACCCCTGCAGGGTATTATCTTTTGAAAAGCTGTGCCTGGTTATGAGGCAGATGGGAATTTGTTAATGTCGGTTGTAGAGAACTTGACACTTGACTTAATTAATAATACATCAACCGTGTGTAGCCGTGATGGTCTCTTCTCGTGAGTCCGGAAGTGAACACGGTTTGAGTTATGCATGAACGTAAGTAGCTTCAGGATCACTTCTTGATCACCTCTAGCTTCACGACCGTGCTTTGCTTCTCTTCTCGCTCTCTTTTGCGTATGTTAGCTACCATATATGCTTAATGCTTGCTGCAGCTCCACCATATTACCCCTTTCCTACCTACAAGCTTAAATAGTCTTGATCTCGCGGGTGTGAGATTGCTGAGTCCTCGTGACTCACTGATTCTACCAAAACAGTTGCAGGTGCCGACGATGCCGGTCAGGTGGCGAACCGAGCTCAAGTGGGAGTTCGACGAGGAACGTGGTCGTTACTATGTTTCGTTTCCTGTGATCAGTAGTGGAGCCCAGTTGGGACGATCGAGGATCTAGCATTTGGGGTTGCCTTCTTTTATTTTGGTTCCGTACTCGGACCTTGATTGTACTCTGAATGATGGATGTTTAATTTATGCATTGTGTGAAGTGGCGATTGTAAGCCAACTCTTTATCCCATTCTTTTTCATTACATGGGATTGTGTGAAGATGACCCTTCTTGCGACTAAACCACCATGCGGTTATGCCTCTAAGTCGTGCTTCGACACGTGGGAGATATAGCCGCATCGTGGGCGTTACAAGTTGGTAATCGAGCCATCCCGACTTAGGAGCCCCTTGATCGAATCATTTGGCGTTGTTGAGTCTAGAAAAATATTTTGATTCTTAGGATTATATATATCGGAGAGTAGGATTCTTTTTACTCCTCGGTCCCTTAAATGCTCTGTTGAGGCCCCCAGCGTAGAAGTTTTGACTCTCCTCTCCTCAAATTTCACTAATTTTTTTTAGGATCACGCGGGTATCTTGGAATCGTTCCGATGGTTTTGTGACGAGAACATTGTTCTTGGTGCCTCCTGACATTTAGGGGTTGTGGCAGTGTCCCGGGGAGTTGAGCTCCGAGGTGTTGTCGTCACAATTTTATCGTTGCAGTTCTGGAATACCCGAGTTTCGCCGACATCGAAAATCTCTTTTATGCAGTTGTTGGTGAGATCACCTCGACGCCACCCAGTACTGGGGCGGGAGTTCGGGAGTATTGCCATAACTCGTATAACAGATGCTTTTTGAAGGTTGAGGTACACGATTTCCGAAGGTTTCTTGGTTATGTGTTGACCGATGGATACAGCTGGATCTAGGTATTGTTAGTTTGGGTGATATTTTTTGTGTCCCCTGTATCCCCAACACCAGATTGCATAACCAGAAAGTTTCGGGAGTTTATAAGTGGGAATTCAAGTAGCTCTTAGCATTTCTTCCCGCGGATATTTGGTTTGTGATTGGGTAATCCTTACCAAGTATTTGTTCTTATCCGTACCTTGTTGATTTTATTCCATACCTTTATCAAGTGGGTTCTCACTTTAATGGACGTGTGATGTTAGCTTTGGAATTCATTCGTTCATCTTTGTTCGAATGTTTATTGTGAAGACTATATGTTGCAATTTCTATCCGTTGATTCAACTTGTCTATCTGTCTCTCAAGATGCTAACGGATGTCACCCTCTTCAGGATGGCTCCGCCAACACGTCAGAATCCGGATCGCAATGATGGCAGTCAGGCGAACCCTCCACCTCCACCTCCGCCTCCGGAGGTATGGCAAGCTTTGATGGCAGCCACAAACACCAATGCCCAGATGATGATTCAGCTCATGCAAGAGCGCAACCAAGGCCAAGGCAACCAAGGGAATCAAGGTCAAGGGCAGTTCAATCATCAGCCTCAGTTTCCTACCCTCAACCAGTTCCTTGCAAATCAGCCGAAGTCTTTCAGCTACTGTGCCGAGGCCACAGACGTCGATGATCGGCTCGTGGATATCAACAAGCATTTTGAATGTAGCAATGTCAGGCCTGAGGACTACGTCAAGTTCGCTTCTTTTCAGCTCAAGGACCAAGCAGCTGATTGGTTCCAGCAATACAAAGATTCCAGAGGAGGTCGAGTGATTACTTGGACTGACTTCTGTCGGGACTTCAAAGCTCACCACATTCCTACCAGTGTTGTTGAGAGGAAGTGTGAGGAGTTCCGCAATCTCAAGCAAGGAAGCATGTCTGTGTATGAATACAACAAGCAGTTTCAGAAACTTGCTCGCTTCGCTAAACAAGACGTTCCTAATGAAAAGAGTATGATCTATCAATTCAGAGGTGGCCTCAGAGAGGATCTTCAGTTAGCTCTCGTTCTTGTTGAGCCTACTCAGTTCGATCAATTCTACAATATGGCCCTCAAGCAAGAAGGTGCTCAGCTCAAGTGTGAGGCTTCTAAGAAGAGAATCAGGGATGCAGTCCAGTCTTCTTCTTCCTCACAAGTGGCAGCTAAGTAGCAGAAGTTCTACCTTCCTCCTCCTCCGTTTCGTCAGCCTTACCAGTAGAAGAACTCAGGTGGTCGTGGATCTTCCCACCCACCCAACCCAGGCTATCCGAACAAGTCTAATTCTCTAGATCCAAGGTCAAATGCTCCTTATCATCGTCCGCTCTCAGAGGTGACTTGCAACAAGTGCCAACAGAAAGGTCACTACGCGAACAAGTGTTTCAACCAAAGGCGCCTTCCTCCTCCTCCTCCTGTGAGATCTTCAAGCAATGCTGTGGTCAAGCATAATTCCAAGTTTGCAAAGGTCAACATGATGAATGCAAATCAGGCAGAGGATTCTTCAGATGTGATCATGGGCAATCTTCCTGTTAATGATATTCCTGCAAAAGTTCTTTTTGACACTGGTGCATCGCTTAGTTTCATCTCAAGATCATTTGCATCTAAGCATGAGTTGTCTTTCCAAGATTTGCCTAGACCGTTAGAAGTTGTCTCTCCGGGTAAATGCATGAACGCAAGCTACATGGTTCCGGATGTTTCCATCAAGATGGGGAACTATAAATTTCTAGCTAAACCAATTGTTCTTGGTGACTCTGATATCGATCTAATTCTCGGGATGGACTGGCTTTCTCAGCACAAAGCTCAACTTGATTGTGCTGCCAGGGAGATTCAATTGACACTCTTCTGAGGATGTGATAATCTATGCCGCTCGTGATGAAACCATTCGGTTGTTTTCTCTCAATGAGAAGGGCGAGTTGGATGCTATTTCTCAAATTCCAGTTGTTTGTGAGTACCAAGATGTCTTTCCAGAAGAGCTTCCGGGTATGCCTCCGCACCGACTAGTCGAGTTCGTTATCGATCTTGAGCCCGACACTGAACCCGTTTGCAAGCTTCCATACAAGCTTGGACCTGAAGAGCTGAAAGAATTGAAGAAACAACTCGATGAACAAGAGCGTCTGGGTTTGACCAGACCAAGTTCATCTCCATGGGGTTGTGGAGTTCTTTTTGTCCAGAAGAAGGATGGCACGGACCGACTGTGCGTCGATTACCGTCCATTGAACAAGAAGACAATCAAGAACAAGTATCCATTTCCCAACATCAATGAGCTATTCGAGCAACTCAAAGGTGCTAAAGTGTTCTCCAAGCTTGACCTTCGTATGGGTTATCATCAAATTCGCATTCGTGAAGAAGATATTCCCAAGACAGCATTCAGAACAAGCTTTGGTTCTTATGAATATACTGTCATGTCTTTCGGCCTTGTCAATGCTCCTCCAACATTCTCTCGAATGATGAACTTCATCTTCAACCCCTACACCAATGAATTCGTCTTGGTGTATCTCGATGATATCTTGGTCTTCTCCAAGAATAAGAAGGATCATGCCAAACATTTTGCGATTGGTGCTCGACAAGCTCGTAGAGTATCAATTCTATGCGAAGTTTTCCAAATGTGAGTTACGGCTTGATGAAGTTCTTTATCTTGGTCACATCATCTCCGCCAAGGGCATTGCTTTGTTAATCCCGAGAAGGTGTCGCAATTGTGAATTGGGAACCTCCTCGAATGTCAAGCAGCTTCACAGTTTTCTTGGACTTGCAAGCTATTGCCGAAGATTCGTTGAGAACTTCTCTAAGATTGCAAAGCCTCTTTCCAACCTCCTCCAGAAGCATGTCAAGTATGTCTGGTCGCCTGAGTGTGATGTTGCTTTCAACACTCTCAAAGATAAACTCGTCACAGCTCCTGTCTTAACTCCTCCTGACGAATCCAAGCCATTCGAAGTTTTCTGTGATGCTTCTCTTCAAGGTCTCGGTCTTTGTGTTAATGCAAGAGAAGAAAGTTGTGGCCTATACCTCTCGTCGGTTGAAGCCCAACGAAAAGAACTACCCCACTCACGATCTTGAGTTGGCGGCGATTGTCCATGCGTTAATAACTTGGAGACATCTCTTGTTGGGAAGGAAAGTGGACATTTTCACCGATCACAAGAGTCTCAAGTATATCTTCACTCAACCCAACCTCAACCTCAGGCAAACTCGATGGGTCGAAATGATTCAAGAGTATAACCCGAGTATTGAATATACTCGAGCAAGGCCAATGTGATTGCAGATGCTTTGAGCAGAAGGCTTATTGCAACAGCTTAATCCTCAAGCCCTTCCAACTGCACCTTTGTGAAGCTTTCCATAACCAGAATCTTCAAGTTGTTCCTCAAGGCTTTCTTGCCAACCTCATAGTCTCTCCTACTTTGGAAGACCAAATTCGTGAGGCACAACTCCTGGATACCATGGTGAAAAAGGTGAAATGTGGTATCGACAAGGGCATTTCCAAGTACAAGTGCTATCGCTTGGATGACAAACATACTCTTTTCTTCGAGGACCGAATTGTGGTTCCTAAAGGCGATCTGAGAAAAGTCATTTTGAACGAGGCACACAATTCCCTCCTATCCATTCATCCTGGAAGTACGAAGATGTACCATGACCTCAAGCAGTCGTATTGGTGGACTCGAACGAAGCGAGAAATTTCTCAATTCGTGAATGAATGTGATGTCTGCCGAAGGGTGAAAGCAGAACACCAACGACCAGCTGGTCTCCTCCAACCTCTTGCTATTCCAGAATGGAAGTTTGATCATATCGAAATGGACTTCGTGACTGGTTTTCCTAAGTCCAAGTGTGGAAATGATGCTATCTTCGTTGTCATTGACAAGCTTACAAAAGTGGCTCATTTTCTTCCTATCAAAGAATCTATAACAGCAGCTCAGCTGGCACAGCTATACACCTCCAGAATTGTCTCCTTGCACGGCATTCCACAATTGATTTCTTCAGATCGTGGAAGCATCTTCACATCTAAATTCTGGGACTCCTTCCAGAAGGCCATGGGCACCAATATTCGCTTCAGCACAGCTTTCCATCCTCAAACTAGTGGCCAAGTCGAGCGAGTCAACCAAATCCTTGAAGATATGCTCAGGGCTTGTGTCATCTCTTTCGGTATGAAGTGGGAAGATTGTCTTCCATATGCCGAGTTCTCCTACAACAACAGCTTCCAAGCGAGTTCGGGCAAGGCCCCATTCGAAATTCTATATGGCAGAAAGTGCCGTACTCTAAATTGGTCAGAGACTGGTGAATGCCAACTTCTTGGCAACGACTTGATCACAGAGGCTGAAGAAATGTGTAAAGTCATCCGTGAAAATCTCAAAGCCGCGCAATCGCGTCAGAAGAGTTACTATGATAGCAAGCACCGTGACTTGGCTTTCGAGATCGGAGACCATGTCTACCTCCGCGTCTCTCCAATGAAAGGCACTCGTCGCTTCGGTATCAAAGGGAAGCTTGTCCCTAGATACGTGGGTCCTTTCAAGATCATTGGCAAACGAGGCGATCTCGCCTATCAACTTGAGCTCCCCTCCAACTTCGCAAATGTGCATGATGTGTTCCACGTGTCACAGCTTCGCAAGTGCTTCAAGACGCCTGAGCGCACTATCAACTTTGAAGAGATTGATCTTCAAGAAGATCTGTCCTATCATGAGCATCCCGTTGCTATTCTTGAAGAAACTGAGCGCAAGACTCGCAACAAGTCTATCAAATTCCTGAAAGTGAAGTGGTCGCACCATTCCAACCGAGAAGCCACCTGGGAACGCGAGGATCACCTCCGTTCTGAATATCCGGAGTTCTTTCAGTCCTAGATCTCGGGGCGAGATCCTCTTGTAGTGGAGGAGAGTTGTAACACCCCAGTTGTAAAACTTCCCATTTTGGCAATATATTCATCTTGTTCTTCATCAATTCCAAGTGGGTTTTCCTCTTTGTGGGTTTCATTTTGGGATTGTTGGTTGCTTTTGCATTACCTTGTCATTACATTGTCATATTTCTTTCGTCATCCATTGTTGCACTATGGCCTCACCATTTGTTTGCATCATGTGCATATCTATGTTGTGTTGTGCTTTTGTCAACTTAATTTTCAATGTTATTCATGCATGATATGTTGTTGCATGTTCTATGTGTGATCCATGCATCACCACCTCCATGCATCACCACCTCTCCTTCTATTCCTTTCTTTTGACAAGTGGCATTTTACCCTCCTCCATTAATGTTCAACTTTGCCTCAATATTCTATCACCATGTCATTTACCTCCCTGTAGTATTTCAGCCTTTCTATAAGTTGTTTTGGTTAGGTTTTAAAATGGCTCAAGTTTGAACTCAATTCAAACTTGAATTATTTTACTTCCTCTAAAAATGCCCAGATCAATTTTATCAAATACTACACAAATTCAGGACCTTGAGAATATTGTTAGATTTCTCAAAATCCTTCCATTTTCCCCCTGTGCTTTTCCTTTTGTTTTTACATGCGAAGAAAATATGGAAAAGGAGAGCAGCAGAGCTGCCTAGCAGCAGCGGCAACCACCTGGGCCCCGGCCTCCAAGCCGGCCCAGCTAGTTCAGTCCCGCAGCCCTTGTAGCGTGCGCGCCAGCCTGCTCGGTCTCCTCCTCCCTATCTTTTCGCACCTACGCGCGCGTGCACCCCCGCTAGTCCCTCTCCACGTGGCCATCCTGGCCCCGCTCGTCAGCGCCTACCCTGTATCCCGCACCCACCTTTTCCCTCTCCTCTCGCCGTCGCCATGGGGACTGCGAGCACGAGAGCGCATGAGCTCGCACCTTCACCCTAGCCCCTACTTAACTCCTCTCCTTGCCCAACCACTCGCCAGGGTTTCCCTCTACCTCCTGCCGCCGCCGCCAGGCTGCCATAACCACCAGATCCACCGCTACAGCTCCGTCCAGAGCGCGACCTCGTCGCCGGCGTGCTCTCCGGCCACCTCCACCCCGGATATCGTGTTATTATTCTTCCTCGTCATCGTCTTCATCCACGACGTCGACTACGGTGCCCGGACGACAAGTTCCTCGACGTCCTCTGCTTCCATCTTCCTCTCAGTCAGGACCACGCCAAGGTTCAGAGCTCTACTTCGTCGCCGCCGGCTCGTCTCCGTCGACCCCGTCGTGTCTTTGGGTGAGCTGGGTAACACACCTCCCTCTCCTATCCATCTATTTTCTGCGTTTAGGCACCCCCAGGGTTCGTTCGATTCGTGTCCTTGCCGTGCTCCCGGTGATCCGTTGAAACCTGCAGTTATCTGCTACTCGCATAGATGCAGTCGCGTCTCCGCACTCCGGTTCTCGCCTAGCGCGCCACTCCGCTGGCCTCACGCCGCGCCGAGCCTGCCCGCGCCGTGCCCTGCTGCTTCCCCCTGCCCGCCCGTGCTGCGTCAGTGGCCGAGTCGAGCAGATGCTCGAGCTCGAGTACCCCGCATGCCAACTCCCGCAGTTGCTCCACATGCACGCACGTTCCCTTCCAGCACCCCATGCACGTACCACTCTGGCCTATCCCGGACCCCCGCCGGTGTCCCTTGGCTCCGGTGGTTGTCGTCGTTGCTCGCAGGCACCGTCGGCGTCTTCTCTGTTGGGGATGAGAAGGGGCCCGTATCAGCCTCAAGTTCCTTCACCAAGAACCGAGCCCCTACCAAACCAGCAGCAGCGTCATAGCCCAACTGGTAGCACACCCACCCTTGTAACCAGGAGACCTGGGTTCGAATCCTAGGCTGTCCACAGTTTTCGGTGATTTTTTTTCATTATAACACTGACGCCTTGGCCCCACCGGTTATACACACACCCCGCCACGCGGGCCACGGCCCTACCAGTCAGTCTAACGGCTGGGTAGAGCCTGGGTGCATCTAGCTTTCCCTCACATTTTCTGTTTTATTCCACATTTCGGAACATGCCAGATTTGGCATATGCCGAGGTTTCCTTTATAGGCTGTATTTGTTTTTGCATAAATGTGGGGATTTTTCTACAGCAACCCCAACATATTATATATGTTTTTGGGGTAGAAAAATCCCAGAAATCCAGTGGTGGCATTAGTTTCTGCATTTGAGCAAGTTCATGAACATGTCATTTTACATCATGATGATGTTTTGTCTTTTTCGGGTGATTTATTTCAAACATGCTACGTGGTTGTTTTGCGCATGGATAGCTTCATTTTCATGTCTACTTCATGCTAGTACTTGTTCCATGCCATGACATGCCTAGTAGTGAGTTAATCAAGCTTGTAAAGATGCCATGTTGAATCTGTTTCTGCGATGTCATAGTATTTTCACTGTCTGTAAAACTGTTATCTTTTGCATTATTGCCATGCTGTTTTAGTCATGCTCTAGTGGTTTATAGATTTAGCTCAGTGTTCATGTTTTGTAGAGCATCTCATGTACATCACTGCCATGCATTGTTTTCACATGTTTGGGTGCTGTAGCATATTCATACTTTGCATCCAAGTGGCCATGTTGCTGTTTTAAGCAGTTTGCATCATGTCTTGCTTGTCATTTGCAAACCGTGCATCCGAATCCGGAGATCTTTATATCAATTTCAACCGAAATCATCTCATCTTTCCAGCGGCATACTTGGTTTGCCAAGTTGATGCCTTGTTCATCTTTTCCCCTCCGGAGCACACATATGCATTGCATATCACATCTCGCATATCATGCCTTGTTTTGCACCATGTTGCTTGTGCATTGCATCGTGGTTGATAGTTGTTCCTTTGCTTGTGTTCTTGCTTTGGATAGATCCGGGAGACGAGTACGTGAACGAGGAACCTGTTGAGAACGCTTACGAGGATCAAGCTTTCGACAACTCTGAGAATTTTGCAGGCAAGATGACCATACCCTCGAAATCACTTCTATCTTTGCTTGCTAGTTGCTCGCTCTTTTGCTATGCCGCGATACCTACCACTTGCTATATCATGCCTCCCATGTTGCCATGTCAAACCTCTAACCATCCTTTCCTAGTAAACCGTTGTTTGGCTATGTTACCGCTTTTTTTTCTCAGCCCCTCTTATAGCGTTGTTAGTTGCAGGTGAAGATGAAGTTGGTTCCATGTTGGAACATGGATATTTGGGATATCACAATATATCTTATTTAATTAAAGCATCTATATACTTGGTAAAGGGTGGAAGGCTCGGCCTTATGCCTGGTGTCTTGTTCCACTCTTGCTGCCCTAGTTTCCGTCATACCGGTGTTATGTTCCTTGATTTTATGCGTTAGATTCTGGCGGTTGGGTGATTTATGGGACCCCCTTGACAGTTCGCTTTGAATAAGACTCCTCCAGCAAGGCCCAACCTTGGTTTTACTATTTTCCACCTAAGCCTTTTTCCCTTGGGTTTTCGCGAGCCCGAGGGTCATCTTTATTTAAACCCCCCGGGCCAGCGCTCCTCTGAGTGTTGGTCCAACCTGTTAGCCGCCGGTGGTCACCAGGGGCAACTCTGGGGATGGCCTATCGGAAGTTTGGACAATCCGGTGTGCCCTGAGAACGAGATATGTGCAGCTCCTATCGGGATTTGTCGGCACATTCGGGCTTCTTTGGTCTTGTTTTACCATTGTCGAAAGGTATTGTAAACCGGGATTCCGAGACTGATCGGGTCTTCCCGGGAGAAGAAATATCCTTCGTTGACCATGAGAGCTTATAATGGGCTAAGTTGGGACACCCATGCAGGGTATTATCTTTCGAAAGCCGTGCCCGTGGTTATGAGGCAGATGGGAATTTGTTAATGTCCGGTTGTAGAGAACTTGACACTTGACTTAATTAATAATACATCAACCGCGTGTGTAGCCATGATGGTCTCTTCTCGGCGGAGTCCGGGAAGTGAACACGGTTTGAGTTATTCATGAACGTAAGTAGCTTCAGGATCACTTCTTGATCACTTCTAGCTTCACGACCGTGCTTTGCTTCTCTTCTCGCTCTCTTTTGCGTATGCTAGCTACCATATATGCTTAGTGCTTGCTGCAGCTCCACCATATTACCCCTTTCCTACCTACAAGCTTAAATAGTCTTGATCTCGCGGGTGTGAGATTGCTGAGTCCTCGTGACTCACAGATTCTACCAAAACAGTTGCAGGTTCCGACGATGCTAGTGCAGGTGACGCAACCGAGCTCAAGTGGGAGTTCGACGAGGAACGTGGTCGTTACTATGTTTCGTTTCCTGATGATCAGTAGTGGAGCCCAGTAGGGACGATCGGGGATCTAGCATTTGGGGTGGTCTTCTTTTATTTTGGTTCCGTACTGGGACCTTGATTGTACTACAATGATGGATGTTTAATTTATGCATTGTGTGAAGTGGCGATTGTAAGCCAACTCTTTATCCCATTCTTGTTCATTACATGGGATTGTGTGAAGATGACCCTTCTTGCGAATAAACCACCATGCGGTTATGCCTCTAAGTCGTGCTTCGACACGTGGGAGATATAGCCGCATCGTGGGCGTTACACCTGTCCACCCATATATAAAATTATCAAACTAGCGAACACGGATCAAACCAATATGATGAAAGTGATATGGTGAAATTCCCGTGTACCCTCAAGAACACTTTGCTTATCATAAGAGATCGTTTTTGGTTTGTCCTTTGCCACAAAAGGATCGGGCTACCTTGCTGCACTTTATTTACCCTTATCGTTACTTGCTCGTTACAAATTATCTTGCTATCAAACTACCTGTTACCGACTATTTCAAAGGTTTGCGTAAAATACCTTGCTGAAAACCACTTGACATTTCCTTCTGCTCCTCATTGGGTTCAACACTCTTACTTATCAAAAGGACTACAATTGATCCCCTATACTTGCGGGTCATCATGCAGGGACCTCGGTGACCCCGACGTGACACGCTTCCACCCGACCCATCCCGCAGAGCGCCCCCACCGGCCCGAGATGAAGCCAGCTGCCGGATCATCCACTGTGCGCCGCCTCATGTGCACGTGCTCCTCGAGCAACAGTGCCATCACCAAGACCATATCGTCCAAGAGGTCACAGCGGCCGGGCGCCAGAACCGTGTCGCCCTCGCTCATGGCGTTCCCTCGAGCAGCGTAGGCTGCCGGGCCTTCACCTGAGAGCTGCGCCGGGTGGTCTGGACCACCAAGTTCAAGCCGGAGCTGCCCCCTCGCTACGACGGTGTTCCCGACCCCGCGGAGTTCCTTCAGCTCTATGCGCTAACACTACAAAAAAACACTTCTGTGATGATACGTATTTGTCACAGTAGGTCACGTTTTCTATCATGCATGTACATCCGTGACGATTTTATGACAGAATCAAGATAGTCATATTGACGTGGCTTGAAACCGCGTTGGTATTTCCCCAAAGAGGAAGGATGATGTGACACAGCTACGGTAAGTATTTCCCTCAGTTACGAAACCAAGGTTATCAATCCAGTAGGAGAACCAAGCAACATTATGTAAACGGTACCTGCACATAAAGAACAAATACTTGCAACCCAATGCGTAAGAGGGGTTGTCAATCCCTCCTCGGTAAAAAGATAGATTAAATTGTATGATATTGGATAAATAGATCTAGCAAAAACATGAAATAAAATAAGTAAATAAAAAGTGCAGCAAGGTATTTTTGGGTTTTTGGAATAATAGATCTGAAAACAATATGATAAAAGATAGACCTGGGGGCCGTAGATTTCACAAGTGGCTTCTCTTGAGAAAATAGCATACGGTGGGTAGCAAGGTATTTTTGGGTTTTTGGAATAATAGATCTGAAAACAATATGATAAAAGATAGACCCGGGGGCCGTAGATTTCACAAGTGGCTTCTCTTGAGAAAATAGCATACGGTGGGTAAAGAAATTACTGTTGGGCAATTGATAGAAGAGCAAATAATTATGATGATATCCAAGGCAATGATCATGTATATAGGCATCACGTCCAAGATTAGTTGTCTGACTCCTGCCTGCATCTACTACTATTACTCCACACATCGACCGCTAACCAGCATGCATCTAGTGTATTAAGTTCATGGAGAAACGGAGTAATGCAATAAGAACGATGACATGATGTAGACAAGATCTATTCATGTAGGAATAGACCCCATCTTTTTATCCTTAATAGCAACAATACATGCGTGCCTCGCTACCCCTTCTGTCACTGGGTGAGGACACCGCAAGACCGAATCCATCAAAAAGCACCTCTTTCCATTGCAAGAAAAATCAATCTAGTTGGCCAAACCAAACCAAAGTTTCGGAGAAGAAATACGAAGCTATAAAAATCATGCATATAAGAGATCAAAGAAAACTCAAATAATATTCATAGATAGATCTGATCATAAACTCGCACTTCATCGGATCCCAACAAACACACAACAAAAAGTCATTACATCAAATAGATCTCCAAGAACATCGAGGAGAACATTGTATTGAGAATCAAAAAGAGAGAAGAAGCCAGCTAGCTACTGCCTACGGACCCGTAGGTCTATGGTGAACTACTCATGCATCATTGGAGGAGCACTAATGAGGATGATGAACCCCTCCATGATCATGTTCCCCTCCGGCAGAGTGCTGAAATATGGCTCTAGATTGGATCTCGTGGTTCTGGAACTTGCGGCGGCTGGAATTGTGTTTCGATCGCTCCCCTAGGATTTCTTGAATATCTAGGTATTTATAGAGCTGAGAGGCGGTGGAGGAGACCTCTGTCAGTGTCAAAACCGACGGATCTCGGGTAGGGGGTCCCGAACTATGCGTCTAGGATCGATGGTAACAGGAGACAGGGGACACGATGTTTATCCAGGTTTGGGCCCTCTCTATGGAGGTAATACCATACTTCCTGCTTGATTGATCTTGATGAATATGAGTGTTACAAGAGTTGATCTACCACAAGATCGTAATGGCTAAACCCTAGAAGTCTAGCTTATGAGTATATGGTAATGAATATCTGTGCTATCTGGACTATGCTCTCCGGTTTATATAGACACCGGAGAGATCTAGGGTTACATGAGGTCGGTTACATAGGAGGAAATCTTCATAATAGGTCGCCTAGCTTGCCTTCCATCCCAAGTAGAGTCCAATCCGGACATGGGCCATTAGTCCGGCCCATGGATAACAGGCCGGACGCCCGAGGACCCCTTAGTCCAGGACTCCCTCAGTAGCCCCTGAACCTGGCTTCAATGACGAGGAGTCCGGCGCGCAGATTGTCTTCGGCATTGCAAGGCGTGTTCACTTCTCCCGAACTCCAAGATAGTCTTCAGATGTGATCATTGTATCTGGACCTGTAACGCACCCCACACACAACCGCAGAGAGAATATAATATTTGCACGAGTCTGATCTGCTGACAGCTTTTTACAACACGACGTACGCCCGTCCGGCCATAACCGAACCGTTTCTTTTTTTCTACCATCCCACATTTCAAAACGCGGTTGCTACTGGCACGTCTTGTCGAAGCAGAGATCGTGTCCCACTATCACGGGATTCTCATCAATGCGGGCATGGGTAACCCAACTGCGCCGTTTGCACGACCCTTGGGAATAGGCGAGTTTAAGGCAAGTGGGGAGGCGCTTGACATTCGCGGCCTCTATAAGGGGGTAAGGATTCCCCTGTTTTACCCACGCCCCTTTTCTTTCTCAGCCCTTGCGTCCATGAGCTCCAGTGCCCAAGCTTTAGCTTTTCCCTCGTTCGAGAAAGTACTCCAAAGATGCCCGGATCCGGAGCTGGAGGTAAGTGGATGGCCTCTTCCGTCAAGAAGAAGGATATCAGGGAGCTCCGGGAGGCCGGATATCTGGCCAAAGAGATCGCTCATCGACTCCCGGCCAAGGGACAGGTCTTCCCCACTCCCGAGCCCCATGAGAGGGTTGTGTTTCTCACACACTTCTTCCGCGGGATTGCGTTCCCTCTTCACCCATTCGTCCGCGGGTTAATGTTTTACTACAGGCTGGATTTCCATGACCTAGCCCCTAACTTCGTCCTCAATATTTCGGTGTTTATCATCGTTTGTGAGGCTTTTCTCCGCATCCCACCTCACTTCGGCCTATGGCTGAAGACCTTCAATGTGAGGCCGAAAGTAGTGCACGGTCAACAAGCAGAATGCGGAGGCGCTATGGTGGGCAAGATGCCCAACGTCACCTGGCCCGAAGGTTCATTTGCGGAGACGGTAAAGGGGTGGCAATCGGGGTGGTTCTACATCACCGAGCCGCGTGACGCTGACTGGTTGGCGGCTCCCAAATTCTGATCCGGAATCCCGATCTGGCTCACCTCCTGGCAAGAGAGGGGCCTAACCTGGGGTCCCTCGGATGAGTTGCCTGGGCTCCAGACGTGCATCCAAAACATGATAGAAAGGAAAATCAAGCTCGTCAACGTGGTCCAGGTCATGCTTGTTCGTCGGGTCCTTCCATGCCAACGCCGAACTTGTAATTTGTGGGAGTTCGAGCCGGCCAAGCACCAAACGCTATTGGAGCTCTTCGGCACGACGCACGAAGAAATCTGGAAGGTGCTCTTCAAGGCCGGCGAGGCGCCACCGCCTACGACCGAAGACCGCGGGCTTAGCTTGAAGCGCCAGCCCAACCCGGTAAGCTCCTTTAAAGTTTTCAAGGAGTATCCCCTATTAGCATATTTTGAGAGGAATTTTAAGCTTCCTTCCCCTATTTTCAGGCCTGGATTAAGTTGGCCGAGGAGATTAACTGTCCGGCTCCGCTGCCCGAGGACCAAGAATTTCCATTATTGGAGAAGATGATGTTCCCTGCACCTTATGAGGTGCCGGAGAAGACGGCTAAGAAGGCGGCCCAAGGGGCCAAGAAGAGCCTTCGCCGAAGACGCACTCCGGACGCGACGTCCAGAAGCGAGACTTCCTCTTTGTCCGCTGATGACGATGATGAAGAGGAAGAGGAAGACGACTCCCCACCTGAAGCGGGGAGGAAGAAGAGAGCGGCCCCCACAAGCCCGGAGGCGAAAGCACCTAAGAGGGTTAAAGGCTCCCTCGCGGATAACTCCGTGTGGGATGTTAACAGCAGTCTGGAACAACCTCGTCGGACCAAGCCTCGGGCCGCTTCGTAAGCACCAGAATTTGCAAATGTCTGGCTTTTCCGGTTTGTAATATTGACATATTGTAAACCTTGTCCTTGCAGTACGGCGCGCGATAACTCCCTGCGATCCTCGACAGAGGATTCGCTGGACATAGAGGAGATGGCTAGCATATCTCCGCCGCCTGCTCATTCCGTCTCACCCAGGGGAGATGACGGGGTGGTGTCCAAAAAGGCCTTCCTAGGCCGGGGGGGGGGGGGGGGTTCCGGAGATCATCGGGGTGACACCCCAGGATGACCCCTCGGACGCCGGACACCTGGGGGAAAAAGCCCTCATGGGGACTGGTGATGGGGCCCGAATTCCCTTCAGCCCTCAGCCGGATACCACCCCGGAAACCTATATAGCTCCGGGGTCCAGCGAACGGCATTCCCCACCAGGAGGGGGTGTGCCTGTTCCACCGGTGACCTCTATCCAACCAGAGGCACCGGATACTCTGCTGGAGGTGCTACGAGGCGCCTCTATCGTGGATGAACATCGTGTCCTTATGGACACAGTAATAGAGAAGGTTCAGTCTGTTAAAAGCAGACTGACCGAAGCCTGCACTAGCCTTCTAACGGGCTTTGAGGTAAGTAATTTGATTATGGGAAAAATATCACAATATGGACAGTAGCCCCTGATGCTTTGTTTGGTGTTGGGGAAGAAAAGCCGAACAGAGGATCAAAAAATCATAGGAGTCTAACATGAGTTGTCTATGTGAATAAGCAGTTATCGATGCAGGCTGCCACTTCTCATGCTGCGGAGGTTTCAGGACTAAAGCAGAGATGGAGCGGGCCGAGAAGGAGCTCGGCCGCGTGAAGAAGCAGTTGGAGGATAGCCGAGGTATGCGATAACCTGTGTGTACATTTCAAAAAGAAATGAATAGTCCCACTGGACTAAAGTGTCATAAACTTTATTAGGGGCCACAGCCGAGGTGGCAGCCCTGAAGAAGGCGCTAGCCGAGGCCGAGGATAAAGCAGCCAAAGAGCGTGCCTCACGTGAAAAACACGAGGCCTGGGTTGGCGAGGCGCAACAACAACTCTAGGGCGTGATAGAGAGATTTGAGGTCTTGGAGCACGATTGTAAGGCGCAAGAGTCCGAATTGGTGAAGGCTCGCCGAAGCCCAAAGCGCCCTCCGAGAAATCGAGATGGCCAAGAGGATTGCGGCAGGTAAGTTCTTCACCATGCAGAGCAAGCGTGTAGAGGCAACGTCCCTTGTACTTATCCTGAATTTTGGTTTTTCAGGCATTTACAGGTCTGCCACACGATTGTGTCGGATGTGGCCGAGCATTATAGAGACGAGGAAGGGATGTCTACAGAGAGACTGCTCGTCCCAATATCTGGATCCGAACATCCGGTGCCCTTCAAATACCAGTGAAGCGCTTGGTCGAGCTGCATGTGTTGGCAGAGTTAGCCATGAAGGACTTTATAGTCCGGCTGTGGCTTGCCGATCCTATACCGAGCAGCTACTTCAGACTTGTGCAGCAGCTTGTGAGTGCTTGTCCGCGGCTCGAAGCCGTGAAGCGGTCGGTCTGTATTGAAGGTGCGCGTATGGCCTTTGCCCTCGTCAAGACGCATTGGGCGAAGCTGGATGCCAAGAAGCTGATGACCGAGGGACCGCCGGAGGGCAAGGAGCATCGTCGACCCGAACACTATTTTGATGGTGTCCTGGAGGGGTCCCGTCTTGCGGCGGAGCAATGTTCAAAGGATATTATATTCCCATAAGAACATGTGTACTATCTTGCCCTGTAATATGGAACAAAGATGTTATGTAGTATAATGTTTATGATTTTAAATTTTACCTCCTGTGCGGCCGTTTATTAAATCTGAGGGATGACCGATTAAACTTCTGCCCCCATGTAGATAGTACGGGGGTGTTCGGGATAAATCTAAACACTCTTTACTCCACATTCTGGTCCTTAAAGGAGGTGTTTAGCACAACGAACGAGGCAATCATACTATGCGGCCTTTACCGCCCCCACTTAGCCATAGGAGTTTGACAATTAATAAAGTTGGTGAAGCCCCTGGTGTTCGGAAGGCCGAATTAGGGGCGCTATACACGCCTAATCAGAAGAACCGATTCTTCGCAAGAAGCGGGAAAATCTCCAACGATTTAGAACCTCAGGAACAGCTGACCGGCTCTCGCCGCATCATGACAGTCAGTTTTCGGCTTTCTCTACCGAGGTGCTCGTCCGGAAGAACCGGGACACAATCGAAGTAGTTCTCCCTTTACTACCCTAGCCGATATAGTGGAACGTAAGGTAGTAAGCACAGGAGCCGGGCAACCCAACTATTGACCAAAGACATGATTCAAAGCCGATGCGTATAATGCTATAAGTTCGGGGTGTCGAACTATACTGTAAAGGTGTTTGGACTTTTATTGCCGTGATGCGGGGTGTTATTAAGCCCCTGGTGTATTAGTACGTACCATGGTGTACGTGTGCAATGAGTAATAAATATTGAGGTGAGGAAACGAAAAAATGAAGTAATGGGCTGACGCCACCATTTATTCACCGTTGTGGTGTAATCAGTACGTCAAGGCATACTTTGTACAAGTAATGCGATAAGCAAGTAAGGCTATTGAAAATGCCGTAACCAAGGGAGAGCTGCACGCGGGTATGTAAAACAAGTATAGTAATTGTTCATTGGAAACCACCTGGGGGGTTCCCTTGTACGCCAGAGCTCCTTGCCTCCTTGGTGTGTTCTGCCAGCAGGTTGTCCGTATAGCCCTTGAAAAGAGAGGAAGACATGTACAAAGAAAAAGCAGAAACATGCGAATTCCAGGGTCTATCAAGCCGTACTATTGTGAGCGAGTTGTGCCTCCGTCAGCACCCCATGAGTGCGTAGTTTAAATGCGCGCGGTACTAATACCATTGCCTCGTCGGGGCTGGGACGGAGGACGAATTTGCTAGACTGGCTCGTGACGAGCCGAGCTATCCTTCTGCACTGTAGTCCGGACCCTCTTAATGATGTCCAGGGCCTCGGCAACTGGATTATAGTGTTGCTTGAGAAGGCCACTCTATACTTTTGCTGCTAGGGTGGTGGTGCGTTCCTCTGTATGGAGGGAGCATTCCGTGTTTCCATTTACTGTGATGACTCCCCGTGGACCGGGCATTTTTAGCTTGAGATAAGCATAATGTGGCACCGCGTTGAATCTAGCGAATGAGGTTCATCCGAGCAGCGCGTGATAGCCGCTGCGGACTGGGACGATATCGAAGATTAGTTCTTCACTTCAGAAGCTATCCGGGGAGTACTACCTCCAGCATAATTGAGCCCTTACAATGGGCCTCTACGCCTGGTATGACTCCTTTAAAGGTAGTCTTCGTGGGCTTGACTTGTGAGGGGTCAATGCTCATTTTACGTACTGTATCCTAATAGAGTAGGTTGAGGCTGCTACCGCCGTCCACTAGGACTCGAGTCAGGTGGAATCCATCGATGATTGGGTCGAGGACCAGTGTGGCTGAACCGCCATGCTGGATGCTAATTGGATGGTCTCGGTGGTCGAATGTGATCGGGAATGATGACCATGGATTAAATTTCGGGGCGACGGGCTCTACCGCATAGACGTCCCTGAGTGCGTGCTTGTGCTCCCTTTTGGGAATATGTGTAGCGTATATCATGTTTACCATTTTGACTTGAGGGGGAAATTTCTTTTGCCCCCGGTGTCCGGCTACCGGGGCTCTTCGTCATCGTCCTTGCCCTGTGATTCCCCTTCTTTGTTTCTGTAATTTACCTTGCTGGCTTGTTTAAAGACCCGACAATCTCTGTTAGTATGGTTGGCCGATTTGTCTGGGGTGCCATGTATTTGGCAAGGACGGTCGAGTATGCGGTCCAAGCTGGATGGTTTTCCACTACTCCTTTTATAGGGCTTCTCTCGCTGGTCGGACTTGGAGCCACTGAATCCGACATGAACTGTTGTGTCATCGGTGTTATCGCCATTGCTTCGGCGTTTGTTTCTGTTGCGCCGGAGCTTGCCGGTGCTATTTTTGGCCTCGGAGGGGCTTGTTTCGTTGGCCGTGTTTATACTTCAAGCCAGCCAACTATCTTCTCCTGCGCAAAAGTGGGTCATAAGTGCCGTGAGGGCTGCCATGGACTTCGGCTTTTTCTTGGCCGAGGTGGCGTGCTAGCCATTCGTCATGGATGCTGTGTTTGAAGGCTGCCAAAGCCTTGGCATCCGGACAGTCAACGATCTGGTTCTTTTTTGGTTAGGAACCTAGTCCAGAATTTTCTGGATGATTCTCCAGGCTGTTGAACTATGTGGCTTAGATCATCAGCATCTGGTGGCCGGACATATGTTCCTTGGAAGTTGTATAGGAAAGCTTCTTCCAAGTCCTCCCAGCTGCCAACAGAATTTTCAGGTAGGCTGTTAAGCCAGTGCCGAGCTGGCCCTTTGAGCTTCAGTGGGAGGTATTTACTGGCGTGTAGGTCATCTCCTCGAGCCATGCGGATGTGGAGGATGAAATCCTCGATCCATACTGCATGATCGGTTGTGCCGTCATATGATTCGATATTGACGGGCTTGAATCCCTCGGGGAATTCGTGATCCAGTACCTCGTCCGTGAAGCAGAGAAGGTGCGCGGCACCTCTGTATCGGGCCGCATCGCAGCGTAGCTCTGATGGAATCCGTCTGCGGCATTGGGCTCGGGCGTGGTTAGGTTTGTCACGTCCGAATAGGTAGCCATCGTCGTGCCTTGAGGCACGTCCGCGCGATCCGTAGATCGATCTTGTATGTCCTGCTTTATTGTCTGTGGTCCGCCAAGGTCGATGTGTGACCCCGAACTCTTTCGTCTTTATTTTTTCAGGGTGGTGGGGCAGGCTGCTGTTCGGCCTGAGTTGCCGCTTTATCCCGACCACGGGGTGGCCGGCCGGCCACCCTGTCTCGACCATGCGGTGGTCGTTCCAGATTACGCGAGGGTGATGTGTGCTCTGGTGCTTCCTCGTCGAATTGAGGTAGCAGTCTGCGTTTCGGGTAGCTCTTAGCTGGGCGCATGAGGCCGTATTCTTCGGCAGTCAGGACATCAGTCCACCTGTCTACGAGCAGATCTTGTTCATCTTGAAGCTGCTGTTGTTTCTTTTTCAAGCTCCTTGCAGTGGCTATGAGCTGAAGCTTAAAGCACTTGTAGGATCGAAAGTATGTCTAGAGGGGGGGGGGTGATTAGACTACTTGACCAAATAAAAACTTACCCTTTTCCCAATTTTTGTCTTTGGCAGATTTGAGCTATCTTAGCACAAGTCAAGCAATCTTAACACAATTCAAGCAAGCATGCAAAGATTATATGAGCAGCGGAAAGTAAAGCATGCAACTTGCAAGAATGTAAAGGGGAGGTTTTGGAGTATTCAAACGCAATTGGAGACATGGATGTTTTTGTCGTGGTTCCGATAGGTGGTGCTATCGTACATCCACGTTGATGGAGACTTCCACCCACGAAGGGTACCAGTTGCGCGAGTCCACGGAGGACTCCACCCACGAAGGGTCCACGAAGAAGCAACCTTGTCTATCCCACCATGGCCGTCGCACACAAAGGACTTGCCTCACTAACGGTAGATCTTCACGAAGTAGGCGATCTCCTTGCCCTTACAAACTCCTTGGTTCAACTCCACAATCTTGTCGGAGGCTCCCAAGTGACACCTAGCAAATCTAGGAGACACCACTCTCCAAGAAGTAACAAATGGCGTGTTGATGATGAACTCCTTGCTCTTGTGCTTCAAATGATAGTCTCCCCAACACTCAACTCTCTCTCACAAGATTTGTATTTGGTGGAAATAAGATTTGAGTGGAAAGCAACTTGGGGAAGGCTAGAGATCAAGATTCATATGGTAGGAATGGAATATCTTGGCCTCAACACAAGGGTTGGTGGTTCCTTCTCAGAAACAGCAAGTTGGAAGTGTAGGCTTGCTCTGATGGCTCTCTCCACGAATGAAGAGGAGGTGGAGGGGTATATATAGCCTCCACACAAAATCTAACAGTTACACACAACTTGCCAAACTCGGTGGGACCGAATTGATAAACTCGGTCGGACCGATTCAGCAAATCTAGTGATCGTTAGGATTTTCGGTGGGACCGACATGCAACTCGGTAGGACCGATGTGGTTAGGGTTAGGGCATAACGTAATCTCGGTGAGACCGATTACACAAACTCGGTGAGACCGATTTTGGTAATAAGCTAACCAGAGAGTTGGTCAGGTAAAGTCGGTGGGACCGATTCGCTCATTGCGGTGAGACCGAAATGTTACGAAAAGGAAACAGGGAGTTTACATTGAAATCTCGGTGGGACCGATCGCTCATCTAAGTGGTACCGAAACGTTACGAAGGGAAACAGAGAGATTACAATCCCATCTCGGTGAGACCGAGATCCCTATCGGTGAGACCGATTTGCCTAGGGTTTGTGGCAGTGGCTATGACATCTGAACTCGGTGGCGCCGGGTAGAAAGAATCGGTAGGGCCGAGTTTGACTTTTGGTGTATGTCATATTTGGAAGTGAGAAAGTGGTTGAGGGTTTTGGAGCATATCACTAAGCACTTTAGAGCAAGAAACTCATTAAGCAACACCTCATCCCTCCTTGATAGTATTGGCTTTTCCTATGGACTCAATGTGATCTTGGATCACTAAAATATAAAATGTAGAGTCTTGAGCTTTTGAGCTTGAGCCAATCCATTTATCCTTAGCATTTTGAGGGATCCACTTTTCTCATCCATGCTATGCCATCCATTGAGCTTTTCCTGAAATATTCATCTTGGAATGATGTTAGCTCAATGAGCTATATGTTGTTAGGAATTACCAAAACCACCTAGGGATAGTTGCACTTTCAATCTCCCCCTTTTTGGTAATTGATGACAACATATAGATCAAAGCTTCGACAAATGATAATAAGAGTGAAAAACATTGTCGCTTTGAGAACTATGTGATAAGCAAGAGCTCCCCCTAAATTTGTGCATAGTTTAAGATTTGCTTTGGACTGCAAATGCACAAGGAGTTAGGCTCATGGGCAACTCTTCCATGCCACATACATCTTGGTAGAGCACTCAAAATGATAAAGATTGAATACATGCACTCATCACCAAGCAAAGTGAATGATCATATAGAGATAAAAAGGATAATGTCATCCAACAAGCATAAATGTAGCATATGATCAAACACATGATCATCCAAGTATCACAGACATAATGTATCTCAAACAAGCAAATAAAGTTCAACCACCAAAGCGAGAGAGAACAAAAAGCAACACTCTCTCTCGAAGCCTATGATATATACATTTTTCTCCCCCTTTGGCAACAAGTTACCAAAAAGTTCATAGAAAATGCATAGTACTAAATCGACTCTCGTGCTTGATCTTCGTGGTGGTGTAGATAGAACGCCAAGGACGAAAGCATCGGTTGATGTAGATGGAGCTGGAGGTGTGAGTCTTTGAAAGGCTGGTAGTGCGTATGAAGTGGCTCGTGTCCGCCACTGGCACCGCAGCTGATCTCTGAGCTCTAGGCACTCTGGCAAATGCATATGTGGTTGTCTTGCCCTTCCTCTCCTGCATATCATCCTGAAGCTGCTCAACAACGGACTGGATCTCTGTGACCTTCACATCCATGTCATAGAACTTCTGCTCCATGATCCTCTCCAAGCTCTCCTGGTTTCGAGTCAAGGTGGCCAACCCCTTCTCAATCCTCAGAGGGGATGCAATCAAATAGCCAAGTTGATCCTGTTTGCTCTTGAGAAAATCTTGAGATGCCTCTTCCATTGTTGGCATCTTGGCAACCTTCTCGATCCTTGCCTTCTCCTTCTTAGCTTGTGCTTGCAATCAAGATGGTTCAGCTTCATCCATAACCACTTGGTTGTCCTCAAAGTCTGGATAGATAGGCATATGCTCCTTATCCAACAGGTATGTGTCATGCCCATCTTGGAGTTAATCAGCTCCCGGATCGCATGGGGCATATCCACAACTTCTTTTACGGTCGTGTTGTCCTCTTGATAGTCTCAACTATAAGGCTCGTGACCTTGAACTTCTGTGGCACGTCAAATATGTGTAGCAAGTTTATTGCATGGCCTCTGATCATGTTGTGGTCACCTGACTTGGGCAATAGAGTGTGCCTGAGGATACATTTGATGGTTGGCAGTCCTGACAGAAGATAATGTACAAATCCAAACTTGTGTGAATCTATTGCAGCATCTGGGATCTCCTTGTACATATTTTCCATAGAGTTGTGATCCATCTTCTTCTTGGCATAGACATCCAAGTCATCTTCTTCCTCCTTAGGTGCATTTATCAGATTTTCCCGTTCCTCAATAGTTGATTGGTATCTTGTACCTTCGCACATCCATACTATCCTGCCATCTAGATAGAAGTGTTGTGTGGAGTAGAATTGCATTATGAGCTCCTCATTCCACTTTGTGAGCTTCGCCCAACAAAGTCTCAACTCCACAAGCACCTGTTGTCATACACTCCTGTGATAGTGTTCCTCATTCTCCTTTATGTAGGTCCAAATGACCCACCTCATGTCACACACTATAGGCTTCTTGTCAAGCAAAATTGTCTCATAGAAGTCCTGTTGTTCCTTGGTATGGAACCCGTAATCCACAGCAGTTCTTCTTCTGGTGGCATATGGATCTGACTCTCTCCATAGCCTCAATCATGAGTCTCTCCTGATCTTTATGTTCTCAGCTACAGGATGAGCATCATTATGATCTGGATTTTTTGGCTTCAACTTTCTTAAGACATGTGTCTCATCATCTTCTTCCTCAGCAACAATTTCAGGTATTGGAGCCTTGTTCTTCTCAGCAGCAGATATGTTTACGGTATTCCTCTTTGGTACAGTCTTGGGTTTGGAGGCAGCTTTGCGTGCTTCTTTGGGCTTTGATGATGCAACCCCCTGTCTGATAGCATCACCCATAAGCTTCTGAGCCTTGGGTGCTGGTGCAGCAACCTCTTCTTCTTCTTCCTCTTCCATCATGGAAGGCTTTCCAATAACTCTGGCCATGGTCTTCTTGACTCTTTCCTTCCTTTTCTTCCCTTCAGCAGCAGCCTCTTTGGGTTCAGATTCCAAAGATGCTTGAGTGGAGGCTCTGGCTTTAGACATGGGTTGTCTTCCTGCTGGCCTTTTGGTCTTCAGACCTGGCTTGGTGGGAGCAGCTGTGCCATACTCCTTCTTGAGCACTTTCTTCTTGGAAATGGCCTCATCCTCAACTGCCACATAGTCTTCATCCTCAGATTCTGAGGTTCTCTTCTTTCTGGCCCTGGTGGCAGCTTTGGGCAGGTTGCTTGGGGTGCTTCTGCTACCCTCATCTGAGGTACTAGGGGGACTAGTGCCCTCACTCATCTGAATCTGCTCCTCTTCTCTGTTAAATTTGTCACTCGATCGGACATGTTGCAAACACTGCAGACCACTGTGAATAGATATAGATGAGATAGAGTGGATGAGCATCACAAAATACAGAGGTTTTCGCAAAAGAATGATTCAAAACTTAGTTTTAGTTTTCCACAGAAAGCATTTCGGATCAACCGATTTGCAAACTCGGTGATACCGAAGCAGCTTTTGGAACCTAAACTAGTGAACTCGGTCAGACCGAGTCATAGTTTGGTGGCACCAAGACTGCTGGGGTTTCACAAAGTCCTGAACTCGGTCATACCGATTTGCAATTCTCGGTCAGACCGAGAATCACTTGTGCAATGGCTTTAGCCGAATCGGTGGAACCGAGTTCTGCAACTCAGTGGGTCCGAGATGGTTTCGACGGAAACCTAACCCTAAATTTTCAATTCATCTCTAATCTACGGAGTGTTTTGACCGGATAGAATAGTTTCAATCGTGGCAAGAATCATGATGAACACAATGTGCTAGGAATCGGACAGGGATAGCACTGTGATCGAGTCCATACCCTAGTTCGGCGATGAACTTGCTACGGCTGCAATGGCGCATTGACGGCGGCGAAGACCAGCGACAGGAGGCGGCTGGCGACGAGGAGAACGATCCGGAGACCCTGGAGGTAGAGCGAGCTATGCGCGGGCGAAGGGGTTTGGAGAAAGTTTCCAAATTTTTGCCCGTGAGTATATATAGCCCGACCCTGTCGGTGGGACTGAGTGGAACGACTCGGTGGCACCGAGATGCATAACTGTTGACAATTACAGCAACTCGGTGTGACCGAAAAGTTCAAATCGGTTGCACCAAGATTGAAAACCTAGATCGACTTAGTGATCTCGATGCGACCGAAATGGAGGAATCGGTCGGACCAAACGCACAAAGAAGTTTTGGAAGTTTAAGTCTATGACGAATCGGGGAATCCGAGTGCTCCTCACACTGAGTGGTTCGAATCTGACTTGATCAAATTTTGTGATGTAGCATGAATAGAGTTTGAGACGAGAAGAGCATAGATAGCTAGAGAAGGTTCTTAGGCATTCTTGTCCATCCACTTGGCAAAAGAAAAAGAAACCAATCAATCAAACAACAAGTGGATGTCCTCGAATGAGTAAAATATTCAACCAACATGCTCACACAATAAAATGGAAAATGAAATATGTGACAAAGCATGCACAAACAATTCTAGCATCTATCAAACAATTGGAGATGACTAGGTCATCTATATATGAGTATATTGACTTAGGAGTCAAATGAGAACATTTGATCATAGGTCATACTCATCATTTAAGCTCAAGTGGGGTTACCACTTCTACATAATGCATTGATGTGTTCACACCATTAGAGTTGCTTTGACTCAATTCTTAGAGTTAAGCTCCCCCTAGATGTGAGATCTGTCGCGACCAGACCCGAATGGATCTAGCGCTCTGTGCTCAGTGTCATCCCTGGATCAGTAATGCTGACACCACACAGTACTTCGAAGGATTTATAGCAGAGTAGCAATCACACACTTATTACATCGTTGTCCACAAGGGAACTTAATACAATAATATGGCTTAAGGCCATCTAATAATAACAATGAAGGCTTGGAAAAGGAGTGAGTCCATCAACTCCAACGGCATCATCGAGTATAGAACCACGACCTAACACCTTACTGTCATTCTAAAAGTCTCGCAACATGAAAAGTTGCAGCCCAAAACGGGTCAGCACATGGAATATGCTGGCAATGTAACACATAGAGAGTAATGAAGCAACAAGCCTATACTACATGCAAATAAGGCTGGTGGTAAGGCTCTACGGTTACATTTTTTGCGAAAAGCCAATTTTTCCCTACATCAAAGGAATAATTTTATTTAACTATCATGGTGGTTGTTAAACATTGAGAATGGTTGACAGCATCCTCAATCCCAATTAAAAGTACTCATTAAAACCCAATAACTTTATTATTAGAAGTAACATGTTGAGATTCACATGATATTCAAGTACTAGATACTCAAGATGTCCATAACCGGGGACACGGCTAATCATGATGTTGTTGTTGTTGTTGTTGTTCTAGTTCTGCACCAATGTTTGAATCAGGGTATTCTGCTGCTGGATCAGTTGGGTGATCTCTGGCGGGAAAACGAATCCGGGGTCGCGTCTCGGAGGCATCTGATGGGTTTAGAAAAGATGAGAATTTAGAATAGAATGAGGTCTAAGGGGAATCACTACCCAAATGCACATGAGCAAATACACACAAAATCACTTCATTCAATCAAACAAAGGCTTACAACGATCTAACTATCGCAAAAGTGCGTGTACTATAAGGATTTACATGGAGGGAATACTACTAATATGTGGGGACTTCTACTAATTTGAACCGTGGAAGACTCCATAATGTCCGCCTCTGCTTCGTCTTCAAAATCGGGTTCACTTGGATCCGAATCGGGGTCGTCAATGTTGATGTAGTCGCTTGGGTAATTGACATATTGGTCTTCATTCCTGAGCGCCAACTTCTTCTTGAGTTCTTCAATCTCGTACTTAAGATCGTTATTGTGTCTTGCTAGAGCTACGATCTCGTCCATATAGTCCTTGCGAGTTGTCTTTAGTTCTTCTTCAAGCTCGATGATCCTTCCCTTTGCATTCTGCAACTCCACCAGCTCATTGCACATCTGGTTCTCCTGACGTCGAATGTGCTGGTTTAACTCCTGGATGAATGCTGCAATGGATCTATCCTTCTTGGTGCTGACGACGTCCCATTTGTCATCTCGACGTCTGCAAATCTGGTAAATTGTGTCCTTGAGGTCTTCTTGATAAACTTCTCCAATGCGTCCCATGGTGATGTGAGCTGCCATGCTCTTTCCCAGACTCCAAGTTGGTGCACTGAAAACACTATCTATAGGCTTGGTGATTGGGGCGAATGTCCTTCTGGAACGTGAGCGTGAATCTTCCAGCGCTCCTCTTCGTGCGAGTGGCGTTGAAAGTCCCGGTGAAGCTTGGTAGTCCTATGTTCGTGTACTTGGTAACTTCCTTCAAGTGAAATCCAAAAGGTGTGCCTTCATCAGTTTGGGTGTACTTGATCTTCTAGTCATTCATCCTAAAGAGAGTAGAAAAGATGAGTAGTTAGAAAATTGGAAGAGAGTCGAGATCTATGGCTTTAACTTAGTGGTCGTGTCCTCAACGGCGTGTGCTCGATACCATTCTTTGTCGCGACTGCATCTGAATGGATCTAGCGCTCTGTGCTCGATGTCATCCCTGGATCAAGAATGTCGACACCACACAAGATTCAGGATTTATAGCAGAGTAGCAATCACACACTTATTACATCATTGTCCACAAGGAACTTAATACAATAATATGGCTTAAGGCCATCTAATAATAACAATGGAAGGCTTGGAAAAGCAGTGAGTCCATCAACTCCAACAAGCATCACCGAGTATAGACCCACGACCTAACACCTTACTGTCGTTCGAAAAGTCTGCAACATGAAAAGTTGCAGCCGAAAACGGGTCAAGACATGGAATATGCCGCAATGTAACACATAGAGAGTAATGAAGCAACAAGCCTATACTACATGCATATATGGCTGGTGGTAAGGCTCTCTGTTACATTTTTGCGAAAAGCCAATTTTTCCCTACATCAAAGGAATAATTTTATTTAACTATCATGGTGGTTGTTAAACATTGAGAATGGTTGACATCCTCAATCCCAATTAAAAGTACTCATTAAAACCCAATAACTTTATTATTAGAAGTAACATGTTGAGATTCACATGATATTCAAGTACTAGATACTCAAGATGTCCATAACCGGGGACACGGCTAATCATGATTAGTTTATACACTCTGCAGAGGATTGCGCACTTTTCCCCACAAGACTCGATCGCCTCCGCTTGGTTCTCGCACTACATGGTGTTTGAGAAACGGATGACCGAGACATAGTCTTTCGTAAGCGCTTAGCACCTTACATGTGGGTAGACCGTACCAACCTACATCCCCTACATCAGCTAGCCTACCCGTAAGAGTTCGCACAACCTAGTCAACTACGCCAGAGCCCATAATTGGCTTGTGGCTGCACACGGAAGTTTCTAGTTTGAATAATCTTATGATCCCTTAGAGCACAGGTGGCGGTCCAAGAAATACAGCAAGTCCTGATAGAAACCAGTGCCTCAATCCACCCAGATGTGTGTTTAGGTTGCCACCTTAGATAAACCATTAATTAACAATCTCACATCATCATGGATATTCACTCACCCAATCCACGTCTACTAGCATAGCATGGCGCAAGAAGCAAACGTAGACGTAACTCCCAAGGTTTCATAAGTAAAACAGGTAATAGGTACTACCTCAATCTACTTCCCAAACCCACAATTTAATTAGATCCTAAACATGCAAGTGTTTGAGGGTTTGATCTAATGCATAAAAACTGGGTAGTAGAAAAGGTATGATCAAAGTGTTACTTGCCTTGTCGATGATCCATGAGTCCTAGGGATTCAAGTAACAAGCGGCGCCTCGGGTGATCTAACGCAGACAAACAACAAGCATACAATAAGTACTCATCTAATGCACAGGAAATCTCGAATAAAAGATCTAACCAGATAGTTCAACTTAAGAACCCTGGTTGCAAAAGAATCGAATCAAATAAAGCATCGAAAGTCGGAACTCGAGAGAGAACGACTCGGTTTAGCAAACTGAAATTAGGTCAAAATTTCATAGTAGCAAAACTCTGTGTAAGTAGGTTAGTCGGAACGGCGGTTTACATTCTGAAACTCCAGCGCTTGAATCACCTCGACTCCGATAAACGAGCAAGAAATAAAACAGATTTGAAAATCGGATCGTAAATCGAATCGAAAATAACGGATTAAATCCGATTTAAAAGAAAAAGCGACGAGCGGATTAAATAACGAGCGTTAGATTAACAGAACTAATCCAACGAACGCGTTCATTGAAACGAACGGGTCGGTGAACGTTCACTAAATAAGAAAACCGAAAAAAAATAAAACCAATCTAGGTTTTAAAAAAAACCGAACATCTTTTTTTTTAAATAAAAACCGGGTCGGTTCGGATCGGATCGGGCGGCTACCTCCGGCGATCGCCGGCGGGGCTCCGGCGGGTTGGGCGACGGCGGCGAGGGGGCGGCGAGGTCGGCGAGGGGCTCCGGGTCCCAGATCGGCGAGGGCGGCGAGGCGACGGCGGGCGGCTTCGAAGGGCGGCAAGGGTCGGGTTGGGAGGCGGTGGCGACGGGCGAGTTGAGGGGAGAGGGGTGGCGGTGGTTAAATAGGAGGGGGCTCCGGGTTGCTTGGGGAGGGGCACGGGCGGCGACGGGCTGTGGCCGAGCCGAGCCTGGCAACAAGCGGCGGACTCCTCATGCGCAAGGCGAGGGGAAGGGGAGATGGGCCGGGCGGTGGCTGGGTTGGGCCGGCTGGGCCTTGGCCTGGGGCAAGCGTTTTTTAAATTAAAACAAAACGAATTAAAAAATATCAAACGAACTCCGATTTAAATAAAACAAATTTTCCCCGACTCCTAAAAATGAGTCGAACAAAATGAACTTTAAAAACAGCAAACATGCATAATATTTTTAAAATGCTCATTTTTGCCTAAGCAAAATAAATCTTTCAAAAACCAAATTTGGTTTATTTATAATATCTTCATTTTTCCTAAATATTGGGAAAGTCATATTATTCCCTCTCTTGAGATTTTTATAGGAAAAACTTTATGAAGATAATTAAATAAATCCAATGATCCTATTTTCAAAATTTGAGAAATCCCAAATATGAAAATAATGAAACTTCCAACTCTCTCCGAGGGTCCTTGAGTTGCATGAAATTTTCTAGGATCGGAAAATGCGAGAAAAATATGATATGGATGATGACCTAATGTATAACATTCCAAATTGAAAATTTGGGATGTTACAAGATCCCCCCTTAGAGGGATGAACTAACCTTGGGTTTTGTCGATGATGACTTCATGTAGGTGTTGAAGATGTGGATGCTCAATGTTGATGAAGATCATTTGGAGCAATCCTTTGGAGTGAGTTGCACTTTCAATACCTACACGGGTTAGTCCCACAAGGAACAAACAAGGATATCGATAGACATAGAGTGATGCACACACAAGATGATGTCTATGAAAGCATTAGATTACCTTGTTCCTTGTCTTACCAACAAGAGGGTTTGTGACTCCTTGAACTAGTGCAAGATGTGAAAGTTGATTGCGCTTGTTGTTGCCAAAATGATATGAGTGAAATATGTTGGCGGAGTCACCCTCAAGAACTCTCTAGTTCTTCTTCTTCGGGATCCACATAATCTTGATGGGATTCCTTGGAGTTGTAGTCGTACTTGATGAAGTAAAACTTGTCATAGTCTTGGGAACCCACTTGACCAAGGCCTTTGGAGCTTCTTCAAATGCATCAATCTCCTCTTGAAGCTTGTCCTTGCCTTTTTGCTTGTGGTCTTGTGGTGGAAGATCATCTTGAGCTTGTGTCCCCTTGAAGGAAGTAGGATCATACTTCTCTTGTTGAGGAACAAACTTTGTCTTGGGATATTGATCTTCTTCCCACTCAACTCCATTGGCATTGAACTTTCGTTCAAAACCAACACCTTGGTTCTTCCGGTGTCTTCCTTGCTTGCGTACAATTTCCTCAAATTGCTTACTCCCGGCAAGGCTCTTGTAAACACCTTTCTCTATAATTCCCTTGAATAAGCTATTTTCTTGCTCAAGTGTAACTTGGCTAAGAGAATCATTAGTGGAATCAAGAGAACTACTAGAAGTAACAACATTTGATTTAGCATGATTATTGTTACTACTAGAGGAAGAATCCTTCTTGTTCTTGTTACTAGACTTGACTTGAGGCATGTAAGTAGATAAGAGTAAATGCTTGGCAATGTAATAAGAACTTTTCTTACGAAGATCATCATTGATTGCCTTTAAGAACTCATGCTCTTGCTCAAGATTGAGCTTTTCAAAGCGTAACTTCTCATGAGTCCTTAAAAGTTCTCGATGATCTTCTAAGATAGTTTCACGAGCTAACTTAAGAGTGTTTAGTTCTTTAATTAGAAGCTCAATCTTCTCATTATCATTGTCATTCGTTTTATCTTGATTAGCATGATTAATTGGCGTTTCATCATAGTATTCATCACTAGAGTTGTCAACAAGTAAATCATCATCACCTAGCAAGTCATCTTCATCACTATTGAAATCAACATACTCGGGTGTGTTACCTTTGGGCCTTTAGCCATGAAGCATCTTCCAATTCCTTCATTAGGTGAATCAAATATGTCATAGGAGTTGGTTGACACAAGTGCTAGACCGGCAACACCTTCATCTTGAGTATATTCGGAGTTGGAGTGATAGCTTCTCTCGGAGTGATTGTCGGAGTCGGAGCCGGACACCCATTCACCAACATGAGCTTGATGTCTTCATTTTGTGTAGATCCTTGATGACTTGTCCCTCCTTTCCGAATCCTTGCTCCTCCGGGATGTTCTTCGTTCATAACGATCATCTCTACTCCTCCTCTCTCTTGGTGGTGATTCCTCTCTTCTACTTCTTATCTTGGGTGATTCTTCTCTTCTTTTGTAATAGTGTCCGGGTCTCCCACAATTGTAGCTATTTCGCTCTCGACTAGAAGATCTTTTATCATTGTAGGACCTTGACTTGGAGCTTCTCTCTTTGCTTCTACTCTTGTAGAACTTGTTGAAGTTCTTCACCATTAAGCTCAATTCTTCATTGAAGGTTTGTTTCTCACTTGATGATGTGGGGGCTTCACATGAGGCTTTGTAAGCACCACTTGACTTGTTGTGAAGTTCCTCCTTATCCTTGAGTGACATCACATGAGCAACAATTCTTCCAATGACTTCCGTTGGCTTGAGATCTTTGTAATTGGGCATCATTTGGATCAATGTGCACACGGTATCATATATTCTGTCCAAAGCTGTTAGGATCTTCTTGATGATGAATTTGTCGGTCATCTCTTCACTTCCTAAGCCCGCAATCTCATTTGTGATAAGAGCAAGCCTAGAGTACATTTCAGCGACACCTTCACCATCCTTCATTTTGAACTTGTCAAGTTGACTTTGGAGCACATCCAACTTGGATTCCTTGACGGAGTCTGTACCTTCATGCATATCAATCAAAGTATCCCAAATTTCCTTTGCATTCTCAAGACGGCTGATTTTGTTGAATTCTTGAGGCACAATCCATTGAAGAGGATATCACAAGCTTGAGCGTTGTATTGCAGCATCTTCAACTCTTCCGCACTAGCTTCACGATTCAGTTCTCTCCCATCAAAGAATTCACCTTGCAAGCCAATACACACAATAGCCCAAACGACGGGGTTATGTCCAAGAATATGCATTTTCATCTTATGCTTCCAACTAGCAAAATTAGTACCATCAAAGTAAGGACCTCTACGGTGATAATTTCCCTCGCTAGACGCCATACTCTCCTAGGTTGTGAAACTAAGGCTATGACCACCAAAAGCTATGGAAATCAAAGCAAATGGAGACCAAAACTCTGATACCACTTGTAGGATCGAAAGTATCTCTAGAGGGGGGGGGGTGATTGACTACTTGACCAAATAAAAACTTATCATTTTCCCAATTTTAGTCTTACAAACTCCTTGGTTCAACTCCACAATCTTGTCAGAGGCTCCCAAGTGACACCTAGCCAATCTAGGAGACACCACTCTCCAAGAAGTAACAAATGGTGTGTTGATGATGAACTCCTTGCTCTTGTGCTTCAAATGATAGTCTCCCCAACACTCAACTCTCTCTCACAAGATTTGGATTTGGTGGAAAGAAGATTTGAGTGGAAAGCAACTTGGGGAAGGCTAGAGATCAAGATTCATATGGTAGGAATGGAATATCTTGGCCTCAACACAAGGGTAGGTGGTTCCTTCTCAGAAACAGCAAGTTGGAAGTGTAGGCTTGTTCTGATGGCTCTCTCCACGAATGAAGAGGAGGTGGAGGGGTATATATAGCCTCCACACAAAATCTAACTGTTACACACAACTTGCCAAACTTGGTGGGACCGAATTGATAAACTCGGTCAGACCGATTCAAAGAAATCTAGTGACCGTTAGGATTTTCGATTGGGACCGACATGCAACTCGGTAGGACCGATGTGGTTAGGGTTAGGGCATAACGCAATCTCGGTGAGACCGATTACACAAACTCGGTGAGACCTATTTTGGTAATAAGCTAACCAGAGAGTTGGTCAGGTAAACTCGGTGGGACCGATTCGCTCATTTTGGTGAGACCGAAATGTTACTAAAAGGAAACAGGGAGATTACATTGCAATCTCGGTGGGACTGATCGCTCATCTCGGTGGTACCGAAATGTTACGAAGGGAAACAGAGAGGTTACAATCCCATCTCGGTGAGACCGAGATCCCTATCGGTGAGACCGATTTGCCTAGGGTTTGTGGCAGTGGCTATGACATCTGAACTCGGTGGCGCCGGGTAGAAAGAATCGGTAGGGCCGGACTTGACTTTTGGTTTAGGTCATATGTGGAAGTGAGAAAGTGGTTGAGGGTTTTGGAGCATATGACTAAGCACTGTAGAGCAAGAAACTCATTAAGCAACACCTCATCCCTCCTTGATAGTATTGGCTTTTCCTATGGACTCAATGTGATCTTGGATCACTAAAATATAAAATGTAGAGTCTTGAGCTTTTGAGCTTGAGCCAATCCATTTATCCTTAGCATTTTGAGGGATCCACTTTTCTCATCCATGCTATGCCATCCATTGAGCTTTTCCTGAAATATTCATCTTGGAATGATGTTAGCTCAATGAGCTATATGTTGTTAGGAATTACCAAAACCACCTAGGGATAGTTGCACTTTCAATCTCCCCCTTTTGGTAATTGATGACAACATATAGATCAAAGCTTCGACAAATGATAATAAGAGTGAAAACATTGTCGCTTTGAGAACTATGTGATAAGCAAGAGCTCCCCCTAAATTTGTGCATAGTTTAAGATTTGCTTTGGACTGCAAATGCACAAGGAGTTAGGCTCATGGGCAACTCTTCCATGCCACATACATCTTGGTAGAGCACTCAAAATGATAAAGATTGAATACATGCACTCATCACCAAGCAAAGTGAATGATCATATAGAGATAAAAGGATAATGTCATCCAACAAGCATAAATGTAGCATATGATCAAACACATGATCATCCAAGTATCACACAGACATAATGTATCTCAAACAAGCAAATAAAGTTCAACCACCAAAGCGAGAGAGAACAAAAAGCAACACTCTCTCTCGAAGCCTATGATATATACATTTTTCTCCCCCTTTGGCAACAAGTTACCAAAAAGTTCATAGAAAATGCATAGTCCTAAATCGACTCTCGTGCTTGATCTTGGTGGTGGTGTAGATAGAACGCCAAGGACGAAAGCATCAGTTGATGTAGATGGAGCTGGAGGTGTGAGTGCTGAAGCTGTAGCTGGTGCAGATGAAGTGGCTCTGGTGTCTGTCACTAGCACTGCAGCTGATCTCTGAGCTCTAGTCACTCTGGCAAATGCATATGTGGTTGTCTTGCCCTTCCTCTCCTGCATATCATCCTGAAGCTGCTCAACAACGGACTGGATCTCTGTGACCTTCACATCCATGTCATAGAACTTCTGCTCCATGATCCTCTCCAAGCTCTCCTGGTTTCGAGTCAAGGTGGCCAACCCCTTCTCAATCCTCAGAGGGGATGCAATCAAATAGCCAAGTTGATCCTGTTTGCTCTTCAGAGTAATCTTGAGATGCCTCTTCCATTGTTGGCATCTTGGCAACCTTCTCAGTCCTTGCCTTCTCCTTCTTAGCTTGTGCTTGCACTGAAGATGGTTCAGCTTCATCCATAACCACTTGGTTGTCCTCAAAGTCTGGATAGATAGGCATATGCTCCTTATCCAACAGGTATGTGCCTGTGTCCATCTTGGAGTTAATCAGCTCCTGGATCTATGGGGCATATCCACAACTTCTTTTCTGGTCAGCTGATGTCCTCTTCATAGTCTCAACTATAAGGCTCGTGACCTTGAACTTCGTGGCACGTCAAATATGTGTAGCAAGTTTATTGCATGGCCTCTCGATCATGTTGTGGTCACCGACTTGGGCAATAGAGTGTGCCTGAGGATACATTTGATGGTTGGCAGTCTGACGAGAAGATAATGTACAAATCCAAACTTGTGTGAATCTATTGCAGATCTGGGATCTCCTTGTACATATTTTCCATAGAGTTGTGATCCATCTTCTTCTTGGCATAGACATCCAAGTCATCTTCTTCCTCCTTAGGTGCATTTATCAGATTTTCCCGTTCCTCAATAGTTGATTGGTATCTTGTACCTTCAGACATCCATACTATCCTGCCATCTAGATAGAAGTGTTGTGTGGAGTAGAATTGCATTATGAGCTCCTCATTCCACTTTGTGAGCTTCTGCCCAACAAAGTCTGCAACTCCACAAGCACTGAAGTTGTCATACACTCCAGGATAGTGTTCCTCATTCTCCTTTATGTAGGTCCAGTCGACCCACCTCATGTCACACACTATAGGCTTCTTGTCAAGCAAAATTGTCTCATAGAAGTCCTGTTGTTCCTTGGTATGGAACCTGTAATCCACAGCAGTTCTTCTTCTGGTGGCATATGGATCTGACTCTCTCCATAGCCTCAATCATGAGTCTCTCCTGATCTTTATGTTCTCAGCTACAGGATGAGCATCATTATGATCTGGATTTTTTGGCTTCAACTTTCTTAAGACACGTGTCTCATCATCTTCTTCCTCGAGAACAATTTCAGGTATTGGAGCCTTGTTCTTCTCAGCAGCAGATATGTTTACGGTATTCCTCTTTGGTACAGTCTTGGGTTTGGAGGCAGCTTTGCGTGCTTCTTTGGGCTTTGATGATGCAACCCCTGTCCTGATAGCATCACCCATAAGCTTCTGAGCCTTGGGTGCTGGTGCAGCAACCTCTTCTTCTTCTTCCTCTTCCATCATGGAAGGCTTTCCAATAACTCCGCCATGGTCTTCTTGACTCTTTCCTTCCTTTTCTTCCCTTCAATGAGCCTCTTTGGGTTCAGATTCCAAAGATGCTTGAGTGGAGGCTCTGGCTTTAGACATGGGTTGTCTTCCTGCTGGCCTTTTGGTCTTCAGACCTGGCTTGGTGGGAGCAGCTGTGCCATACTCCTTCTTGAGCACTTTCTTCTTGGAAATGGCCTCATCCTCAACTGCCACATAGTCTTCATCCTCAGATTCTGAGGTTCTCTTCTTTCTGGCCCTGGTGGCAGCTTTGGGCAGGTTGCTTGGGGTGCTTCGCTACCCTCATCCGAGGTACTAGAGGGACTAGTGCCCTCACTCATCTGAATTTGCTCCTCTTCTCTGCTCTGTCACTCACGATCGGACATGTTGCAAACACTGATCGCAGACCACTGTGAATAGATATAGATGAGATAGAGTGGATGAGCATCACAAAATACAGAGGTTTTTGCAAAAGAATGATTCAAAAACTTAGTTTTAGTTTTCCATGAAAGCATTTGGATCAACCGACGATTTGCAAACTCGGTGATACCGGCAGCTTTGGAACCTAAACTAGTGAACTCGGTCGACCGAGTCACAGTTTAGTGGCACCAAGACTGCTGAGGTTTCACAAAGTCCCTGAACTCGGTCACACCGATTTGCAATTCTCGGTCGACCGAGAATCACTTGTGCAATGGCTTTAGCCGAATCGGTGGAACCGAAGTTACGCAACTCGATTGGGTCCGAGATGGTTTCGACGGAAACCTAACCCTAAATTTTCAATTCATCTCTAATCTCTGAGTGTTTTGGTGGATAGAATAGTTTCAATCGTGGCAAGAATCATGATGAACACAATGTGCTAGGAATCGGACAGGATAGCACCGTGATCGAGTCCATACCCTAGTTCGGGCGATGAACTTGCTACGGCTGCAATGGCGCATTGACGGCGGCGAAGACCAGCTGACAGGAGGCGGCGGCGACGAGGAGAACGATCCGGAGACCACGGAGGTAGAAGCGAGCTATGCGCTGGCGAAGGGGTTTGGAGAAAGTTTCCAAATTTTTGCCCGTGAGTATATATAGCCCGACCCTGTCGGTGGGACTGAGTGGAACGACTCGGTGGCACCGAGATGCATAACTGTTGACAATTACAGCAACTCGGTGTGACCGAAAAGTTCAAATCGGTTGCACCAAGATTGAAAACCTAGATCGACTTAGTGATCTCGGTACGACCGAAATGGAGGAATCGGTCAGACCGAAACGCACAAAGAAGTTTTGGAAGTTTAAGTCTATGACAAATCGGGGACTCCGAGTGCTCCTCACACAGAGTGGTTCGAATCTGACTTGATCAAATTTTGTGATGTAGCATGAATAGAGTTTGAGACGAGAAGAGCATAGATAGCTAGAGAAGGTTCTTAGGCATTCTTGTCCATTCACTTGGCAAAAGAAAAAGAAACCAATCAATCAAACAACAAGTGGATGTCCTCGAATGAGTAAAATATTCAACCAACATGCTCACACAATAAAATGGCAAATGAAATATGTGACAAAGCATGCACAAACAATTCTAGCATCTATCAAACAATTGGAGATGACTAGGTCATCTATATATGAGTATATTGACTTAGGAGTCAAATGAGAACATTTGATCATAGGTCATACTCATCACTTAAGCTCAAGTGGGGTTACCACTTCTACATAATGCATTGATGTGTTCACACCATTAGAGTTGCTTTGACTCAATTCTTAGAGTTAAGCTCCCCTAGATGTGAGATCCCCCTTAGAGGGATGAACTAACCTTGGGTTTTGTCGATGATGACTTCATGTAGGTGTTGAAGATGTGGATGCTCAATGTTGATGAAGATCATTTGGAGCAATCCTTTGGAGTGAGTTGCACTTTCAATACCTACACGGGTTAGTCCCACAAGGGACAAACAAGGATATCGATAGACATAGAGTGATGCACACACAAGATGATGTCTATGAAAGCATTAGATTACCTTGTTCCTTGTCTTACCAACAAGAGGGTTTGTGACTCCTTGAACTAGTGCAAGATGTGTAAGTTGATTGCGCTTGTTGTTGCCAAAATGATATGAGTGAAATATGTTGGCGGAGTCACCCTCAAGAACTCTCTAGTTCTTCTTCTTCGGATCCACATAATCTTGATGGGATTCCTTGGAGTTGTAGTCGTACTTGATGAAGTAAAACTTGTCATAGTCTTGGGAACCCACTTGACCAAGACCTTTGGAGCTTCTTCAAATGCATCAATCTCCTCTTGAAGCTTGTCCTTGCCTTTTTGCTTGTGGTCTTGTGGTGGAAGATCATCTTGAGCTTGTGTCCCCTTGAAGGAAGTAGGATCATACTTCTCTTGTTGAGGAACAAACTTTGTCTTGGGATATTGATCTTCTTCCCACTCAACTCCATTGGCATTGAACTTTCGTTCAAAACCAACACCTTGGTTCTTCCGTGTCTTCCTTGCTTGCGTACAATTTCCTCAAATTGCTTACTCCCTAAGGATCTTGTAAACACCTTTCTCTATAATTCCCTTGAATAAGCTATTTTCTTGCTCAAGTGTAACTTGGATAAGAGAATCATTAGTGGAATAAAGAGAACTACTAGAAGTAACAACATTTGATTTAGCATGATTATTGTTACTACTAGAGGAAGAATCCTTCTTGTTCTTGTTACTAGACTTGACTTGAGGCATGTAAGTAGATAAGAGTAAATGCTTGGCAATGTAATAAGAACTTTTCTTACGAAGATCATCATTGATTGCCTTTAAGAACTCATGCTCTTGCTCAAGATTGAGCTTTTCAAAGCGTAACTTCTCATGAGTCCTTAAAAGTTCTCGATGATCTTCTAAGATAGTTTCACGAGCTAACTTAAGAGTGTTTAGTTCTTTAATTAGAAGCTCAATCTTCTCATTATCATTGTCATTCGTTTTATCTTGATTAGCATGATTAATTGGCGTTTCATCATAGTATTCATCACTAGAGTTGTCAACAAGTAAATCATCATCACCTAGCAAGTCATCTTCATCACTATTGAAATCAACATACTCGGGTGTGTTACCTTTGGGCCTTTAGCCATGAAGCATCTTCCAATTCCTTCATTAGGTGAATCAAATATGTCATAGGAGTTGGTTGACACAAGTGCTAGACCGGCAACACCTTCATCTTGAGTATATTCGGAGTTGGAGTGATAGCTTCTCTCGGAGTGATTGTCGGAGTCGGGCCGGACACCCATTCACCAACATGAGCTTGATGTCTTCATTTTGTGTAGATCCTTGATGACTTGTCCCTCCTTTCCGAATCCTTGCTCCTCCGGGATGTTCTTCGTTCATAATGATCATCTCTACTCCTCCTCTCTCTTGGTGGTGATTCCTCTCTTCTACTTCTTCTCTTGGGTGATTCTTCTCTTCTTTTGTAATAGTGTCCGGGTCTCCCACAATTGTAGCTATTTCGCTCTCGACTAGAAGATCTTTTATCATTGTAGGACCTTGACTTGGAGCTTCTCTCTTTGCTTCTACTCTTGTAGAACTTGTTGAAGTTCTTCACCATTAAGCTCAATTCTTCATTGAAGGTTTGTTTCTCACTTGATGATGTGGGGGCTTCACATGAGGCTTTGTAAGCACCACTTGACTTGTTGTGAAGTTCCTCCTTATCCTTGAGTGACATCACATGAGCAACAATTCTTCCAATGACTTCCGTTGGCTTGAGATCTTTGTAATTGGGCATCATTTGGATCAATGTGCACACGGTATCATATATTCTGTCCAAAGCTGTTAGGATCTTCTTGATGATGAATTTGTCGGTCATCTCTTCACTTCCTAAGCCCGCAATCTCATTTGTGATAAGAGCAAGCCTAGAGTACATTTCAGCGACACCTTCACCATCCTTCATTTTGAACTTGTCAAGTTGACTTTGGAGCACATCCAACTTGGATTCCTTGACGGAGTCTGTACCTTCATGCATATCAATCAAAGTATCCCAAATTTCCTTTGCATTCTCAAGACGGCTGATTTTGTTGAATTCTTCAGGTCACAATCCATTGAAGAGGATATCACAAGCTTGAGCGTTGTATTGCAGCATCTTCAACTCTTCCGCACTAGCTTCACGATTCAGTTCTCTCCCATCAAAGAATTCACCTTGCAAGCCAATACACACAATAGCCCAAACGACGGGGTTATGTCCAAGAATATGCATTTTCATCTTATGCTTCCAACTAGCAAAATTAGTACCATCAAAGTAAGGACCTCTACGGTGATAATTTCCCTCGCTAGACGCCATACTCTCCTAGGTTGTGAAACTAAGGCTATGACCACCAAAAGCTATGGAAATCAAAGCAAATGGAGACCAAAACTCTGATACCACTTGTAGGATCGAAAGTATCTCTAGAGGGGGGGGGGGTGATTGACTACTTGACCAAATAAAAACTTATCATTTTCCCAATTTTAGTCTTACAAACTCCTTGGTTCAACTCCACAATCTTGTCGAGGCTCCCAAGTGACACCTAGCCAATCTAGGAGACACCACTCTCCAAGAAGTAACAAATGGTGTGTTGATGATGAACTCCTTGCTCTTGTGCTTCAAATGATAGTCTCCCCAACACTCAACTCTCTCTCACAAGATTTGGATTTGGTGGAAAGAAGATTTGAGTGGAAAGCAACTTGGGGAAGGCTAGAGATCAAGATTCATATGGTAGGAATGGAATATCTTGGCCTCAACACAAGGGTAGGTGGTTCCTTCTCAGAAACAGCAAGTTGGAAGTGTAGGCTTGTTCTGATGGCTCTCTCCATGAATGAAGAGGAGGTGGAGGGGTATATATAGCCTCCACACAAAATCTAACTGTTACACACAACTTGCCAAACTTGGTGGGACCGAATTGATAAACTCGGTCAGACCGATTCAGCAAATCTAGTGACCGTTAGGATTTTCGGTGGGACCGACATGCAACTCGGTAGGACCGATGTGGTTAGGGTTAGGCCATAACGCAATCTCGGTGAGACCGATTACACAAACTCGGTGAGACCTATTTTGGTAATAAGCTAACCAGAGAGTTGGTCAGGTAAACTCGGTGGGACCGATTCGCTCATTTTGGTGAGACCGAAATGTTACTAAAAGGAAACAGGGAGATTACATTGCAATCTCGGTGGGACCGATCGCTCATCTCGGTGGTACCGAAATGTTACGAAGGGAAACAGAGAGGTTACAATCCCATCTCGGTGAGACCGAGATCCCTATCGGTGAGACCGATTTGCCTAGGGTTTGTGGCAGTGGCTATGACATCTGAACTCGGTGGCGCCGGGTAGAAAGAATCGGTAGGGCCGGACTTGACTTTTGGTTTAGGTCATATGTGGAAGTGAGAAAGTGGTTGAGGGTTTTGGAGCATATGACTAAGCACTGTAGAGCAAGAAACTCATTAAGCAACACCTCATCCCTCCTTGATAGTATTGGCTTTTCCTATGGACTCAATGTGATCTTGGATCACTAAAATATAAAATGTAGAGTCTTGAGCTTTTGAGCTTGAGCCAATCCATTTATCCTTAGCATTTTGAGGATCCACTTTTCTCATCCATGCTATGCCATCCATTGAGCTTTTCCTGAAATATTCATCTTGGAATGATGTTAGCTCAATGAGCTATATGTTGTTAGGAATTACCAAAACCACCTAGGGATAGTTGCACTTTCAATCTCCCCTTTTTGGTAATTGATGACAACATATAGATCAAAGCTTCGACAAATGATAATAAGAGTGAAAAACATTGTCGCTTTGAGAACTATGTGATAAGCAAGAGCTCCCCCTAAATTTGTGCATAGTTTAAGATTTGCTTTGGACTGCAAATGCACAAGGAGTTAGGCTCATGGGCAACTCTTCCATGCCACATACATCTTGGTAGAGCACTCAAAATGATAAAGATTGAATACATGCACTCATCACCAAGCAAAGTGAATGATCATATAGAGATAAAAGGATAATGTCATCCAACAAGCATAAATGTAGCATATGATCAAACACATGATCATCCAAGTATCACACAGACATAATGTATCTCAAACAAGCAAATAAAGTTCAACCACCAAAGCGAGAGAGAACAAAAAGCAACACTCTCTCTCGAAGCCTATGATATATACATTTTTCTCCCCCTTTGGCAACAAGTTACCAAAAAGTTCATAGAAAATGCATAGTACTAAATCGACTCTCAGGCTTGATCTTCAGGTGGTGGTGTAGATAGAACGCCAAGGACGAAAGCATCAGTTGATGTAGATGGAGCTGGAGGTGTGAGTGCTGAAGCTGTAGCTGGTGCAGATGAAGTGGCTCTGGTGTCTGTCACTAGCACTGCAGCTGATCTCTGAGCTCTAGGCACTCTGGCAAATGCATATGTGGTTGTCTTGCCCTTCCTCTCCTGCATATCATCCTGAAGCTGCTCAACAACGGACTGGATCTCTGTGACCTTCACATCCATGTCATAGAACTTCTGCTCCATGATCCTCTCCAAGCTCTCCTGGTTTCGAGTCAAGGTGGCCAACCCCTTCTCAATCCTCAGAGGGGATGCAATCAAATAGCCAAGTTGATCCTGTTTGCTCTTCAGAAAGTACTGAGATGCCTCTTCCATTGTTGGCATCTTGGCAACCTTCTCAGTCCTTGCCTTCTCCTTCTTAGCTTGTGCTTGCACTGAAGATGGTTCAGCTTCATCCATAACCACTTGGTTGTCCTCAAAGTCTGGATAGATAGGCATATGCTCCTTATCCAACAGGTATGTGTCTGTGCCCATCTTGGAGTTAATCAGCTCCTGGATCTGTGGGGCATATCCACAACTTCTTTTCTGGTCAGCAGCTGTCCTCTTGATAGTCTCAACTATAAGGCTCGTGACCTTGAACTTCTGTGGCACGTCAAATATGTGTAGCAAGTTTATTGCATGGCCTCTGATCATGTTGTGGTCACCTGACTTGGGCAATAGAGTGTGCCTGAGGATACATTTGATGGTTGGCAGTCCTGACGAGAAGATAATGTACAAATCCAAACTTGTGTGAATCTATTGCAGCATCTGGGATCTCCTTGTACATATTTTCCATAGAGTTGTGATCCATCTTCTTCTTGGCATAGACATCCAAGTCATCTTCTTCCTCCTTAGGTGCATTTATCAGATTTTCCCGTTCCTCAATAGTTGATTGGTATCTTGTACCTTCAGACATCCATACTATCCTGCCATCTAGATAGAAGTGTTGTGTGGAGTAGAATTGCATTATGAGCTCCTCATTCCACTTTGTGAGCTTCTGCCCAACAAAGTCTGCAACTCCACAAGCACTGAAGTTGTCATACACTCCAGGATAGTGTTCCTCATTCTCCTTTATGTAGGTCCAGTCGACCCACCTCATGTCACACACTATAGGCTTCTTGTCAAGCAAAATTGTCTCATAGAAGTCCTGTTGTTCCTTGGTATGGAACCTGTAATCCACAGCAGTTCTTCTTCCGTGGCATATGGATCGACTCTCTCCATAGCCTCAATCATGAGTCTCTCCTGATCTTTATGTTCTCAGCTACAGGATGAGCATCATTATGATCTGGATTTTTTGGCTTCAACTTTCTTAAGACACGTGTCTCATCATCTTCTTCCTCAGCAACAATTTCAGGTATTGGAGCCTTGTTCTTCTCAGCAGCAGATATGTTTACGGTATTCCTCTTTGGTACAGTCTTGGGTTTGGAGGCAGCTTTGCGTGCTTCTTTGGGCTTTGATGATGCAACCCCTGTCCTGATAGCATCACCCATAAGCTTCTGAGCCTTGGGTGCCGTGCAAAGAACCTCTTCTTCTTCTTCCTCTTCCATCATGGAAGGCTTTCCAATAACTCCGCCATGGTCTTCTTGACTCTTTCCTTCCTTTTCTTCCCTTCAGCAGCAGCCTCTTTGGGTTCAGATTCCAAAGATGCTTGAGTGGAGGCTCTGGCTTTAGACATGGGTTGTCTTCCTGCTGGCCTTTTGGTCTTCAGACCTGGCTTGGTGGGAGCAGCTGTGCCATACTCCTTCTTGAGCACTTTCTTCTTGGAAATGGCCTCATCCTCAACTGCCACATAGTCTTCATCCTCAGATTCTGAGGTTCTCTTCTTTCTGGCCCTGGTGGCAGCTTTGGGCAGGTTGCTTGGGGTGCTTCTGCTACCCTCATCTGAGGTACTAGAGGGACTAGTGCCCTCACTCATCTGAATTTGCTCCTCTTCTCTGTTCTGGCTGTCACTCTGATCAGACATGTTGCAAACACTGACTGCAGACCCTGTGAATAGATATAGATGAGATAGAGTGGATGAGCATCACAAAATACAGAGGTTTTTGCAAAAGAATGATTCAAAAACTTAGTTTTAGTTTTCCACAGAAAGCATTTCGGATCAACCGATTTGCAAACTCGGTGATACCGAAGCAGCTTTTGGAACCTAAACTAGTGAACTCGGTCAGACCGAGTCACAGTTTGGTGGCACCAAGACTGCTGGGGTTTCACAAAGTCCTGAACTCGGTCACACCGATTTGCAATTCTCGGTCAGACCGAGAATCACTTGTGCAATGGCTTTAGCCGAATCGGTGGAACCGAGTTCTGCAACTCAGTGGGTCCGAGATGGTTTCGACGGAAACCTAACCCTAAATTTTCAATTCATCTCTAATCTACGGAGTGTTTTGACTGGATAGAATAGTTTCAATCGTGGCAAGAATCATGATGAACACAATGTGCTAGGAATCGGACAGGGATAGCACTGTGATCGAGTCCATACCCTAGTTCGGCGATGAACTTGCTACGGCTGCAATGGCGCATTGACGGCGGCGAAGACCAAATGGCTGTGAGGCGGTCAAGCGACGAGGAGAACGATCCGGAGACCACGGAGGTAGAGCGAGCTATCTTGTGAGGCGAAGGGGTTTGGAGAAAGTTTCCAAATTTTTGCCCGTGAGTATATATAGCCCGACCACATCGGTGGACTGAAGTGGAACGACTCGGTGGCACCGAGATGCATAATCATTGACAATTACAGCAACTCGGTGTGACCGAAAAGTTCAAATCGGTTGCACCAAGATTGAAAACCTAGATCGACTTAGTGATCTCGCATGCGACCGAAATGGAGGAATCGGTCGGACCGAAACGCACAAAGAAGTTTTGGAAGTTTAAGTCTATGACAAATCGGGGACTCCAGTGCTCCTCACACAGTGGTTCGAATCTGACTTGATCAAATTTTGTGATGTAGCATGAATAGAGTTTGAGACGAGAAGAGCATAGATAGCTAGAGAAGGTTCTTAGGCATTCTTGTCCATTCACTTGGCAAAAGAAAAAGAAACCAATCAATCAAACAACAAGTGGATGTCCTCGAATGAGTAAAATATTCAACCAACATGCTATTTCGCTCTCGACTAGAAGATCTTTTATCATTGTAGGACCTTGACTTGGAGCTTCTCTCTTTGCTTCTACTCTTGTAGAACTTGTTGAAGTTCTTCACCATTAAGCTCAATTCTTCATTGAAGGTTTGTTTCTCACTTGATGATGTGGGGGCTTCACATGAGGCTTTGTAAGCACCACTTGACTTGTTGTGAAGTTCCTCCTTATCCTTGAGTGACATCACATGAGCAACAATTCTTCCAATGACTTCCGTTGGCTTGAGATCTTTGTAATTGGGCATCATTTGGATCAATGTGCACACGGTATCATATATTCTGTCCAAAGCTGTTAGGATCTTCTTGATGATGAATTTGTCGGTCATCTCTTCACTTCCTAAGCCCGCAATCTCATTTGTGATAAGAGCAAGCCTAGAGTACATTTCAGCGACACCTTCACCATCCTTCATTTTGAACTTGTCAAGTTGACTTTGGAGCACATCCAACTTGGATTCCTTGACGGAGTCTGTACCTTCATGCATATCAATCAAAGTATCCCAAATTTCCTTTGCATTCTCAAGACGGCTGATTTTGTTGAATTCTTCAGGGCACAATCCATTGAAGAGGATATCACAAGCTTGAGCGTTGTATTGCAGCATCTTCAACTCTTCCGCACTAGCTTCACGATTCAGTTCTCTCCCATCAAAGAATTCACCTTGCAAGCCAATACACACAATAGCCCAAACGACGGGTTATGTCCAAGAATATGCATTTTCATCTTATGCTTCCAACTAGCAAAATTAGTACCATCAAAGTAAGGACCTCTACGGTGATAATTTCCCTCGCTAGACGCCATACTCTCCTAGGTTGTGAAACTAAGGCTATGACCACCAAAAGCTATGGAAATCAAAGCAAATGGAGACCAAAACTCTGATACCACTTGTAGGATCGAAAGTATCTCTAGAGGGGGTGATTGACTACTTGACCAAATAAAAACTTATCATTTTCCCAATTTTAGTCTTACAAACTCCTTGGTTCAACTCCACAATCTTGTCGAGGCTCCCAAGTGACACCTAGCCAATCTAGGAGACACCACTCTCAAGAAGTAACAAATGGTGTGTTGATGATGAAATCCTTGCTCTTGTGCTTCAAATGATAGTCTCCCCAACACTCAACTCTCTCTCACAAGATTTGGATTTGGTGGAAAGAAGATTTGAGTGGAAAGCAACTTGGGGAAGGCTAGAGATCAAGATTCATATGGTAGGAATGGAATATCTTGGCCTCAACACAAGGGTAGGTGGTTCCTTCTCAAAAACAGCAAGTTGGAAGTGTAGGCTTGTTCTGATGGCTCTCTCCACGAATGAAGAGGAGGTGGAGGGGTATATATAGCCTCCACACAAAATCTAACTGTTACACACAACTTGCCAAACTTGGTGGGACCGAATTGATAAACTCGGTCAGACCGATTCAGCAAATCTAGTGACCGTTAGGATTTTCGGTGGGACCGACATGCAACTCGGTAGGACCGATGTGGTTAGGGTTAGGCCATAACGCATCTCGGTGAGACCGATTACACAAACTTCGGTGAGACCTATTTTGGTAATAAGCTAACCAGAGAGTTGGTCGGGAAAACTTCGGTGGGACCGATTAAGCTCATTTTGGTGAGACCGAAATGTTACTAAAAGGAAACAGGGAGATTACATTGCAATCTCGGTGGGACCGATCGCTCATCTCGGTGGTACCGAAATGTTACGAAGGGAAACAGAGAGATTACAATCCCATTTCGGTGAGACCGAGATCCCTATCGGTGAGACCGATTTGCCTAGGGTTTGTGGCAATGGCTATGACATCTGAACTCGGTGGCGCCGGGTAGAAAGAATCGGTAGGGCCGGACTTGACTTTTGGTTTAGGTCATATGTGGAAGTGAGAAAGTGGTTGAGGGTTTTGGAGCATATGACTAAGCAATCAGAGAGCAAGAAACTCATTAAGCAACACCTCATCCCTCCTTGATAGTATTGGCTTTTCCTATGGACTCAATGTGATCTTGGATCACTAAAATATAAAATGTAGAGTCTTGAGCTTTTGAGCTTGAGCCAATCCATTTATCCTTAGCATTTTGAGGATCCACTTTTCTCATCCATGCTATGCCATCCATTGAGCTTTTCCTGAAATATTCATCTTGGAATGATGTTAGCTCAATGAGCTATATGTTGTTAGGAATTACCAAAACCACCTAGGGATAGTTGCACTTTCAGCACTCCTGCTCCACAAGGTCCTCCGACACGATGAAGTCTTCGTTGCCGAGGCTTGTCTCTTCCTTGGAGGGTGGATGGTAACTATCATCCTCCGAGTTATCTTCTGTAGCCTGTTCATTAGGGTTGTCTTGCCTGTTGTTATGTTCCTCCTGTTCGGATGCCGCACTGACGGGGTCTTCATTGTTTTCGACGTCACCCGGAGTGCTATTATCTCTGGTACCAGTGTTGCCATCCTTTGAGCAACGAGGCTTAGAATGGCGTTTGGGCGCCGATTCTTGGACTGCGTTTCAGAGGGTTTGTTCATATCCGGCTCTTCTTTGTCGCCGCCAGATCCTTTGGGTGTATCAACCATGTACACGTCGTACGAGGAGGTGGCCGTCCAATGTCCAGTGAATGGCGGGTCTTGGCCTTGCTCATTGTCGGCAGTGTCGTCCATACCTATGATGTCTTCGGAGCCGTAGTCAAGCACGTCGTTTAAGTCATCGACGGTGGCTATGAAGTGGGTGGCGGGTGGGAAGCAAAATTCCTTGTCGTCCGCCTCTAGCTCAAACCGAATATAGTTTGGCTGTGAGTCTTCATCCAGGGTCAAGTTCTTCAAAGAATTTAGTATGTCACCCAAAGGCGAATGCTGGAAGATGTCTGCGGCGCTAAATTCGAAAATTGACAAACGATCCAGCTTGGTGTCCGCAGGTTTATCCGGTCCGGAATGCGTAGCCGGAGACGAGTCCGGGGTTCCGTTGACGCAAGCATTGCAGGATGTCGAGTCCGTGTGCGGCTCCAACACCGCGAACTTTATGGCCTCGAAGGGCGCGATCTGCTTTGGCTCTAAGGCCGTTGTAGCAACAGGATCCATCTCCTGGATGTGGTCCGATGACAGATTTAAGTCAAGTTCATCGGAGATAGGGGGAGTGATTGCCGCGGTCTCAAATCCATCAAAGATCAAGTCTCCACAGATATCCGCGACATAATTCCAGCTTCCGAATCTGACCTGATGGCCAGGGGCGTAGCTACCGACCTGCTCCATGCGGCCAAGCGAGTTGGCCCGCAGTATGAAGCCGCTGAACACAAAGATTTGTCTGGGGGGAAAGATTTCTCCCTGAACGATGCCATTGCCGGCGATTGGAGGGGCCATCGAGCCTTACTTCGACGGCACAGTGGAACTCTCAATGAAAGCACCAATGTCAGTGTCAAAACCGGTGGATCTCGGGTAGGGGGTCCCGAACTGTGCGTCTTGGATCGATGGTAACAGGAGACGGGGGACACGATGTTTACCCAGGTTTGGGCCCTCTCTATGGAGGTAATACCCTACTTCCTGCTTGATTGATCTTGATGAATATGAGTGTTACATGAGTTGATCTACCACGAGATCGTAATGGCTAAACCCTAGAAGTCTAGCCTATGAGTATATGGTAATGAATATCTGTGTTATCCGGACTATGCTCTCCGGTTTATATAGACACCGGAGAGATCTAGGGTTACATGAGGTCGGTTACATAGGAGGAAATCTTCATAATAGGTCGCCTAGCTTGCCTTCCACGCCAAGTAGAGTCCAATCTGGACACGGTCATAGTCTTTGGTCTACATGGCCCATCAGTTCGGCCCATGGATAACAGGCCGGACGCCCGAGGACACCTTAGTCCAGGACTCCCTCAACCTCCATGGGCCCCACCACCCATGAGGGCGCGCCAGGGGCCTCTAGCATGCCCTGGTGGGTGGTGGGCCCCATGGGCCTCCCCCCGGGCATTTCCTTGGCTCCCAAGTTGTCTTCTAGTCCAAAAAAATCTCCAAAAAGTTTCTTGGCATTTGGACTTTGTTTGGTATTGATATTCTGCGAAGTAAAAAACAAGCAAAAAACAGCAACTGGCACTGGGCACTATGTCAATAGGTTAGTCCGAAAAATGATATAAATGTCACAGCCCTAGAGCTTGCTTGTAACTAGTGGCATTGCATCCATGCATCATGTTTAATTTTCATGAAATTTGAAATGGGGATTGCCTAAACCCTAGCATTAAAGGAATTCAAATAGGCTCAACCAAAAATATTTTTCAGTGATTTCAAATGGCTTTAGAAAATGTTCATCATTTCTAGTAAAATGCTTTAAACCAGAACCAGAGGTGCTGCACATTTTTCATGTCATATTTGGTCACTGGATTAATTCATAAAGTATTTGCATTTGGGCATTTAAATGCTAATAAATAGTTTAAATGTTCAAATAATCATAAACTGAAATGTTTGTTGTTGGAAATATTCCAAACAATGACATTGACCAGTTTCATGATTTTTGGAAATGCCCTGGCATTTTTATTAAAGCCAAACATAATTACAGAAAATAGAAAATGGAAATAAAAGAGAAGCCCAGCCACTTACTCCGCGCCACTGGCAGCCCATCCTGCCCGCCCAGCCCACTGTAAGGTGGAGGTCTTCTTCCTCGCGCCATCGGATGCACAGTCGTGCCCGGCCTTCGCCAAGGCCACCTCCTGCTTGCCACCGAGAGGCTCTCGGCCCTTCCAGCGCCACAGAGACGGCCACACACCCCCCCAGGCCTCTCACTCTCTCCCCGAGCTCGTCTCTCTCCCTCTCTCTCCCGAACCCGAGCACTATCGCCGCCGCCAACGAACACCACCACGGCCATCGCCTCCCCCTCGTCCCCTCGAGCAGTCCACGAGCTCCGCCTAGTCCCTCTCCTCCTCCCCACCGAGCCACATGAGCCGGGAAGCGCTGCCCTCGACGTCGTCGTCTTCCTCCTCGGCAACCGAGATCGCCGCCGTGATTTCTGCCTCCGGACCTCCCCATGCCCACCGACCTTCCCATCGTGCTCGCGGTGAGCTCTTGAGCTTTTCCCTCACCTCCCCTCTCGCTAGCCTCCTCTAGCCACCGTTCCCACCATGCCGAAGCTTCGCCGCCGCGTGCCTCGTCGCCAGTGGCTAGAGCCACAATGGCTCAAGCCAACCTCACTTTTGTGCTCGGTAGCAGCACCAGGAGCTCGTAGCCACCACCCGCCTCCTCCTCCCTGCACCCTAGCGTCAAACCCGACCCCGAACTCCGGTCGCCGCCAAAGCTCGTCGCCGGCGAGATTCCGGCTGCCCCGTGACCACCCGTCTGGTCATTAGATGCGCGAGTGCAAGAGCTCCTCCCCGGTGCGCTCAGCGCGCCAAACCACCGCCCGAAGCTCAAAGCCGAGCCGCGCCGCCGTCGTTTTGGTCGCCGCCGGCCAGGTTCCGGCGAGGCCGACGTGGCGACATCATTAGTCCCTAATGAGCCCGCTAATCACCCCTCTAGAGCCACTGACATGTGGGACCTTGAGCCTAATTAGGTTAGTCTAAATTTCTGTTAAGTTTAGTACTAATATATGTGGACCCCACGTGCCGGTTTGACCTTGGCCAAGTCAGCTTTGGCGGTCCCACATGTCATCCACCTAAACCAGCCTGAGACGCCGACCAATGGACCCCACGGGTCAGGTTTGACCTGGGCGCCTAGTTGACCGCCGACGTCACATCACGTCATGCTGACGCAATAACCCATTTTCTGGATTTATTATAATTCAGAAATTTTAAAATACCCCAAACTTCTAAAATTCATAGAAATTCAACCGTAACTCCAAATTAAATAATTTATATATGAAAAATGATCAGAAAAATATGAAGAATCTGTTTATGCCATGATCATGCATGTTTGAACAAATTAACCTCACTGAATAGGATGAATCATGATTAGGGCAACTTATGAACTAGCATTTGGAGTTGGAGTTTAACCTTGTTTGAATTCCACTTCAATTAACTTGGCTTACTGCTGCATTAGGTCAATTCAGTTACTACCACACATTGGGATCCTTAATTGACTCTCTCGGCTTCTTAACCACCCTTGTCCTCAGTCCGGGAGTTGCAAGTAGTTTCTGGTGTTTGTAGCATCTTTGGGGCCGCCGCAATGTCGACCTTAGGGGTGGGTTGTGTTGTGGTAGGCACGTGGCCCGGTGTACCGATTCGCCTGCTTGGTGTCTCGGGAACCCCTGCACACATCGTTCGGGGCTGTATGGGAAACCTCGGCGGACTCCTGCGGATGGAACCCGAATAGGCGATAAACCCGGACTAGGGACTTGAGTGTTTGGGTAGGCCGTGGCCGACACCCACGTTGGGCTTCCGCTTGAAGGTTGCTGAGTACATGTCGTGTAAACGGCGGTAAGTGGTGAGAGCGTGTGTGAAGAAGTACACCCTGCAGGGTTAATATGATCTATTCGAATAGCCGTGTACGCGGAAAAGGACTTCTGGGTTGCCTATATCAGTTCATAGACAAGTGAAAGTGGATACTCTAAAATGCGCAAGATAAGCGTGAGTGCTATGGATGGCGTTCTCGTAGGGAGACGGGAGCGGGTCCATAGTGGTGTATTGATATGGTGAATATGTGGACTCGTGTGCGCCACCTCAAAAGAGTTACTTGGCAAATGTAGTTCGGGATAGCCACCGAGTCAAAGTCGGCTTGTGCATCAAACTCCACCACCCCTTTATTGATAATGATGCATATGTAGTTAGTTACTGATGTAAGTCTTGCTGAGTACATTTGTACTCACGTTTGTTTATTTTATGTTTTGCAAAGAGACGTCGGTCTCGCTTAGTAGTTCCGCTTTGGACTTGACGTTTAGCTTGTTACCTCATTTACGATCTTGTGCCCTCGGCAGGATCTGGTAGATAGTCAGGCTTCCCAGCCTTTTTCATTTATAGTTGTCTGTACTCAGACATGTTTAGCTTCCGCTTGTGCTTTGACTTGTATGCTCTGAGTGTTGGGTCATGAGACCCATGTTTGTAATATAGCGCTCCTCGGAGCCTAATGAATAAATATTTGAGTCGTAGAGTTATGTTGTGATGCCATGTTGTATTTACACATATTGAGCATATTGTGTGTATGTTTGAAATGCTTGGTATGTGTGGGATCCACAAACTAGTTGTTTATCCTTGGCAGCCTCTCATATGGGGAAATGTAGTCTCGTGCTTCCGAGCGATAGTAGTCCGCTATGACCCGGTTCACGGAGTCTTGCTAGCCCAAAGACTACTGCTTGGACACTTGACTGGCCGGCATGTGTTTCACTTCGTTCCTATGTCTCGTCCTTCGCGAAATGTCACGCGGTGATATTCGAGTCCTGCCTAGCTCGCTACAGCTGATACCGGAGTTCTGTTAGCCCAGTGCTACAGCCCGAATTCATACGTTGATGACCGACATGCTCGATGTGATTCATGTATGCCTGTCCCCATGGGTTAGCGCCGCTTTGGGTTCACGACTAGCCATGTCGGCCCGGGTTCTTTGTCATATGGATGCTAGCGACACTATCATATACGTGAGCCAAAAGGCGCAAACGGTCCCGGGCCATGGTAAGGCAACACCCGTGGGAATACCGTGCGTGAGGCCGCAAAGTGATATGGTGTGTTACCTGCTAGATCGGTGTGACTTAGGATCGGGGTCCTGACAGCGTTGGTATCAGAGCTTTGTTGCTGTCAGGATTACCAAGCCAAACTGGTCAAGTTTGTCTAGAACTGCTTTAGTTATGTAGGGAATTGATTGTGGAAGGAACGTAAGGCTCTTTTTACTCCTTATACCTCATGGCCTTCTCGATCTGAGTCATCCTCTTCTCTTCTAGGGGTTTAAGAACTAGGCTTCTCATCTATCTATCGTGATGACGTGTTACTAATCCATAGACCTTTAAGATTGTTGGTTTTAATCCCGATTCAGTTCCTACTATTTCTCAGATGTTAACTGTTGATCTCGGAACCTTGATATTGTGATGCTGAGTGGTTATGCCACCATTTTGCAGGATGTCTCAAATATTTTTGAGCATTTACAGCCGTTATGCTGTCCGAGTCATCCCAGGTCTCTAAATAGTCTAATGCATTTGCAAATCCTTTCTTTCCATTCCCAATGTCCTTTATGGTCAGAATAAGCACACTAATTGGTAAGTCGAGGTACTTTGTTGCCTCGGCGTATATGTTGGAGCTATTATTATGACTCTAGGTGTTTAGGAAGTCACCTAGCAATTTAGCAATGCTTTTGTATCCCCAGTGCGATGATTCTGGCCATTATTCCTGAAAGCATCCCGTGATGTTATTAGTTAGTAGGCATTCTACTCCTCGGTTTCTGAACCCGAGATTCACCCTACTTCATGTTGTTAGTATTTGCTAGTTCCTTTAGGATATTAGTAACTTTGCGATAGTCCTCGAGGTCCATGGTATTCCCTTCTTCCAAATACCATGAACTAGTTAAGGCAGAAATTCTTTGAATTAAAAGATCACAATCAGAGTACTCTTGAGGAGTTCTCCATTCATAATTGTGACTCGCCGGTTCTACCTTCTCCGCATGGGTTATCCTAAGAAATGTTGAGGTTTGCTCGATATACTACTCCATGCCTCCACAACTCGAAAAGTTATATGATCCTTGAGTTGTCCCTCTTTAGTTGTATTCTGACTCTCGTCTATCAATTGACAGTCAAGGGTATGTGTGCGATCGTGTTTATCGATGCCTATTACTCTTGTGGTCTGTCAAGCCATTCTATTCTAGAATGATCGGGAGAAACAAACTCCGATTGCCTCATCCATATATAGGATTGGGTCAAAGCAGTTGTAATCCGCAGATCAAATGCAATCAAGCTTTTGATTCTGTTCTATCCTGAGTATTACCCACTTTATGTCCGAACGTCATGAGAATTGCACCTTCTCTTATGAATTCTTGACGCAGTTGATACTTCTCGCCATCATTATTCGCTCCTCGGTCCCGAGTTGTTGTAACCGAATGCCGACAAGTGAATTGTGATGTGTGAAATCAATACTCCGAGCAACTCGTTGCTTGGTAGCTAATGGACAATATCCTCATTCTTAGCGTGTTGGTTGTTAAATCATCATTCTAAGATAGATTGTGCTACCTAGTCCTTAGTTCTGGTGCACTCTTTGATCTATGAGTTACGATGTGTCAATCCCTCACTCTTTTCATCATATCGTCTTGCCCTCAAAAGCAAGATTGATCTCGAGCTTAGTAACATACCGGTGGTTCGTGACTTTCCAAATATCTTCTTGGAAGTGTTACCAGGTTGTCACCTGACCGCTATGTTGAGTTCGTGATCATATTGGTTTTCCTCTAAACCACCCATTCTCCAAGACTCTGTGTTGGATATCCCTGAACTAGTTGGTTGAGCTAGACAATAACTTGGGGAGTTGGAAGATAAAAGTTTGCTTAACTTAGTTCGTTCCAAAGGGATATTCTTGCGTAGTGTGTGTTGAAGAAAGATGATATCTTCATCGATTGGTCCCTGTGATCAGTTGCTGGACCTATTGTCTTATCAATCCTTTGATTTGAGTATGGGCTATCATCAAGTCAAATCAGAACCAACGATATTCGTGATGTTGTCTTACTCGTGGTTGATCCCTCGAGCATACCCCATTACATCTTTTGTTTTGACCAATGCTATCTCCGTGTTCACATGATGGTGGAAGTACAGTGATATGGAAATTCCGATGAGTTGTTGTTGAGCCCATCAGCAGCATTTTGTCTCCCCCATGAGTCATGTTGAACATCAACCTAGTGTTGGAAACTTGTGTAAGCATTTCTTCGTGTTTCGTTCATGAAGCATATGTTTGGATGAAAGTAGTGACTTCCTCTAATTCATGTGCATCTGGTGTAAGTTGCCGCCATGAATTCAAGGAAGATTGTTTTCTTTCCTTTGGAATCATCCCAAATCAGTCATGCACACGTGCGAAGTATTCTGTAGTCTGGAGACTTGCAACCTTCATCCTATATGTATTCCTAGCACACCAAGCCACTGGCTGATTTGTTCAGGGACAAGAAGTTTCTTCATAAGAGCTAATCATATGACTTATACAAGGACTTCGATATCCTCGACGATGGCTCCCCACCTGAACTCGGTAGTGTTTCAATATAAGACTACTACGTGGGCTTGATTGTCCAGGACATCGTGCTCACGGGTTTGTAGCAGAACCAGCTCATGTTTTGGAGCTTGCTATCATAGTTCATATCCCGAGAATCTCGCAACGCCATCTCGTCGAATTGTGTTGCAAACTTTCTTTTCAGACATCTTTGAGTCTGAAGTATCCTATTACCGATCGGATCTGAATCTCGTGCAAATATGATGATTGGAACACTCCCAGCATTGCACCTTGTTCCCAGCTTGCACCGCCATTGTGCCAATCCCCATGGGCTGCCCTTCCGGTAGTTGCTATCCAATATCATCTTCAAAAGTGGACTTACCATGAGCCCCATCCATCTCCGATGCTAAGCAAAAATCATCCATTGCGTTATCTTCAACAAGGTAGTCCACATCATCCATTCTAGTCCGGGTGTACCATTCCTTTGCACTCCGCCAAATGATCGTTTGTGATTGCCTTAGGCTGGTATAAAGAGTTTCAATGATCGTCGTGTCAAAAGTAATTCTTTTTGCCACTTAAGGGAATAATTCTACGAGTCACCTTTCCTAAGGTGCCCCGTTTTGGAATCATGGCAACTTCCCTCGCTATCTTGAAACCCTCGTAAAATTGTTTCCTCCGTCCTTACTGATGCATGTCTTACCTCTCCGCTCCAGAAATGTTTTTATGTCTCATTCCATGAGTTGATCTTGGATCATTAAGATGATCCTAAATTGTTTGAACCTCAAGAAGATCGATTCTTCTAAATTCCCCCTTTTCTTCTCGTTGTCATGTTGGATGTAGTTCTCAAGACAAGACGTCGAGACAAAATGGTGATCGTGTCAACGTTCCTATGAAGTGCAACCTGGATCGTGAAGATCGTATTAGCTTGTACCCCTCTGTCTTCTTACCTCACGTCTTGAATCTCGGACGAGATTCTTGTTTAGTGGGGGTGAGTTGTCACAGCCCTAGAGCTTGCTTGTAACTAGTGGCATTGCATCCATGCATCATGTTTAATTTTCATGAAATTTGAAATGGGGATTGCCTAAACCCTAGCATTAAAGGAATTCAAATAGGCTCAACCAAAAATATTTTTCGGTGATTTCAAATGGCTTTAGAAAATGTTCATCATTTCTGGAAAAATGCTTTAAACCAGAACCAGAGGTGCTGCACATTTTTCATGTCATATTTGGTCACTGGATTAATTCATAAATTATTTGCATTTGGGCATTTAAATGCTAATAAATAGTTTAAATGTTCAAATAATCATAAACTGAAATGTTGTTGTTGGAAATATTCCAAACAGTGACATTGACCAGTTTCATGATTTTTGGAAATGCCCCGCATTTTATTAAAGCCAAACATAATTACGGAAAATAGAAAATGGAAATAAAAGAGAGAAGCCCAGCCACTTACTCCGGCGCTCACCTGGCAGCCCATCTGGCCCGCCCAGCCCACCAGGGGCAGGGAGGTCTTCTTCCTCGCGCCAGTCGGATGCACAGTGCGTGCCCGACGCTCGCCGCGCCACCTCCTGCTTGCCACCGAGAGGCTCTCGGCCCTTCCAGCGCCACGGAGACGGCCACGCACCCCCCAGGCCTCTCACTCTCTCCCCGAGCTCGTCTCTCTCCCTCTCTCTCCTGAACCCGAGCACTATCGCCGCCGCCGACGAACACAACCACGGCCATCGCCTCCCCTCGTCCCCTCGAGGCAGTCCACGAGCTCCGCCTAGTCCCTCTCCTCCTCCCCACCGAGCCACATGAGCCGGGAAGCGGCCAGAACGCCCTCGACGTCGTCGTCTTCCTCCTCGAGCAACCGAGATCGCCGTCGTGATTTCGTCGCCTCCGGACCTCCCCCGCGCCCACTGACCTTCCCATCGTGCTCGCGGTGAGCTACTGAGCTTTTCCCCTCACCTCCCCCCTCGCTAGCCTCCTCTAGCCACTGTTTCCACCGCGGCCGAAGCTCGCCGCCACCGTGCCTCGTCGCCGGCGTGGCTAGAGCCACAATGGCTCGAAGCCAACCTCACTTTTGTGCTCAGCGCAGCACCCGGAGCTCGTAGCCACCACCCGCTCCTCTTCCGTGCACCGTGGCGTCAAACCCGACCTCGCCGACTCCGGTCGCCGCCAAAGCTCGTCGCCGGAGATTCCGCTGCCCGTGACCACCCGTCTGGTCCATTAGATGCGCGAGTGCAAGAGCTCCTCCCCGGTGCGCTCAGCGCGCCAAACCACCGCCCGAAGCTCAAATCCGAGCCGCGCCGCCGTCGTTTTGGTCGCCGTCGGCCAGGTTCCGGCGAGGCCGACGTGGCGATATCATTAGTCCCTAATGAGCCCGCTAATCACCCCTCTAGAGCCACTGACGTGTGGGACCCTGAGCCTAATTAGGTTAGTCTAAATTTCTGTTAAGTTTAGTACTAATATATGTGGACCCCACGTGCCGGTTTGACCTTGGCCAAGTCAGCTTTGACTGGTCCCACATGTCATCCACCTAAACCAGCCTGAGACGCTGACCAATGGACCCCACGGGTCAGGTTTGACCTGGGCGCCAGTTGACCCGGACGTCACTGCTGGCGTCATCTTGTATAATAACCCATTTTCTCGATTTATTATAATTCAGGAAATTTCAGAAAATACCCCAAACTTCTAAAATTCATAGAAATTCAACCGTAACTCCAAATTAAATAATTTATATATGAAAAATGATAAGAAAAATATGAAGAATCTGTTTATGCCATGATCATGCATGTTTGAACAAATTAACCTCACTGAATAGGATGAATCATGATTAGGGAAATTTATGAACTAGCATTTGGAGTTGGAGTTTAACCTTGTTTGAATTCCACTTCAATTAACTTGGCTTACTGCTACATTAGGTCAATTCAGTACCTTAACATGACATGTCATTCATGTGAATGTGCATTGCATTGATTGTGTTCTCTCTTGTTTGCCGGTAATTGTCCCTCTCGATGAGACGACGTCTGCAAGCGATGAATTCGATGACACCGATGAAGAACTATATTATCTTCAAGTGCCGGGCAAGCAAAACCCCTTGTTCATTCCGATACAATCCCACTCTCTCGCTCCTGCTCTCTTTTCTTTGCATTAGGACAACAACGATTCATCTGTTACACTGCGGTAGCTGAACCCCATTATCCTCTGCATGACCTGTCATTCCACAGTAATTAGATGAAACCCACTAGAATGAGTAGGAGTTGCTTGAGCCATGTTGTGCCTACTCATTCATGCTTGTTTTCATGCCTGCTACCGCTTAGAGTTGAGTCAGGTCTGATTCATCGGGGATGAATCGGAGGTGTGTGAACATGTCCTACTGTGTGTGAGCTAAGTGTGTGAACACGATTTGGTAAAGGTAGCGGTGAGAGGCCATGTAGGAGTACATGGTGGGTTGTCTCATTGAAGCCGTCCTCGAGGAACTGAGTTACGTGTTTGTGATCCATGAAACAGTTACTACCACACATTGGGATCCTTAATTGACTCTCTCGGCTTCTTAACCACCCTTGTCCTCGGTCCGGGAGTTGCAAGTAGTTTCGGTGTTTGTAGCATCTTTGGGGCCGCACGCATACGCCGACCTTAGGGGTGGGTTATGTTGCGGTAGGCACGTGGCCGGTGTACCGATTCGCCTGCTTGGTGTCTCGGGAACCCTGCACACATCGTTCGGGCTGTATGGGAAACCTCGGCGGACTCCTGCGGATGGAACCCGAATAGGCGATAAACCTGGACTAGGGACTTGAGTGTTTAGGTAGGCCGTGGCCGACACCCACGTTGGGCTTCCGCTTGAAGGTTGCCGAGTACATGTCGTGTAAACGGCGGTAAGTGGTGAGCGTGTGTGAAGAAGTACACCCTGCACGGTTAATATGATCTATTCGAATAGCCGTGTCATGAAAAGGACTTCTGGGTTGCCTATATCAGTTCATAGACAAGTGAAAGTGGATACTCTAAAATGCGCAAGATAAGTGTGAGTGCTATGGATGGCGTTCTCGTAGGGAGACGGGAGCGGGTCCATAGTGGTGTATTGATATGGTGAATATGTGGACTCATGTGCGCCACCTCAAAAGAATTACTTGCGATGTAGTTCGTGATAGCCACCGAGTCAAAGCTGGCTTGTTGCGGTCAAACTCCACCACCCCTTTATTGATAATGATGCATATGTAGTTAGTTCTCGATGTAAGTCTTGCTGAGTACATTTGTACTCACGTTTGTTTATTTTATGTTTTGCGGAGAGACGTCGAGATTGCTAGTAGTTCCGCTTGGACTTGACGTTTAGCTTGTTACCTCAGCTACGATCTTGTGCCCTCGGCAGATCTCGGTAGATAGTCGAGCTTCCAGCCTTTTTCATTTATAGTTGTCTGCGTACTTTCGGACATGTTTAGCTTCCGCTTGTGCTTTGACTTGTATGCTCTGAGTGTTGGGTCATGAGACCCATGTTTGTAGTATAGCGCTCCTCGGAGCCTAATGAATAAATATTTGAGTCGTAGAGTTATGTTGTGATGCCATGTTGTATTTACACATATTGAGCATATTGTGTGTATGTTTGAAATGCTTGGTATGTGTGGGATCCGACAAACTAGTTGTTTATCCTTGGCAGCCTCTCATATGGGGAAACGCAGTCTCGTGCTTCTGAGCGATAGTAGTCCGCCATGTACAGTTCACCGGAGTCCTGCTAGTCCAAAGACTACCGCTTGGACACTTGATCGGTCGGCATGTGTTTCACTTCGCCTTATGTCCGTCCCTTCGGGAAATGTCACGCGGTGATATTCGTAGTCCTGCCTAGCCTGCTACAGCCCGGGATACCGGAGTCCTGTTAGCCCAGTGCTACAGCCCGAATTCATACGTTGATGACCGACATGCTCGATGTGATTCATGTATGCCTGTCCTCATGGGTTAGCGCCGCTTTGGGTTCACGACTAGCCATGTCGGCCCGGGTTCTTTGTCATATGGATGCTAGCGACACTATCATATACGTGAGCCAAAAGGCGCAAAAGGTCCCGGGCCATGGTAAGGCGACACCCGTGGGAATACCGTGCGTGAGGCCGCAAAGTGATATGATGTGTTACCTGCTAGATCGGTGTGACTTAGGATCGGGGTCCTGACAATAAATTTGCTATAAGATGAAGGCAAAACATCAAAAAATGATAATATAACAGCATGGAACAATAAAAAATTATAGATACGTTGGAGACGTATCAACATATCCAAGCTTAATTCCTGCTCGTCCTCGAGTAGGTAGATGATAAAAACAGATTTTTTGATGTGGAATGCTGCCTAACATGTTCATCACATATTCTTTATTTTGTAGCATGGACATTTGGACTTTTAGATGGTTCAAAGCAATAGTCTATAATTGACATGAAGACTTCAATACTCAAGCATATCAAAAAACAACCATGTCTTTCCAAATATCAACACTAAAGAAAGCTATCCCTAGCCTATTATGCTCAATCATTGATCCATTTACGAAACACATTCGAATATTAGCTACGTCCAATGCACAAGTATGATCATAGTGCTCCCTAGTTGGTGCTTTACAAGAGAAGATGGAGACTCAAATAAAAATAAAAATTGCATAAAGTAAATAGATAGGCTCTTCGCAGAGGGAAGCAAAGATTTGTAGTGGTTCCAGAGCTCAAAGCAAAATTGAAAGATAAGTTTTTTTGAGAGGCATGATTTTGTTGTCAATGAAAACAACCGAGTAGTTCCCAAAACTTTCCATGCTAGATACATCATAGGCGGTTCCAAAACATAAAATATAGTTTATTCCTTTTCCACCATTCTTTCGCAATCCACCTCCATGCCAACACTTTCCAAGGAATTTATTATTTTACAACATAAAGTAAATTTCCTTTTCATTTCAAGACTAGGCATCTGTATTACCGCCACACTCTCATGCAATGACAAGTGAATAAACACTCATATTGAGAATAACACATCTAACATGGAAAAATATTGGCCACCCCCTGCTGCTTCATGAGTGGTATGGGCACACAAAAAGAAAATTCATTTTGAAAATTAGAGTTGGCACATACGAATTTACTTAGAATGGCACGGAAATACCGCATATAGGTAGGTATGGTGGACTCATATGACATAACTCGTTTAAGGATTTTGGATGCACAAGTAATATTCCCACTTAGTACAAATGGAGGCTAGAAAATAGATTTAGAAGCAACCAATCAAGAAATGAAAATTCTCAAAAACGAGCATTAAACAACTAACACCGAATAATGCATCACAAGTAGGATGTAATTTCATTGCGTAACTATTGACTTTGTGCTTGCATAGGGAATCACAAACCTTAACACCAATATTCTTACTAAAGCATAATTACTCACCAACATGACTCATATATTACTATCATCATATCTCAAAACTATTACAAATAATAAAGATTATTTTGTCCAATGATCTTCATGAAAGTTTTTATTTTATCCCTCTTGAGTATCCACCACTTTGGGACTAATTTCATATATTGCAATTTCTTTTGACAAGCTCAAACAAATTTAAGTGAAGAACATGAGCATAAAAATTTTCATCTCCAAAAATAATATAAGTGAAGCATGAGAGAATTTATTCAAAAATTTACTAACTCTCAAATTAATATAACTAAAGCATGAGAGTATTTATTCGAAAATTAAAGCACACCGTGCTAAAAAAGATATAAGTGAAGCACTAGATCAATTCCATAGCTAAAAAATAAAAATTTAAGTGAAGCACATAGAGCAATTCTAACAAATCTTAGCATAATTATGGCTCTCTCAAATAGGTGTGTCCAGCAAGGACGACCGCGACAAACTAAAAAGCAAAACAAGAAAAGACTCATATCATACAAGACACTCAAAGCAAAACTCATGATATGTGATGAATAAAAATATAGCTCCAAGTAAAATTACCGATGGTTGTTAGAAGAAAGAGGGGATGCCTTCCGGGGCATCCCTAAGCTTAGTTGCTTGGTTCTCCTTGAATATTAACTTGGGGCACCATGGGCATCCCCAAGCTTAGGCTCTTTTCACTCCTTATTCCTTCATCCATTGTGATCTCACCCAAAACATGAAAACTCCAATCACACAAAACTTAACAAAACCTTCATGAGATCCGTTAGTATAATAAAGCAAATCACCACTTTAAGTACTATTGCAAACCCATTCATATTTTATTATTGCATTATACCTACTGTATCCTAACTTTACCATGGCTTATACCCCGCGATACAATCCATAGATTCATCAAAATAAGAACACAATGCAACGGAAACAGAATCTATCAAAAACAAAACAATCTGTAGTAATATGGACTTTGACAATACTTCTGTAACTCCAGAAATTCTGCAAAATGAGAACAACGTAGGCAATTTGTATATAAATCTTGTGTAAAAAATTCAGAATTTTATCGCGCTTCTGTGATGTTTAACCATTCTTCTACTGGGCGCAAAAGTTTCTGTTTTTTTCAATAATATCAAATCAACTATCACCTAACATGATCCCAAAGGCTTTGCTTTGCACAAACACTAATTAAAACATAAAACACAATCATAATAGTAGCACAATTGTGTGAACACACAGAAACAGAAAGAAAAAGAGAAAACAATATTTTATTCATTGGGTTGCCTACCAACAAGCGCTATTTATACCCCTAGCTAGGCATAAGATTTCAACGATGATCACACGAAAGATAAGAATTGAAACACAAAGAGAGAATCATTAAACATATGTCAAACACATTTAATTCTAACATACTTCCTATGCATAGGAATTTTATAAGCAAACAATTATCAAGACAAGAAACATCGAACATATGCAAAGAAGAGGAATAAAACATTGATGATCTGAACACAATGAGAGGTAATTTAGTAATATGAAAATTTCTACAACCATATTTTCCTCTCTCATAATAATTAAATGTAGGATCATAATCAAATTCAACAATATAATTATCACATAAAATATTCTATTTATGATCCACATGCATGCAAAGTTGACACTCTTCCAAAATAGTGGGATTATCATCAAATAAATTCATGACCTCTCCAAGCCCACTTTTATCAAAAATTTCATAAGATTGAACACTCTCGAAATATGTGGGATTATTTTTAGCTAAAGTTGACACTCTTCCAAACCCACTTTTAATATTATCGCAAGCATATTCATCACGAGGTTTAAATAAATTCTTAAGACCATAAGAATCATAATCACCCCAATCATGATCATTGCACTAACTAGTTGACATATCAAAATTAGCATCCCCAAGCTTGGGGTTTGGCATATTATTAGCACAATTGACATTAATAGACTTTATAATAACACCATTGCAATCATGCTTTTCATTCAAGGTGCTATCGTGAATTACTTCATAAATTTCCTCTTTTAGCAATTCATCACAATTTTCAGGTTCACGAATTTCAAGCAAAACTTCATAAAGATAATCTAGTGAACTCAATCCACTTGCAATTGGTTCATAATAATTGGATCTTTTAAAAATATTAGCAAGTGGATGAGGATCCATATCAATAGAATTTTAGCAAGCGAAGATGCAAGCAAATAGAAGACACATGGCACACAAGCAAAGATAGCAAATGAACAAAAAGGCAAACAAGAAAAGGCAAATTTGTTTGCGCTTTTAGCAAAAACATTTTAGAAGTAGGGGAGATGAAAACGAGAGGCAAATGGCAAATAATGTAAATTGCAAGGAGATGAGATTTGTGATTAGGAACCTGATAGATGTTGATGATGTCTCCCCGGCCACGGTGCCAGAAATCTTTTTGACGTGGCTTAGCACTGCGTCAGTATTTCCCCAAAGAGGAAGGGATGATGCAGCACAACTATGGTAAGTATTTCCCTCAATTATGAAACCAACATTATCAATACAGTAGGAGAACCAAAGCAACATTGTGTAAATGGTACCTGCACACAAAGAACAAATACTTGCAACCCGACACGTAATAGGGGTTGTCAATCCCTCTACGGTAAAAAGATAGATTAAATTGTATGAGATTGGATAAATAGATCTAGCAAAAACACAAAAAAATAAGTAAATAAAAAGTGCAGCAAGGTATTTTTGGGTTTTTGGAATAATAGATGTGAAAACAATATGATAAAAGATAGACCCGGGGGCCGTAGATTTCACTAGTGGCTTCTCTCGAGAAAATAGCATAATGTGGGTAAACAAATTACTGTTGGGCAATTGATAGAAGAGCAAATAATTATGACAATATCCAAAGCAATTCTCATGTATCCCGGCGCCCTCTCACTCGCTCTGCCCTCCACTGTCGTGCTCTGGGACGTGGCACACAATGCGCCTCCGCTGCCTCCCCTGTGCAGCGACCTCAGCGAGCCCCGGCATGATGCGCGTACATGCGACCCATCCCGCCGGCCCGAGATGAAGCCAACTAGAAGATTGTCCACTGTGCGCACCCTGATGTGCGCGTGCTCCTCGAGCAACAGCGCCGGCGCCAAGATCAGATAGTCCAAGAGGTCGTAGCGTCCGGGCGCCAAAACTGTGCCGCCCTTGCGCGTGGCATACCCTCGAGCTGCGTCGGGTGGTCTGGCCCACCAAGTTCAAGCCGGTGCTGCCCCCGCGTTACGACGGTGTTCCCGGCCCTGCGGAGTTCCTCCAGCTCTATGCACTGACACTACCAAAAAAACACTTATGTGATGATACATGTTTGTCACAGTAGGTCACGTTTTCTGTCATGCATGTACATCCGTGACGATTTTATGACAGAATCAAGATAGTCATATTGACATGGCTTGAAACTGCATTGGTATTTCCCCAAAGAGGAAGGGATGATGCAACACTGCCACTGTAAGTATTTCCCTCAGTTATGAAACCAAGGTTATCAATCCAATAGGAGAACCAAGCAACACTATGTAAACGGAACCTGCACACAAAGAATAAATACCTGCAACCCAACGCGTAAAAGGGGTTGTCAATCCCTCCTTGGTAGAAAGATGGATTAAATTGTATGAAATTGGATAAATATATCTAGCAAAAACATGAAATAAAATAAGTAAAGAAAAAGTGCAGCAAGATATTTTTCGGTTTTTGGAACAATAGATCTGAAAACAATATGCTAAAAGATAGACCCGGGTGAGGGAGTCCTGGACTAAGGGGTCCTCGGGCGTCCGGCCTTTTAGCCATGGGCCGAACTGATGGGCTGAGAAGATACAAAGACCGAAGACTCTACCCGTGTCCGGATGGGACTCTCCTTGGCGTGGAAGGCAAGCTTGGCGACCAAATATGAAGATTCCTTTCTCTGTAACCGATTTTGTGTAACCCTATCTCCCTCCGGTGTCTATATAAACCGGAGGGCTTAGTCCATAGAGGCAACATATATACAACTATAGTCAGACAGGCTAGACTTCTAGGGTTTTAGCCATTACGATCTCGTGGTAGATCAACTCTTGTAACCCTCATATTCATCAAGATCAATCAAGCAGGAAGTAGGGTATTACCTCCATAGAGAGGGCCCATACCTGGGTAAACATTGTGTCCCCCGTCTCCTGTTACCATCAACCTTAGACGCACAGTTCGAGACCCCCTACCCGAGATCCGCCGGTTTTGACACCGACATTGGTGCTTTCATTGAGAGTTCCACTGTGCCATCGTCAACAGGGTTGATGGCTCGCCTCGTTGTCAAGGACAATATCACCTCCGGAGGAGCCCTGGCTTCGGGCAAACCCTCCGACTTGGCAGCTTTACCATGACCGCCTGTTCGGCCGTTAAGCCGACGTCGAGTCATCGAAAATCGTCTCTGTGTTGACTCCTAATACTCCAAATGAATGGATCCAACGGAGTTGTCGTCTTTAAACGAACTCCTAGATGGCATCGCCGCCTTGGGGGTTGCTACAGACTACGATCGGATTGGGCTTGAACCTGACCAGAGAGAAATCAAATCTCCGCCGATCACCCATCAGATAGCGGTAGTGGACGAGCAAGACAATAACTCTTCCCCTATATTGAGGACGATCTACGTCCAGGTTTTCGAGCTCGAGGAGCCAGATACCTGTCCACGGAACAACGTGCCCTGTCTTCCGAACCTAGAATCGGACAACGGGCCTAAAACATCAGTTGATATCAAGAAGTCTGAACCATTAAGTTCGGAAGATTTACAAACTCCGGATCCCAAATCGGGTCAAGGTTTAGATTTAAAACCACCCACCCACCCGGCTATACGCGATCTTATGTACATACGACATCAGTCTCAGGAAACGGTTCATCACTTCTGGGCCAGATTCCTCCTTGTCCAAGACAAGATTAAAGATTGCCGCGATGAAGACGCAATCTCAGCATTCTGCAACAATTGCATGGACGAAGGAATCCTAAACTCCATCAACCACCGTCGCGTATTACACTTCACTGACTTGGCAACCATAGTACAGAAGTACTGCGCAATGCAAAGCGCCTAGAAAACTTAGGCAGCTCATTGGGAACCACCGGTTTCAACTCAGTCCCTTGTCCTGGCAAAAAGGACGCACCCTCGTGGGGCACCTGACCCAATAGTAAAGAAATCAAAGCCCATTATGGGGCACGGAACCGTTCTGGAGGGATGGCTCGACATGCCATGCAAAATACATGCAACACCGGACACCACACCAACCCATAGCCTTAGAGCATGTTGGATACTCCGGTAAGTGGCCAAGAGCGGACCTCCTCACCAAAAATACCCCAGAACAACACCCCCCAGAAGACGACGACCTGAGAGTATTGACGGTCCTTAGAGTATTGACGGTCTTCGAGACCTTTGCTTCGAAAAATCAGCGCAAAAGGGCACTCCGCGACCTCGCCGAAGTCTGCCAAGTCGCAGCAATAAACCCCTGGAACGACACGGCCATAACTTTCAATGCCGATGACGAACCAAAATTCAGGGCAGTCCGGGCACCAGCCGCCTTGGTCCTCAGCCCAATCATGGACGTCTTCCGGCTCACCAAAGTGCTCATGGATGGCGGCAGCAGACTAAACCTCATCTACGAGGACACACTCATAAAAATGGAAATAGATAGGAGCCGCATTGAGCAAAGTAGCACGACCTTCCAGGGAATCATTCCCAGTTGGGAGGCGCGATGCACAGGAAATATCACGCTCGACGTGGTATTCGGCACGACGGATATCACGCCTTATTGGGGCGAGACGCATTCACACACTTCCAAGCTATACATCATTAAGGGTACATGAAATTCAAGATGCCCGGGCCTAACGTCACCATCACTCTTGCCAGTGATTCGGACATGGCACTGCGCGCCGAAAATATAACCGCATCCTTAGCCCTCGAGGCATTGTCTGAAACCCTCGCGGCCGAAGAGCTGACCGGTGCGCTCCACTGTGGATAGGGATGACATAATCCTGGACAAACGACCCAAATCCACCTCCTTCAAACCAGCAGAAGAAATAGTCAAATTCCAAGTCCATCCAACTGACCCCAACAAGACAGCATCCATCGGGGCACAACTCGACCCAACGGTCGATGCCGTGCTACGAGAATTCCTGCGTGAGAACTAGGACATATTCGCCTGGCACCCTTCTGACATGCCAGGAATACCATGCAGGTTGGCCAAACACAACCTAAATATCTTAAAGGGGTATAAACCGGTCAAACAAACACTGCAGCGTTTTTCCGAACCCAAACGACAAGCTATGGGAGAGGAGCTAGCCAAGTTACTCAAAGCCGGATTCATCAGAGAAATAAAACACCCGGACTGGCTAGCAAAACTGGTGATGGTACCAAAGAAGGATAAATCCTGGCGCCTATGCGTCGATTTCAAAGACCTCAACAAGGCTTGCCCTAAGGATCCCTTTCCCCTCCCTCGCATCGATCGGATTATTGACGCAACCGCAGGACACGACTCACTGTATTTCCTCGACGCGTACTCCGGATACAATCAAATCAAGATGAAGGAGTCCGACCAAGCCGCAACGGCATTCATTACACCATATGGGCCTTTCTGCTTCAACACTATGCCTTTCGGGCTCAAAAACGCCGGTGCCACCTACCAACGCATGATCCAAACATGCCTGGAGAAGCAGATCGACAAGAAAGTTGAAGCATATGTGGATGACGTCGTCATCAAAACCAGGCACGTCAAGTTAATAATAGACGATTTACGTCTCACATTCGACAACCTCCGTGCGTATGACATTAAGCTCAATCCGGAAAAGTGTGTTTTCGGCGTCCCTGCAGGAAAACTGCTGGGCTTCATTGTTTCCAATAGAGGAATCGAAGCAAATCCAGCCAAAATCCGAGCTTTGTCACAGTTGGCTATGCCAACGTACCTTAAACAGGTCCAAAAACTCGCCGGATGTGTGGCAGCTTTAAGCCGCTTTATCTCCAGATTGGGAGAAAAGGCATTGCCACTATATCGCCTACTCCGGCGCACCGATCACTTCGAGTGGACGGATGCGGCAACGGCCGGACCGGAAGAAATAAAAGCCCTTCTAGCGAGCAACCCAATACTGTCCGTGCCAAACATTGGTGAACCCATGCTATTATACATATCGACAACACACCAGGTGGTGAGCGCCGTGCTCGTCGTTGAGCGAGAGCAGGACAGACACAAATTACCGCTTCAGAAGCCGGTATATTACGTATCCACTATCCTCACACCATGCAAATCCCGGTACCCCGATTATCAAAAGATAGCACACACGCTCTTCATGGCATCCCGGAATCTACGACATTACTTCTAAGAGTGTTCGATCACGGTGGCTTCCGAAGTACCACTCAAAGATATAATTAACAACCGTGATACGTCTCCAACGTATCTATAACTTTTGATTGCTCCATGCTATATTATATTCTGTTTTGGACATTATTGGGCTTTATTATACACTTTTATATTATTTTTGGGACTAACCTATTAACCGGAGGCCCAGCCCAGAATTGCTGTTTTTGCCTATTTGAGTTTCGCGAGAAAAAGAATATCAAACGGAGTCCAAATGGAATGAAACCTTCGGGAACGTGATTTTCAGAACGAACATGATCCAGAGGACTTGGACCCTACGTCAAGAAAGCTACCAGGAAGCCACGAGGTAGGGGGTGCGCCCTCCACCCTCGTGGGCCCCACGTTGCTCCACCGACGTACTCCTTCCTCCTATAGATACCTACGTACCCCCAAACTACCAGATACGGAGCCAAAAACCTAATTCCACCGCTGCAACCTTCTATACCCATGAGATCCCATCTTGGGGCCTGTTCCGGAGCTCCGCCGGAGGGGGCATCGATCACGGAGGGCTTCTAGATCAACACCATAGCCTGTCCGATGATGTGTGAGTAGTTTACCTCAGACCTTCGGGTCCATAGTTATTATCTAGATGGCTTCTTCTCTCTTTTTGGATCTCAATACAATGTTCTCCCCCTCTCTCGTGGAGATCTATTCAATGTGATCTTCTTTTGCGGTGTGTTTGTTGAGATCGATGAATTGTGGGTTTATGATAAAGTTTATCTATGAACAATATTTGAATCTTCTCTGCATTCTTTTATGTATGATTGGTTATCTTTGCAAGTCTCTTCGAATTATCATTTTGGTTTGGCCTACTAGATTGATCTTTCTTGCAATGGGAGAAGTGCTTAGCTTTGGGTTCAATCTTGCGGTGTCCTTTCCCGATGTGATGGGGCAGCAAGGCACGTATTGTATTGTTGCCATCGAGGATAACAAGATGGGGTTTATATCATATTGCATGAGTTTATCCCTCTACATCATGTCATCTTGCTTAAAGCATTACTCTGTTCTTATGTACTTAGTACTCTAGATGCATGCTGGATAGCGGTCGATGTGTGGAGTAATAGTAGTAGATGCAGGCAGGAGTCGGTCTACTTGTCTCGGACGTGATGCCTATATCTATACCTTCTATTAAAAGAAGTTAATATTCTTGGTTTGGTACAGTAATTTTCGTCCGCTTTATCCTATATATATGCGTACAGAAATCTGTCCGAACCGACTAGAGGTATCTGCAATGCAGGGGGTCCGTGTTTGCCCCGTCCCCGACCCAATTCTCCCTTTTCCTTCTTCCCCCTTGGCATGACTCTTGCCCTGTGCCCAATTCCCTGATCTCACATTTGGAACAGGCCGCCAGCATCGTCCTCCTTCCTGTGGACAGGTGCAGCACATCAAGCCCTCTCCTCGCTTAAGTAAACCTACGACGCTGCACGACGTGATCAACTGTGGCATGTCGGATCTGGCGCCTCCATCGACGGGGATGGTCTAGCATAGACCCGAGGACTCACGCCCGCTTCCCCAGTTCCCGCTTGCCCTGTGTGTCCGCGGTGACGGGCTCTCGTTCTAGAGCTTCTCGTGTGCGTCGACGTCCAGCGCAATCCGGGGAGCCTAGCCCTCAAGTCGCCTCCTCTCCTCTGCAACCCTCCTGCTCACCGTTTTGGTACCCGCTCCCTGCTCCCGGTGCTCCACCAAGTCCACCATCATCGAGTCCACCATGACGCTAACTACCAACAACACCTAGGGCAATGCTTACTCCCATGCGCCCGATGGCTGTGTGGCCACCGTGAGGAGCAAAGTAGAGCACCATAGGACGAGGGTGACGATGGCGGATGGTCTAGATGGAGGCGTAGCCACGTGAAGAGTCCATGTTCGAGAAATTGCAAATGGTGCATGTGTGGTGCTGCCGCATCCCCATAGTCCAAACATGCGTGATTTGGTTTGATGGATAAGACTACAGTGGTGCTCTGGTTGAACACAGAAATCATCTTTGCTTGTGTCCAGCCATATTCATCATATTTGGGTTTCGTATGTACGTGTATTTTTCTCTGACAAGCATTTTTTTCCTTTTGTTCATACTATCCAGCCAATGTAGGAATCAAGGATCAACTTTCGTGTATGTGCATATGTGTTTCTCAACAAGATTAGGACTAGATTTTGAGGTTATAATGAATTTGTTCTCTAGCAAGATTAGGACCAGATTTTGAGGTTATAATGAATTTGTTCTTTAGCAAGATTAAGTCTGAGTTACTTGTATTAGACATGAGAGATTGCAACGATTTTGTTCATGCAGGTTTTTCCTGATTGATGCTGCTCCTTCTCAACCCATACTTGCACATGCTCAGATGCTCAACCAAGCCGAATTGTTGCTTCTCTTGCTGGATGATAACAAGGCTCTAACCCACACAAGTGGAATGATCATTTGGTTGCATGCATCGCCCAGATGCAAAGGCCGGAGGTACATCCTGCTTTTCAGAAAAAGTGGAATGATCGTTGGATTATCCAGATGTATTTAGAAGCTGTCCACCTCAACAAATCGGTGGCTATTTTTTTATTGTGCAAGGTCACACGATTCCTTCAGCTTCATGTTATCAAAGACTTCTAAATCTTCTGGTCAAGGAGAAAATTGGAGTTAGTTAAGAGTGTATTTGGACATGCTTGAAGATGCATTAGGTTCTTGCACATAAGGAGATATTCTTGATTTTGTTGTCAATGCTTTAATCAAGAGAGATAAATTCTTACAGGCTATTCGTATAATTCAGCAGTTAACGAGTTTGAACATTGAAATAAAGAAGGAACCTTTCAGCTGTAGCAAAAGAATTTGGCAGGATGCAAAAACCACATAAGTGGTTCAACCCATTCTCTAGAAATGTACTGGTTGAATTTATCTTCTATGAAGTATTTCCTAGCGAAAATAGATAATTAAATTTGGATTGTAGCATTGGAAACCAAACATATAATTTTACTTGGACGGTTGTAGTTTTTTTTTGAAAGAAAGTTCGAGCTTTATTCACTAGAAATAATCATTACATCGTTTATGAGGATTGGTACAATTGCATTACGTGGTTCCTCAAACCAATCAGAAATGAATGAAAATCTAGCCAACTTGGCAAGTTCATGAGCAACTTTATTTGCTTTTCTATTACAATGCTCGAATCTAGAAATAGGAAAATCGCAAGCTAAGTGAAAATAGTCATCAAAAATTGAGCTGCTGCCCCTGACGATCGTCCTCCTTCGTTCATGGTCTCGACCACCTCCATATTATCCGAGTTAATAATTATGCGATTACAACCCATCCTTTGCGCAAGCGATAGGCCAAATTTTAACGCCAAAGCTTCAGCCATCAACACATCTGCGCACCAGTCAATCTTACCATTTCCCCCACCGATGAACCTACCTTTGTCATCTCTTAAGACAGCCCCGATCGTACCCCTGAGAAATTTTACTTGGACGGTTGTAGTTGATTAGGCTTTGAAATGCATAATTGCTTAAGATTGAATATAAAACAAACAAAACTCATTGCAACGTACTGGGTATATGTGCTAGCTTTATTTGTTTATTTTACACATAGATAATTATTAAAGAAAATTCTATGTAATTGTTTAGGACTCCCTCCGTCACAAATAAATGTCGTTGATTTAGTACAATTTTGTATTAACTACTAAATCAGCTGCATTATTTTGGGACGGAAGTGTATTTTACATATGTTCTTATACGTGCTAACAATTTTTTGGTAGAGATGCACATGATGTACATACAATTCTCACTAAATTTAAATACATGAAAATTCTCCCTCCCGTTGCAACGCACGGGCATATGTGCTAGTACATGATCATACCTAGATATTCTCATAACTATGCTCAATTCTGTCAATTGCTCAACAGTAATTTGTTCACCCACCATAAATACTTATGCTCTTGAGAGAAGCCACTAGTGAAACCTATGGCCCCCAGGTCTATTTTCCATCATATTAATCTTCCAACAACAAGCTATTTCCATTGCCTTTTATTTTTACATTCTTTACTTTGCATCTCTATCATAAAAATACCAAAAATATTATCTTATCATATCTATCAGATCTCACTCTCGTAAGTGACCGTGTAGGGATTGACAACCCCTTATCGTGTTGGTTGCGAGGATTTATTTGCTTGTGTAGGTGCAAGGGACTCGTGCGTGGCCTCCTACTGGATTGATACCTATGTTCTCAAAAACTGAGGGAAATACTTACGCTACTTTGCTGCATCACCCTTTCCTCTTCAAGGGAGAACCAACAGAGTGGTCAAGAGGTAGCAAACTGCGATGCTACAGGCCGGATTGCCAAATGGGCCATTGAGCTCCTTCCATTTGACATAACATACAAACCGCGTCGAGCCATTAAATCCCAAGTACTGGCGGACTTCATCGCCGAATGGACAGAGGCCGAACTCCCTAAAGAGTATGGCACATATTCCAACTGGGTCATGTATTTCGATAGCTCCAAAATGCTGGCAGGATTAGGAGCGGGCGTCGTTTTAACGCCCCCCTTTGGAGGCGTAGTCCAGTACGTACTCCAAATATTATACACAGACTCCAACAACGCATCCGAATATGAGGCCATATTGCATGGTCTTCGGATGGCCGTCTCCATGGGCATACAACGCCTGGAAGTGCGTGGGGACTCAAACCTCACAATATCTCAAATAAATGGAGATTTCGACGCCAAAGATCCGAAGATGGCGTCTTATCGCAACGCCGTCCTGAAAATGTCGGCTCGGTTCAAGGGGCTCAAGTTTCATCACGTGGCTCGAAAGTAATCAAGCGACGGACGTCCTTGCTCGCATCGGTGCCAAGCGCGACCCCGTCCCACCTAACATCTTTCTGGAAAGGCTTTTTAAGCCATCCGTGGTGTGGCAAGGGGAGAGCGGCAACACCAGTCCAGATCCGAACACAACCCTAGATTCCGAACACACCGACATCATCGGGGGCTCAGCCACCGAAATAACACCGTCGACCCATCTCATCATGGCAGTCATTGCCCCATGGACCAAACCCTTTTTGGCCTACCTTAATAGGAGAGAACTCCCTGAGGATCAGAATGAGGCTCGCTGCATTGTCCGGCGTTCGAAGGCCTACAAGGTTCACGACGGAGAGCTCTACAAGAAAAGCGTTACCGGAGTCCTTCAAAGATGTATCTCCGAGGAAGAGGGGCGGCAGCTCCTGGCTGAAATTCATGCCGGTCTCGGCGGTCACCACGCTACAGCTCGGGCCCTTGTTAGCAAGCCCTTCCATAAAGGCTTTTATTGGCTCACGGCCCGAGCAGACGCACAGGACCATGTCCAACATTGTGTCGGATGCCAGCTTTTCGCCAACCAGAGCCATATGCCACCCACCGCTCTGCAAACAATCCCCTTCACTTGGCCTTTTGCGGTCTGGGGGCTTGATATGGTCGTACCCCTTAAAGGAGGAAGCCATAAGAAAAAATATCTGTTGGTCATGGTGGATAAATTCACTAAGTGGATCGAGGCCAAACCAGTTAAAACGGCCGAAGCCGGACCAGTGATAGACTTTATATCCGGCGTTGTACACCATTATGGTGTCCCACACAACATCATCACCGATAACGGCTCGAATTTCATAGCCGATGAGGTGAAAAACTGGTGCGCCAATCTGGGCATTAAGCTCGATTACGCCTCCGTCTATCACGTGCAAACACACGGTCAAGTCAAACGGGCCAATGGTCTTATTATGAACGGCATCAAACCTAGGCTGGTGCGGTCTTTGAAATAATTAGACAAGCACTGGGTCGAGGAGCTCGACTCCGTACTCTGGGGGCCACAGACCATGCCCAATCGCACTACCGGATATACACCTTTCTTCATGGTGTACGGAGCAGAGGCTGTGTTACCCATGCGACATTATTCATGACTCACCCCGAATGCGCATGTACAAAGAGAGAGAGGCCAAGCTCGATCGGCAGGACAGCCTAGATACCCTGGAGGAGGAGCGCGATGTTGCAAAAGCCCGTTCCGCATTTTATCAACAACAGGCCCGCAGATATCAAAACAGAGAAGTACGGGCCAAGACTTATAATGTTGGCGATCTCGTTCTACGCTTGCCGGAGAAAAAAAAGACAAACTCAAGCCCAAATGGGAGGGTCCCTTCATCATTGACGAAGTTCTCACTTGAGGAGCATACCGCCTGCATGATCCGTCAGACAATCACCTAGAGCCGAACCCTTGGAACGCGGCCAGACTCCGAAGATTCTATGCCTAGCGCCGAACTCTTTGTTCGTCTCCTTCTCCCTATTGTTCCCATTGTTTTTCCTCTCTTTTAGCTTTTTTCCTTTTTAGCCTTAAAGCTTTTCGTGCGGCTCAACCGTGCACCTGTGACATACACATACTCAAATATGTATGTCCATTATACCTGGGGGCTTCTTTGACAGAAGCTTGTTAATGTTATTTTTCGAGCATCAAGCTCATCACATATATGCGTTTTCCCCATATGTACATTTTCTTCACCATTATATGCATCGATATGACTTAAGTTTTGGCCAAGCTAGGTTGCCTGGCTCCTGTACTTATGCCCTACGTTCCCGTTAGTTTGGCTAGGGCATAAAGGAGCACCTCTGCGATTGTTACTACCGGGTCATTCGGATGTGTACCTCAGACTGGGTGAAGTCGAAAGCTAGCGTTCTTAAGGGAATATTTGGGCGGTGGATTAAAGATGTTTTTGCATTCACCCCATTGTGAACCCCTAGATGTTACTTATACTACGACTGTTCCAATCACAGTTCGGACATGCATTTTTACGCATGCAGACCCAGGGAAAGGAACCCTTAACGGAACTATTATCTCTGGAAGATGTTTCTTACAATCATAATGTAATATAACATAACTAGCCGGATACAACTTGTCTGTTTAAGCAACTATGACCCCTACGCCTGGTTTCCACGCATACCTCGGTCTATTTTACCGCTCAGGTATTCAGAAACACTCTGCACCTTCGGGTCCAGAGGTCGAAGCGAAAAGGTCTGCCATGACAATCGTTTTACAATTCAGCTAGAAGGAAAATACATAGTCACTTGGACTCAAAATTTTCCTCCTCTATACTGTCCAGCAGGCTGTCTAACTTACAATCCTGCTGGGAATACTTGGCGGCTACTTTTACTTGGTCATATACCAAATTAACGGGAACTTCTTTTCCATCTGACCCTAGAGGTCCGACCCGAACCATATGATTCGGATCAATCTTAGTGTACTATGTTTTCACCATGGCCCAGGCTTCTCGTGCACCTTCCCGGCAGGCCGATATCTTCCACAATCGGAAGCACCGCCGCGCTCCCTTGAATAGCTCTATGAGCTCCTCCATCTTTCCTGGAGGGGAGGCAGATGGCCACAAGGCCTTGGCAACACTTCGCATCGCGTGCCGAGCCTGCTCGTGCATTTGCGACAGCTCTTGTAGCAGATCGCCCGATAATCCGGACATCTCCTCTTCGGGACGACCGGTCAGCATACCTGCAGACATCTCTGTCAGTCCCCTTTGTCTCCGAAATATTCGAAGGTAAGTTCGACCACATACTGAATATGCCACTTCGCAGCCTCTTATTTTCCTTCATGGAATCAGCCAGCTGGGCTTGTACATCTTTCAGTTCTTCGCCCAGCTGGGTCTGGGCATCCTGCAGCTTGTTTTTCTCATCTCTGACTTGTGTCAGCACACGTTCGCCATGACCGAGTCTTTTGGCTTTTGTTCTTCCGCTTTGGGCGGCTTTCAGCTTGATCTCGACGATCCCGCCAAGAATGATGTTAGCATTGCCGGTATCTAATTATGTTTTCTCGATGGAGGGAAACATTACCAGGTGATGCCTTCTTGGATTTCTCCAGTTCGGCGGTGGCACCAGTTAGCTGGGTCCGACACTTTTCTAGTTCCTGAGATAACAGATTGTTTTTCTTCGATAACACCTGGTTATACAAGGATCCTTAAATCAGTTGTATCAACTGCTTCAAGTCTCAGGGGCTACTGGTATATAATTATCAGTTTTGTACAATAAACTTACCTGTATATCTTCTACATGTTGGTTTGTGGCTCTCGCAAGCCCGTCTCGAGCAGCTTGAATATATGCGTCAGCCGAGCTGAAGGCATTGAACGCCTCGTTCGTAAAGCCGGGGTCACGTAGAACGGCTCTCCGGCGCCAATGATTCATGTCGCTCTCCACTTCCGAGTTTGTGAAGGATACATCATCCGACTCCTCTGCTGAAGGACAATCCGGTGTCACTCCCGTACCATCCCTTGCCTTTAAAGCAGGGTCAGGAACCTGACTTGTGGAAGCGCGGCCGGTAAGATTCCCGGACATAGTCCGGCGAATGCTTTTCCTGATAAGACGCGGCAGATAATGTCACAGTTGGATGTGACTGCCAAAGGGCATATTTAAAAGCCATACCTCTTCGATGAAGGCTCAGTCGTATCTTCGTTTGCCTTCCTCTTCGAAGGCTTGCCCGGCGTGGGCGTCTGTCGGGGAGGCTGATCGGACCCACGAACACCTATGGGGCCGCTGGACCGAGCCCCTTCTGGTTCGGAGGGGGGCGGAGATCGTACGAAGAGCGGATCGAGGCGAGGCACACGAGTAGTTTTACCCAGCTTCGGAGCTCTCCGGAGAGATAACACTCCTACTGCTGCTTGTCTGATTTGTATTGTGTTCTTGCTGGGGAGCGATGGGAGCTACAAGACCTAGCGCGAGTGTTCTCTGGTTACGTATGAGTCGAACGGACCGAACCCCCTCTACGTTGCGCATGGGCCTCCTTTTATATGCTCAAGGGGTCTCCGACAGGTGGCAACGTAGATGAGGGTACAAATGGAAAAACAGTAGTTGGTACACCTACTTGAGCGATTATGCGATTGCAATATACCTAACTCGACGGCAAGGGACAAAAGCATTAAATGCCCGTCCACTCGCCGCTAAACAAAGGCTGTGAGGACCGTCAGGAGCGCCACCGTTTGCCACGATGGTAGGCTTGTCAACGCCGCTTATCGCTGCTCCCCGCTGGCTGCACAGCCTCTTGACACGCGCGCATGGAATGGTCCCATGGCGACACGTTGACGGATGAGCTGGAGCGGAGATGAAGAGAGGTTTCCTGCCGCGGCAAGTGCCTTGCCGTGGCTGAATTCTTGTCGCGTCCGGAGGCTTGTCGCGCTCCGAGCCTTCCCGGCAAGCTCCTCTTGCCGGGGTCTTGTCTTCTGCGTGCCTTGAGTGGCTTTCCCGGCAAGCTCCTCTTGCCGGGGCCTTGTCTTCTTGGTTAAATACTTTGTTCTTGAATGGCTCCAAAGGAACCACGGAGGATCTTGGCGGACCGGGCAAGCCCTCGCCGCTGGTGTCAGAATCGCCTGCGGCACGAAGTTCGGGATACTAGGGTACCCCTACTCTAGTACACCGGCAGAGCCCCGAACTGGGCCGCACAGTGCCGAGCGCCATCGGGCCAGGCCCAAAACAGTGCACGGTCACACGTGGCCTTGATCACGCCGTTACTCACCCCGGACCCACCACGTCCCCCACTAACGGCACGCACCGAACGTGGCGTCGTTTGAGAGATCGTGGGCGAGGTTGTGGGGGTTTCTTTATTAGGAAAAGCGGAACGTCCGCCCCCTCTCCCTCCTTATAAACAGGGGAAACGGGGGCAGGTCGCCCACCTCGCCATTGCTGTCTTGTCCTGAAAACCACCGCCGCTCCCCCCTTCTTCTCCAGTGCGAAGAGAGCAGCGCTCCGCCTCCTTTCGCCACCAGCACACTCAACACCGTCGACCTCCTCCATCGCCTCCGCCATGGCTCCGAAAGCCGACAAGGGGAAGGGCGTGAAATCGGCCGAGGCGCAGCGGCTCGCGGCGCTGCGAAAGGAGCGGGCCATCTTCTCCCCCAGCTCGACGCAAAGGAGCTGAGGGAGGGCTTCTACCTCTTCTGGTCGACGGAGACGCGTGCGCATCCGCGCACGAAGGTACTCCCCGCCACCGCTTCGGAATTAGCCCCAACTGGGTATCCTTTCTTTGCCCTTTTCTTCTATTGCGGGCTCTGCCCGCCCTTTTCTGAATTCTTCTGCGACATTATGAATACCTACGGGTTCCGCCTCCTTGATTTCACCCCCAACGCCATTCTGACCATGGCAGTTTTCGCACACCTTTGCGAAAACTTTGTCGGGATCCACCCCAACGTAGCCCTCTTCCGCCACTTCTTCGTGCCCGCGTTGAGAGAGGGGAGCCGCTTGCTTGGGAGGGATTGCTCGGGTCTCGAGTCGGCAAGAAGGAGGCCTATCTGGAAGGAGAGTTCCGCAGCAAGTGGGAGGAGTGGAGAGCCAATTGGTGTTGGATCGTGAGGAGAACCCGCAGCCCTTCATCGCCGTGCGCCAAGCCCCAATAGTCTTGGCGGCAAGCGATTGGAGCAACTTGGCGCCGAGGATGCTAGGTTGAAGATAGCTGTACCGGATTTTGCGCCTCGGGCTTGCACGACTCACCGTAAGCGCAGCTTGGCGCAGATTTCCTTCGCCCGCGCCGCTTCCCTTGCAGGAGAGGAGGAGGCCTGCTTGGGAGTTCCAAAACGCAGCGGACATCATGAGGCTGCGCCCGGGCCTTAATTGGAATTTCACCGTCTTGGAGTTGGATGCGATGCTGCTAGAGCTGTTCAAGAACGACCCCGATCACCCAGTGGTTTAGGTTGCCGAGGGGGTCGTCCCATTGTGCAACAACTCTGCGCTCGACCGCATCCGTGCCATGATGCCGTTAGCGATTCCCATGGGATCGTTCCAACCTGGCAAGAGCCTTCCGACGACATCGTGCGGCAATTCTTCGACAGCTTGGAAGAAATGCCGATCCGCCCCGTCGAGCAGAAGAAGCTCACCCGCGACACCACCGACGAAGAGATGGTGCGCATCGCCACCAGGCTGGAGGAGGCGGCAGAATGCCGCTACCGGGCGTCTTCGGGTACACCATGGAGGAGGCAGATGCAGCCGAGGCGGCAAGCCTTGCCGAGCGAAGGAGTTCGCCGGCGAAGAGCTTGCCGCCTCGAGGCCGAAGTCGAGCGAACCAGCCGAGGGCAATTCTTCCCCACCATCCAGCGGCTTGCCGCATAACGGAGCCCCTGCTCCGCCAGAGGCGTCTCCGCAAGGCGGAGACGAGACGGGCGGCAGACGGGCCCAGCCACTGGCGCCGCGCTCTACATGACAAGCGATGTTGCCGCTGAGCACCCACACTGCTGCGACAACTGGGGCGGGATCCTCCCAGGCCACCGCCGACGCCTCCGCGAAGCGGCCAAGAGAGCCCACTCCTCCGCCTCGTCGCACCGGAGGCGAGCCGGAGTTTGATTTCTCCGCGCTCAGCTCCGAGGAGGAAGAAGAGTAAGCTTCAATATTGTGCTTGTATTTCTTCAATTTTGTTGCTTCATCTTGAATCTAATTTGCTTTGTTCTGAACTCTTTCCTTTTCAGGACGCTGGCCCAGAGAGCGTCGAAGAGAGCCAAGACCCCGGTGGTCGTCGTTGAGGATGATCAAACCGCGGCAACAGGAGGCGCGCCTGAGACCCCCTTGCCGGACCCGGCAACCCTTCCTCAGAGCAGCCCCTAGCACAGCCCCCAGAGTAAGTATGCGGTTTTCTCCTTACTGTTAGGTGTGCAAGGGTGCTCCTTCTTCATTGATATCTGACTGTTGGTTTGTGTAGGAGCAGAGTAGCCTCATCAGGAGGGCTCGGAAGCCGCCCCTGAAATTCTATCTGCCCGACCACGCCGCCAAGGGAGGATTCTCCCGGCAAGGGGCGCCCTCCGGCAAGGAGGCTACTCCGCAAGGGACAGCACCGGTGATCCTCCAGTGGTCGAGACCATGGCTGCAGATCCCATTGCAGGTAATCCTCTTGCGTGAAAATTTCCCTTGGGCTTGTTTTCTTCTGTTTTTCTTTGAATATTTGCTTGACTTTTCTTTCTTTGTCTGACGCAGAGCCAATGGAGACCGAGGTCGCCGGCGAGGAGGACGCGCGCGGCAACACTGACGAAGCCGCCGTCGTGGAAGAAGAGGCCGGTGCTGACGAGCCTGCCGGCGAGGAGGCCACCGAGGCTGCCGCCGCAGAAGCTGGCGAGGGGTCTGGCGATCGCACTGACGGCCCTGGGGCCGCAGGAGCGCCAGGCGCTACACCGACCGCCGACTCCCCCGCCGCTGCAGCTGTCCAGTTCGAAGAGCCCCAGCCCGGCGCCTACTAGAAGGCCGGCGACGGCGTCTTCATCAAGCTCCCATGGGAGTCGAGCTCCAGGGCGCCGGTCGAAGGACAGACCTTCGACGGAGAGCTGCTCGCCTCCGCTAGGCTGACGCTGGTGGACGCGCCAAGCAGCAGCAGCGGACGAAGTCTAAGGAGGAGCATTTGAAGAAGCATTGTCGCTTCTCTACCGTGCCCGGCAAGCCAAGTTGGAGTCCCGGAAGCACTTGTCGCGAGGGCGGAGCGAACATGGAGAAGCGCAGAAGAGCTCGGGCGCCAACCAAGAAGCTCTCCGGAACGTAGCAGAACAGCGGGAGCTACTCGCCGAGGAGCGCACGGCCTTCATCCTTGAGAAGGCCGCAGCTGAGGAGGAGCAGCGGCTTGCCGCCGAGAAGCTATCCGAGCAGGAAAGCGAGCTGGCACAGCGGAAGGTCAACCTGGACAGCCACGAGGAAGAGCTTGTCGCGTGCGAGGAGTCACTTGGCGGGGCTCTTAAGGAAGCGAAGGATGCTGCCGCAGCCGCCGAGGCCGCCAAGAGAGAGTTGGAGACGAAGGTGGCGCAGTTGGAGGCCGATCTCGGAAGAGCGGCGAGAGCTCGCTGCGCTCAAGCACGAGCCGAGAAGGACACCTACACTCTTGGAGAGCTGCAGGGCCGTCTCACGATAGGGAGCAAGGAGCTCGACGCCGCCAAAGATTCCAAGGCTGATCTTCAGCTGAAGCTGACCACTCTGACGCAGACACTGGACGGCGCCAAGGAGCGGGAGGTGGGCCTGTTGGAGCAGATCAAGGCCAACGAGGAGCTGCTGGCGAATGCTGTTGCCGCCCAGAGCGCCTTGAGGGAGAGTGTGGAGCACTGGACCGAAGGCCTCGTGGATACTGCCGCCGACATCCACAACGAGCTGATGGAGCTGGGGATGGTGGATCTCGGATACTCCTCCGACGAGCATCTGCAACCCAGCGCCAAGCTTAGCTTATTCTTCAAGGGCGTGGTGTCGGGCCTCCAGCGACTCCGGGAAGAGGTCCCAAAGCAGCTGGCCGAGGAGTCGCGCCAGATCTGTGCAGGAGCCCTCGAGAAGGTGTTGATGAAGGTGGTCTTCCGCAATCCAGGCCTCAACCTCAACGGCGTCCTCAGATCCTTGCCGCCAGATCTTGGCGTGGAGGCGCTCAAAGCCCTTGTCGCACCCATTGTGGACAAGGTGAACAAGATCAGGCGGATTGACGGCGACCGCGTAGACTAGGCCGCCAATTTTATCTTTCCGTTGTCGCTGCTGATCATGTTTAGAACAATTTATTAGATCCGCGACAAGCTACTTTGTAATATAACTCTATCTTAGGTGATGATTGCAATGTTATTTCCTTTACTTGATTCCTTCCTTTGTACGTTTTTGCCCTACGCTTTTAGGGAACTTGTCGGTGCAGGCACCTTTGCATGGCCGAGTCTTGAACGTCGGCGACTTCTTGGCGGTCTTTGCCTCCGACAAAGCAACCTTGTCGTGACTAGATGCAGCTCACTTAAGTTGTTGAGCGGACTCGAAACAAAGTAAGGGCGCGACTAGTCATGAAGTTGGTTCCTCTGCACACAGGTTTTCCATACAAAGTACTATCGTTCGAGGAAGATAACTTAAAAATTTAAAAACTGATTGCTCAAACTTTGGCAACTCAGCTTTTCTGTCGTTTGCTTCCCGATAAGGCGAGACTTCCTCGAGCAACTTTTGGCCCATAGTATTATCTTCTCCTTCCCCCTGGTTAACTTGTGCGCGAGGGAGCCTTCCTTTCTTTGAGAAAAGAGAAAGAAGAGAAAATAAAGTTATGGTGCCCAGCGGCTCGATATTGCTTACCGGGTGTGGGTGCTGCACAAAGTGTTAGGCAAAACGTGCAATGACATGATGAAAGCATGAATTTAACAAGTTGTGTGCAACACATGAGCTTTACTGATGCACGGGGTCTGCGCCCGGCTTTGTACAAAGGATTACATGCAACAGCGGCAAGACTTGTACAAAAGGTGGTTGCCGGAACAGGTTCCGCAACCGCGCCTCTGAGTAAAACTTACGAAGATTCTCAATGTTCCGTGAGTTGCTCACCGGAATGCCATCTTCGGTCTCAAAGCGGACAGCGCCAGCCTAGTGACTCGTTTCACCCGATAAGGGCCTTCCCACTTCAGCGTCAACTTGTTTGAATTCTTGGCGGACTGAACGCGCCGAAGAACAAGGTCGCCTTCCTCGAGGCTTCTGGCACTAACTTTGCGGCTATGATAGAGATGCAAAGCTTGCTGGTAACGAGCAGCTCGTACAGCGGCCTGAAGACGATCGTCCTCAAGGAGCAGCGCGTCATCTTGTCGCAGCTGCTCTTGCTCAAGCTTAGCATAAGCGAGCACTCGAGGCGATCCGTATACGAGTTCCGTGGGGAGAATTGCCTCTGCTCCATAGACTAGAGCAAAAGGTGTCTGGCCAGTGGAAGCCCGCGCAGCACTTCAGCATTTGCCCTCTCTGCTTGACCGTTGCTTCTCGGATGAGCAACAGAAGCAAAGCAGACCTTGGCGCCAAGATCTTGGACGTACTGCATGAAGGTGCGACTCGTAAATTGTGTGCCATTGTCGGTGATGATCCTGTTAGGGATTCTGAAACGACAAACAATCGACCTGAAGAACTTGACTGCTGATTGTGCTGTCACCTTCCTCACTGCTTCCACTTCCGGCCACTTTGTGAACTTGTCGATGGCAACGTACAAGTACTCAAAGCCCCCGACAGCTCGGGGAAGGGCCGAGGATGTCGAGCCCCTGCATCGAAAATGGCCAGGATAAAGGGATCGTGTGGAGAGCTTGAGCTGGCTGGTGTATCTGCTTGGAATGGGCGGCACGCTTCACACTTGGTTACTTGTGCGGTTGCATCCTCGAGGACTGTCGGCCAAAAGAAACCTTGCTTGGGAGCAACTTTGCGGCAAGTGCTCTTCTTGCCAATATGGTGACCACATATGCCTCCATGTATCTCTGCCAATAGCTTTGTCCATCTTCCCGGCAAATACACTTCAATTTCACACCGTTGAGTCTTCTTACATGCAGTGTCTTTGTCGACAAACTGGTACATACTTGACCGCCGGGCTACTCTTTCCGCTTCTTCTTGCTCTTGGGAAGTTCTCCCGTCTCAAGGAAATGGACAATCTCTGCGCCCATGCCGGAGCTTGTGGCTCGACAACAAGGACTAAAGGCACATCTGCTATCAGGAACATCAGCTTCCACGGCAAAAACCTGCGGCTCACCGGAGCTTGTCGTTCCCGGCAAGCTTGCCGGAGCAAAACTTGTCGGGAGCGTGCGCTTCAACGAAACAAACCACAGGGCTTGTCGGAGCGCTCCTCAGCTTCTGTTGGTGTCGATCTTGGGGACCTTCGTGGCGGCGGCTTCGGGAAGCTACGCGGAAAATAGTCACCGTAAATCAACTTCCTCTTCTTGTTACATCCGATTGATGGTGTTACGGTTGGTTGAGTTAGCTTGAGCACAAAAATCCCTGGTTCCACAGGCAACTTAAGTGCAGCGCACTTTGACAGGCCATTAGCAATATCATTCTGAGCTCTTGGAACATGTTCCATTTGTAGGCCGTCAAAGTGCTCTTCTAGCTTCCTCACTTCATCAACGTAGGCTTCCATCAATGGACTCGATAATCTTTGTTCACTTGGCGGACGACAAGCTGCGAGTCACCCACGACAATAAGCTTCTTGATCCCAAGGTCCACTGCGATCCACGAGGCTGGCAAGCAAACCTTCGTACTCTGCGGTATTGTTTGTTGCTTGCTCCTTGGGAAAGTGCATCTGGACTACGTGCTTGAGGTGCTCTCCGGTGGGTGCGATAAGCAAGACGCCGGCACCGGGCGCCTTGCAGCCGAGAAGGCACCATCAAAGTACATCAGCCACTCTTTGCTTGCTTCCTTGACGGAATGCTCGTCTCGAATTTCTTCATCGGTGTTGGCGTCCATTCTGCTATGGATTACGCCAATGCTCGCTTTGGATAGTTGAAGTGCTTTCAAACTTGAGGCCAAAGCTTGACAGTTCGATGCCCACTCGACAATCCTGTCGCCGCACGGATTCTCGCAGTATCCTCTTCAGCGGAAAGTGAGTGACAACTGTGATCTCATGTGCCTGAAAGTAATGGCGCAGCTTTCTCGAGGCCATGAGAAGGCCGAAAAGCAATTTCTGCACACCAGAGTACCTTGATCTAGCCCCCTGCAGAAGGGAACTGACAGTAAACTGGGCGCCGCACCATCCTTTTCTCGTGATCTGCCCATGCGTCTCACAAGCAGATCCGTCCTTGTCGGGACCAGAGCTTGTCGGTGAAGCCCCCGCTTGTCATTTGGATGTGTCTGCCGTGGTTGCTAGCTCATCATCCGCCTCCCTCTCCGCTACTAACGCAACACTAACCACTTGATTGGTTGCCGCTATATATAGCGGCAACTTCTCTTGTGGCTTAGGTGCGACAAGTGTTGGAGTGGAGGACAGTACCTCTTTAAGTCTTGCAGCGCAGCCTCCGCTTCGGAGTCCATTTCATTGGACCTGCCTTTTCAAAATTTTGAAAAATGGCGAGTATGCGTTCAGCAGATCTAGAGATAAACCTGCCGAGAGCAGCCATGCAACCGCAAGTCTTCGTACATCCTTGACGCGCTTTGGTGCTTCAATCTGCTCAATGGCCTTGATCTTGTCGGGATTGGCTTCAATCCCCGAGACACGAAGAACCCGAGAAGCTTGCGGAAGGGACTCCAAACACGCACTTCTCGGGGTTGAGCTTGAGGTTGATCTTGCGCAGATTTGCAAAGGTCTCATCCAAATCTTGAACCAGAGTTGCTTTGTCCTTGCTCTTGACCACTATGTCATCCATGTAGGCTTCTACATTTACATGCATTTGCGGCTCAAAAGCGTCATGGACTACTCTTGCAAACGTTGAACCAGCATTCTTCAAACCGAAAGGCATCCGTATGAAACAATATGTGCCACATGGAGTAATGAATGCGGTCTTCTCCTCATCTTCTTACGCCATGAAGATCTGATGATATCCTGAGTATGCATCAAGAAATGAAAGCAAATCACATCCAGCCGTGGAGTCAACAATGCAGTCGATGCGGCAAGGGAAATGTATCTTTGGGACAAGCTTTATTAACATCCGTGAAGTCAATACAAAGTCTCCATTTCCCATTTGCCTTGCGCACAACTACAGGATTGGCCAACCACGTGGGATGGAGCACTCCTCGACAAGGCCTGCCGCTTCCAATTTCTTGATCTCTTCTGCGATGAATTCTTGGCGCTCCTTTGCCTGTTTCCTGATTTTACGCTTGACGGGTCACGCATGAGGGAAAACGGCAAGACGGTGCTCAATTACTTTCACAGGAACACCGGGATGTCGGGGCCGGTTGCCATGCAAACACATCGACGTTCGCCCGCAGGAAAGCAATGAGCGCGCCTTCCTATTTAGGGTCGAGAGAGGCACTGATGGTGAAGGTACCACCAGTGTCGTCCTCCTTGGCGGACACCTTCTTGGTCTTTGGCGGAGCTGCCATCTTCTTCTTGCACTTGCCGGTGGAGCTCGATGGTGCGTCCTCGACGGTAGCGCAGCACTCCGAAGAGGTGCGCTTGCGGGAGTGGGCATCAGAGCTCTTGCCGGACTTGGTCTTCTTCCCTCCGGGAGCTTCAAGGCAAGTGGTTTGCAATCTGTCATGCTGCCGCATCCCGGTAGATCTTGTCGGCACAGATAAGAGCATCCTTCTTGTCGCCATGGACAGAGATGATGCTTATCGGGCCTGGCATCTTGAGTAAGTTGTATGCATAATGAGAGGTTGCCATGAACTTGGAGAGTGCTGGACGGCCAAGTATCCCATTGTAAGGCAATGGGAAATCAGCAACGTCGAATGTGACCCTCTCAGTCCTAAAGTTCAACTCGCTGCCAAATGTTACCGGCAACGAGATCTTCCCCTTCGGTTTGCTCCTTCCCGGATTGATTCCTTGGAAAGTGCCGGTCTCTTCGAGCTCATTGTCGAGGATCTAAGCTTCCGGAGCACCGCGCGGAGGAGATCAGGTTCAAGCCGGCCCCGCCATCAACTAGCATCTTGGTGACCTTGAGGTTGTGGATAGTTGGTGAGACCAACATCGGCAAGCACCCGACCGCAGTTATGCGATCAGGGTGGTCCTCAATATCGAAGATGATAGGCGTGCTGGACCACTTCAGAGGCTTGCGTGACTATACGGATGGTTCAGCTGCATTAACTTCCCGCATCCACTGCTTGAGTTGGCGGTGGGAAGTATGCAGGGAAGCACCTCCGTCAACGCAGAGGACCTCAGTAGCTTTCTAAAACTCCTGCTCATCGGTCTCATCGTCCTCCATATCTTCATCGTCGTCGTCATCTTCGTCCTTGTCGCGGCCGCGGGGAGGCCTGTCTCCTTGCCGCTGCTTGGCCTTGCCGCGGCGTCCTCCCCGGCCGGGACGCTTCTTGCTGGCTCCTCCAGCACCTTCCTGGGCCTTCTCCTTGTCGCGCCGCTCGTACTCAGCCTTCTGCTGTTCAACAAGCTGCTCGACCTTCTTGCAGCTCTGGAGGTCATGGCCCTTGGTGCGGTGGATCTTGCAAGATCGCTTGCCGGAGCCGTCCTGCTTGTCGGCGGCCGCCACAGACTGGTGGTTGGCGTCAGCGGCAACCTCCTTGTCGGAGCCACCAGCCTTGGCGTTCTTGTCGCCACCTCCATTGCCGGACTACTCGACGACTAGCACGTCTCTGCCCTTCTTCTTCCTGTTGCCCCGCCGCCGGCTCTTCTTTGCTGGGGCGGTCTCCTCAATGTCAGATCCTGCTTCTGCATTCTCTCCTGGGAGTCTCCTCCCTTCCTCAGCGCGTGCACACTTGTCGGCCGTATGCATAACTCACCGACGTCCTTGACTTTGCACATCGCCATCTCCTCCCTCATCCTGCGGTTCCGCACATTCTCGATGAAACGCGCTGATCACCGCGGCGGGGTGGACATCTGGATGTTGTAGTGCACACGGCTGAATCTCTGAATGAACTTGCGCAGGGACTCTCCTTCCTTCTAGGCGAGCAGATGAAGGTCACTTTCTTGGCCATGAGGCTTGTGGCCGCCTGTGAAGGCGCCAACAAACTGATGGCATAAATCTGCCCAAGAAGCTTTGGAGTTGTCCGGCAAGTGCATGAGCCAAGATCTGACGTTCGGCTTGAGTACCTGCGGGAAGTAGTTGGCGAGGATCTTGTCGTCTCGTCCCCCTGCAGCTTGCACTGCGATGGTGTAGATGCTGAGGAACTCCGACGGATGCGTCCAGCCATCGTACTTCTCTGGCACGTCTGGCTTGAAGTTCTTTTTGCTAGGCCACTGGACTTGCCGCAGCTCACGAGTGAACGCAGGGCAACCTACCGCGTACGGCAAGTCGCCTGGTTCCCCTGGCGCATGCATATCGACAGAAGGCCCAGCGCGCTGGTCTGACTGACGCCGCGCTTCTCTTCGGCGCTCGATGCGAGTTCGGGCGTCTTCCTGTTGTCGTTCATGAAGAACTTGGCGCTGATCGCGGCGAGCTCGTGGATCCGATGACGCAGTGGAGTTGCTGTCGAGGTGGATCCTGCGAGTCGGCGATCTTGGCCTTCGGGGCGGAGAGTGCATGGTGGTTGCACCTCCACAAGTCTCGTCGCCACCGGCTCGTGCCTTGTCGTCTTGCCGCGGCAGTGACGTAGTTGGTTGCCGCGGAGCGTCGCCGTTGGCAAAGCCAATGAGACTCTGGATGGTGGCCCTCCACTCATCGACCTTGTCGGCCGTTGGAGGGTAGTCGAGGAGCAGTTGAGCTCTCGCCAAGGCTTCTGCTGGAGTAGTGGGTGGCAATGGTGAACGGTGCGAGGAGCGGGATATGCTCGGACTTCTAACTATGTTAGAAGGAGCAGCATCCCGTCCAGCGACCGTATCTCGCCGTGCTGGCGTGTTGGCGTCTTGGCGCTGGTCTTGAGGGTCTCGAGATCCTCCGGCTCGGTCTTGATCCAATGAGCGTATGGTATTGTGAATACCATGACGCTGTTGGTCCCGCGTCTCCTGAGATGGCGCGGGGGGTGTGCGGACGCCGAGGTTTGCGCGGCCTTGTCCTTGGACTTGGCAGCGTCACGAACTCCTTCGCCGGCGCCCGTTCTTCCGCCAGCGTCTGCTCCTCCACCCGTTTGCCCCGGTGATGGTGGGTACGACGCGGACGGCTCCGCTGCTGCCGAAGCCTTCTTCTTCGGTGGCATGTTGATGAATATGTTGAAGATGATGACGATGTTGCTCGTGTGAACGCTGGATCAGGTTCACACAGCCTCGACGCCCCTACAGTGCGCCAAAGATGTCGGGGAGGCTGATCGGACCCACGAACACCTATGGGGCCGGCGGACCGAGCCCCTTCTGGTTCGGAGGGGGGCGGAGATCGCACGAAGAGCGGATCGAGGCGAGGCACATGAGCAGTTTTACCCAGCTTCGGAGCTCTCCGGAGAGATAACACTCCTACTGTTGCTTGTCTGATTTGTATTGTGTTCTTGCTAGGGAGCGATGGGAGCTACAAGACCTAGCGCGAGTGTTCTCTGGTTACGTATGAGTCGAACCGACCGAACCCCCTCTACGTTGCGGATGGGACTCCTTTTATATGCTCAAGGGGTCTCCGACAGGTGGCAATGTAGATGAGGGTACAAATGGAAAAACAGTAGTTGGTACACCTACTTGAGCGATTATGCAGTGCAATATACCTAACTCGACGGCAAGGGACAAAAGCATTAAATGCCCGCCCCTCGCCGCCTAAACAAAGGCAACAGGACCGCCAGAGCGCCACCGCTTGCCATGATGGTAGGCTTGTCGGCGCCGCTTATCGCTGCTTCCCCGGCTGGCTGCACAGCCTCTTGACACGCCAAGCATGGAATGGTCCCATGGCGACACGTTGACGGATGAGCTGGAGCGGAGATGAAGAGAGGTTACTGCCTGCGCGGCAAGTGCCTTGCCGCGGCTGAATTCTTGTCGGCGTCCGGAGGCTTGTCGGCGCTCCGAGCCTTCCCGGCAAGCTCCTCTTGCCGGGTCTTGTCTTCTGCGTGCCTTGAGTGGCTTTCCGGCAAGCTCCTCTTGCGGGGCCTTGTCTTCTTGGTTAAATACTTTGTTCTTGAATGGCTCCAAAGGAACCACGGAGGATCTTGGCGGTGACCAGGCAAGCCTGCCATGGTCTTTGCAATCGCCCGTCTGCGAGTTCGGGATACTAGGGTACCCCTACTCTAGTACACCGACAGCGTCGCTGTCCTCTCAGTTGCCTCCTGGGTAGCAGGATGCGCCGAACGCCTCCCCTTTTGAGCACGAGACAATGCGGTGGGTGAGGTAGAACAAGGAAACTCTTTCGGAGGAGATGCCTCCTCATTACTTACGTGTGAAGCAGGGAGAAGACCAGGATAATCGGCAGTGATGGCCACTTCCGTGTCGTCATAGCTCGCCTGGTAAAACACCCTGTCCTCGAGCACCACGAATATGTCCAGATCCTCTTTGAATCCGGGGTCAAAGTCCCGATTATGGCCCTCTGGTTGTGGAGCAGGGCTGTAAAGCCCCTCGGAGATCTTTCGCCAGTGCTGTTACAAATGGACGGATTAGTATTCATTGAAAGCGATTCTAGGAGTGGTGTGAGTAGAGCAGAGGGTTTGGGACTTACCCAGCTAGGAGGATTGTACATGGAAAACCCATCTCTGCGCTTGATACGAATAAATTCCTCTTCCTCCCCTTTGAACAGTTCGACCAATATTTTGGCCAGAGCGGCGGGGGTGTCCGGACCCTTCCGGCCGCAGCAGGAGGCGTCATCCTCCCCATTGTAGTGCCACATGGGAAGACCTTTATATTGGAGTGGCTGAACCCCCCGTACTATGGATGTCGCCATTACCTCGACTATTGATAATCCGGACTGGGCGAGCGTCCTTATCTTGCTCATGAGTTGACGAACTTTCGCACTATCTTCCTCCTCAAGGCTCTGAGGGCGCCAGCTGTGGCGCTTCTTTAAGGGAACGCTTGTGAACTCAGGAAGACCCCTCCGAACTGGGTCAGGAAGTGCGACGTCCTCAATGTAGAACCATTCAGAAGGCCACTCTTCGGATGCCTTCTTTGGTGTGCCGCACAGGTATCCGGTCCCGGTGATGCACCATATTTCGGCTCTGCCCTCTTTAAATATTGATCCCTCGTGGTTGCACGGGACGAGGCAGAATAGCTTTCTCCACAATTCAAAATGGACCTCGCAACCCATGAATAGCTCGCAAAGAGTGACGTAGCCCGCGATATGTAGGATGGAGGCGGGAGTGAAATTGTGCAGTTGGAGGCCATAATACTCCAGAAGCCCTCGGAGGAACGGATGAATTGGAAATCCAACACCACTTAGCAAATAAGGGATGAAGCACACTCGTTCCCCCCCAGATGAGTTGGGGAAATCCTCCGCCTGGACCCCGTCATTGAAGGAGGTTAACCTTGCCCGAACAGGGACCCGATCCGTGGGGGGAAGAAATCCTTGTGTTTGCAGCTTCTCTAGGGGATACAGAATACTTCTCCCAATCGCCTTTTTCTGGGACGCAGGGACGGGAGGAGCTGGGAACGGTAGCCATGTTGGAGTGGTCTTTCCTAGCAATCTTCGAGGATTTTTCCGTGTGGTGCCGAATGGATCTGAGATCCAATTTCTTTAAATATACACTCTTTCTTACAGGGCCGGGGTGTAATGTGCAAAAGTACCCTGACCGCTCACATTCGCTTGACACGTGGAAGCTGAAGTTGTTGATACACAGAAGCCGAGGGGTACGACGTTAAATGGAAGGCCGAATACATCGCTTTGAAGTCATCGAAGGAGGAACCCGCCTTGCAATGCCGAAGACAATCTGCGTGCCGGACACCTCGTCATTGAAGCCTGGTTCGGGGGCTACTGAGGGAGTCCTGGACTAAGGGGTCCTTGGGCGTCCGGCCTGTTAGCCATGGGCCGGACAGATGAGCTGAGAAGATACAAAGACCGAAGACTCTACCCGTGCCCGGATGGGACTCTCCTTGGCGTGGAAGGAAAACTTGGCGACCAAATATTAAGATTCCTTTCTCTCTAACCGACTTTGTGTAACCCTAGATCCCTTTGGTGTCTATATAAACCGGAGGGCTTAGTCCGTAGAGGCAACATATATACAATTATAGTCAGACAAGCTAGACTTCTAGGGTTTTAGCCATTACGATCTCGTGGTAGATCAACTCTTGTAACACTCATGTTCATCAAGATCAATCAAGCAGGAAGTAGGGTATTACCTCCATAGAGAGGGCCTGAACCTGGGTAAACATTGTGTCCCCCGTCTCCTGTTACCTCAACCTTAGACGCACAGTTCGGGACCCCCTACCCAAGATCCGCCGGTTTTGACACTGACATAGGGGGCCGTAGATTTCACTAGTGGCTTCTCTCGAGAAAATATCATACGGTGGGTAAACAAATTACTGTTGGGCAATTGATAGAAGAGCAAATAATTATGACGATATCCAAGGGAATGATCATGTATATAGGCATCACGTCTAAGATTAGTAGACCGACTCACCTTTTGCATCTACTACTATTACTCCACACATTGACCGCTATCCAGCTTGTATCTAGTGTATTAAGTTCATGGTGAAATGTAGTAATGCAATAAGAACGATGACATGATGTAGACAAAATCTATTCATGTAGGAATAGACCCCATCTTTTTGTCCTTAATAGCAACGATACATGCGTGCCTCGCTACCCCTTCTGTCACTGGGTGAGGACACCGCAAGATCGAACCCATCACAAAGCACCTCTTCCCATTGAAAAAAAAATCAATCAAGTTGGCCAAACCAAACCAAAGTTTTGGAGAATAAATACGAGGCTATAACAATCATGCATATAAGAGATCAAAGAAAACTCAAATAATATTCATAGATAGATCTGATCATGAACTCGCACTTCATCAGATCCCAACAAACACACCGCAAAAAGTCATTACATCAAATAGATCTCCAAGAACATCGAGGAGAACATTGTATTGAGAATCAAAAAGAGAGAAGAAGCCATCTAGCTACTGCCTACAGACCCTTAGGTCTATGGTGAACTACTCATGCATCATCGGAGGAGCACCAATGAGGATGATGAACCCCTCCATGATCATGTTCGCCTCCGGCAGAGTGCCGAAATATGGCTCTAGATTGGATTTCATGGTTCTAGAACTTGATGTGGCTGGAATTGCGTTTCGACCGCTCCCCTAGGATTTCTTGAATATTTGGGAATTTATAGGGTGAAGAGATGATGCAAGAGACCCCCATGGGCCCCACAACCCACCAGGGCACGCTTGGGCTCCTGGGTGTGCCTTGGTGTCTTCTGGTCCCCACGGGTCTCCCCTCTGGTCCTTTCTTGGCCCCCAACTTGCCTTCTGGTATAAAAAAACTCCAAAAAGTTTCACTCCGTTTGGACTCCGTTTGATAGGGATATTCCGCGGAGTAAAAAACAAGCAAAAATAGCAACTGGCACTGGGTACTATGTCAATAAGTTAGTCCCAAAAAATTGCTATAAAATGAAGGTAAAACATCTAAGAATGATAATATAACATCATGGAACAATAAAAAAAATTATAGATACGTTGGAGACGTATCATCCACCATTCATATTTTTTACACATGTCATGCTAGATCATTGCTCATCCCGGTACCCCGCCGGAGGCATTCATATAGAGTCATATTTTTGTTCTAGTATCAAGTTGTAATTCTTGACACTACAAAAAAAATACACCTCCGTGATGATACGTGTTTGTCACAGTAGGTCACGTTTTCTGTCATGCATGTACATCCATGACGATTTTATGACAGAATCAAGATAGTCATACCTGTGTTGTCGTAGAAGTGTTCCATGACATTACCAAAAATATCATCACGGAAGTGTCCACTTCCATGACAATAAATCCCGCGTCATAGAAGTGATTTCGTCAAGGGTGACCGACACGTGGCATCCATCGTAATGGCTCGCCATTACGCTATTGGGTCCGGTTTTGGATCCAATAACCCGTTAACAGCCCCGACCAATCGGGATTTTCCACGTGTAAAATCTACATTGGCTGGAGGAAACACGTGTCGGCTTACCATTGGGACAGATGTCATCCACTCATTGGATCGAAGGCGCCTATGATACATCGACACGTGGCATGGCCCAATAGAGGCCCATTCCTGTGAAAAGGCCGGTCCGTTTGACTTGGTCAAAAGGTGGCGGGTCGGCCCACCGAAAGCCTGTTAATGACATGTTCGCATATAGCCCATTTACAGCCTGCTAACCCAGGGCCCGTTACAACCTATCCGAATTAGGCCCAGTAGCGTCATCTGGGCCGTCCAATATGATTCCATCCCGTTTTAACTTTCGGCCCATGTATAGCCGACGAAGTCTTTCGGCCCATATGAGGCCCTTTGTAACTCTTGGCCCATTAACGGTCTGTGGTGAAACTGGCCTGTAATGAACAGTGTATCACTTTATACCCATTAACGGCCCATTATACCGTTGGGCTGTTTCCAGCCCATGTTATCTTTCGGCCTTCTAAGGGCCCATTTATTCTTGGGCTCATTTCCAGCATTCGGTTACTTACGGCCCATTACTGTCATTTTCTGCTTGTGGGCCAAATTCAGACAGTGGTTACAGTCGGCCCGTTTGTGGCCCGTTAATACGTTGGGCCATTTTCATAGCGTCATCAAATACGGCCGATTAATGACGGCCCGTTATGGTCGGCCCATGAACGGACGATTCCAACTCTAGCCCGTTTACGGCCATAATGTGGTATGCTATTGGCCCATGTTTGGGCAATCCATCATACGGCCCGTAGAAGGCCCATTGATGATACGGCCCGTAGAAGGCCCATTGATGATACGACCCGTAGAAGGCCCATTGATGATACGACCCGTAGAAGGCCCATTGTTTCTATGGCCCGTAGAAGGCCCAGTGTCACTACAGTAAATATGTAGCACATGGTTATTGTGGCCTACTTTTAAAAAATAGGTTATTGCGGCCACTAGCAAACCGCGGAAAAAGAACAACGCTGACTACAAGCAAACAAATAAACAAGACAACAAGGAAATAAATAAGCAAGCAAGTTAGGCTAGGCTATCACGGCTATTACACATATTACATCCACTGGGCATCAAAGTTCTCCACCAGTGCAAATATAGGGAACAAAGCGACATATCATATACTGTTGGTTGTCAAAGTTGGCGACCAAAGGCAAATAAACGCCGCAACAAAACAATTCCAGAACTGAAACCACTTCAGAAGATCTCAAGAAACAATATCCTGGGTACCCATAATGCTGGCAAGATGCTTAGCAAGCTTATTAACTTTCTCTTGTTTGGCGCTTAAATCCTCCAGCGCTTGCCATTGCACTAGAAAGTATGCATCTGAATTCTGCAGGGACTTCCTCAGTCCTTCAGCTTCCTGTTGTAGCACATCTGATCGATGTCTTTCAACTTGAAGCTGAGACTCAAGAAGATGAACTGATTCAGGCAGCGAGTTCGAAGAGCTTGTGCTAGTAGTAGTGGCGAGTAACTCGAACACTACATCAAGACATGCCTTTTGGGTTCTCTCACTGTCGTCAAGGTAGTTTTTGTCAGCTTTCTTGGAGACCAACAGGGATGTCTCACTATCTTGAACCTTACCTGCATTACTTCCTGTACCATTGCATAACGGGGTACTGTTCTCCAATATTTTGTCCGCATTCTAAAAGAGAAACAAGCAGACACATCACAATTTTCCATGTTGTATATGAAACTCATTTTGGTAAATCAGTTCAGTAGTAAAGTGCACATGATAACAACATGAAACAAACATATATGTACCATGGTCACTTTATGGTCTATATCATTCTAGTTTTTGTTGCCAAATCAAGATAGAGACACAGTTCAAATAATGTTTGTTCAAGACAAAGCAGAATAGACAGAATATAAGTGTGGGAAACTATAGAGCAATAACAACACTTGTAATGTGCATCACATGAGAACATAACTATTTATTCAATTGAAACTGAAATCAACATAGAGCAAGTTACAACAGCAAACCAGTTAAAGAAACAGGTTTAAAACATACCTGTTGCGCCATTGGAGTTTCAATTCCATCCTTCAAATTTGAAAATAGTTGGTCTGAGCAAATACAGTGATGCAAGAGCAAAGGAGTATGAACCATAGCTATAGAACCTGACCTGAGAACAATTCTTCTTCTCCTTTAAGCGTTGAGTTGGGATACGGAGTGGTGGTCCTCGTGCTTTGGGCACTACAGTTCCCTTACTAACAGCTCGTGTTTGGGTGCTCTGTGGTGGAGACAATCTTTGTGTCAAGCTGGGCTGGGTTACTATCTGCTGGGGTTGGGGTTAGAAGGGGTGTAGCTGGTTCTCTGTCCAACGGGGTAGGGGTACAATCTGCGTGAGTCTGGGTTATGTGTTGTGGGGCTGGTTCTTGTGCAAGTACAACCGTGGTTCTATCTGCATCAACTTGTAGCACTATCTTTTCAGAAGACCGTGTTGTTACTCCCTTAGATACTGCCATCACCCTCTCCAATTCAAATGGCTGATAAACAAGAAAAGTAATTGAATGTACAGACATTGTATGATAGACAGGTGCAATGGATAGTGGGAATAAAAGAGGGCATGAAATAATTCACATTTATGTTGTCTAACCAAACAGGATAGCATGACACAATTTCACATATATGATGGCTAACTAAACAGAATAGCATGACACAATTTCACATTATGATGGCTAACTAAAAAAGATGGAAAGACATAGTTCAAAATATGATGACTATGTAAACAGGATGACATGATATAACTATATAATGTGTTTATTAAATAGGTTGGCATGCCATAATTCACATACATGCCGCCTATGGAAACATGATAGCATGATATAATTCCCGGATAGAATGACATAATTCAAAATATGATGACTGCAAACACTAAACAGGATGAGATGACATAACTATATGATGTCTTTATTAAATGGGTTGCCATGCCATAATTCAGATAGATGCTGCGTATGTAAACATGATGGCATGATATAATTCAAATATATGATTTATATAGTAAGCAAGTAAGCAGATGGCAATCAATATATGATGTAAAACCTAAGCTATGCAAGACAACATGCATGACATGGGTAATATAACCTCGCCAAGTTTGAGCATAGACCTCGGGAAATAGGACTGGTCATTAGTCTCTAATCCTCCTCTCGAGGAGCTCTCTCAGATTCAAAGAAGATGTCTGCTTCAGCAGGTAGCATTGTCTGCTCTGAATACCTTGTTTTCACTCCAGATACTTCCATCACCGCTTCAAATGGCTGATGCACAGGAAGAGTAGTTGAATATACCAACATTGTCGACAAATGGAACACATAATATAAAAAAAATGATAGCATGATATAATTCACATACATGATGATTGGCTCAACAGCATGGCATTGCATAATTCACATATATAATGCCTTTGCAACAAGATAGCACTGCATAATTCACATATATAATGTCTTGCAGCAAGGTGGCAATGCATAATTCACATATATTGTAATTAGACACTAAACAGGTGGCATTCACACAAAGCATGTCTAAACTAATCAAATGACATAGCACTGCAAGACACCATAGGCATGATATGAGCAACACAACAATGCCAAGTTAGAGCAAACACCTGGGGGGGGGGGGGAATAGGATTGGTCATCTATCTCTGAATCCTCCTCTAAGGAGCTATCCATAACCAGCGAGATATGCGCTTCGTCAGATAGCATAGTCTGCTATGAAGACCTTGTTTTCACTCCAGAATTTTCCATCACCGTGTCAAATGGCTGATGCACACGAAGAGTAGTTGGATGTACTAACATTGTTGACAAATGTAATACGTAACGAAAAAAAGGATGGCCTGATATAATTCACATATAAGATGACTGGCTAAGCAGGATGGCATTGCAAAATTCACATATATGATGCATGGCTAAACAAGATGGCGTTTCATAATTCACATAAATGATGAATAAACTAAACAGATGGCATTCACATAAAGCATGTCTAAACTAAGCAGTTGACATATTTGATGTATAAAGTAAGCAATGCAAGGCACCATATGCATGATATAACCAACATCAGCATGCCAAGTTAGAGCAAAGACCTCAGGGGATAAATAGGAGTGGTCTTCTCCTTTTGAATCACCCTCAGAACATATATCTTCCTCTCGATTACAATCCGAAATGGGTGGAGGGAGGCTGCCTTTGCGCCTACCATGGAGCGACGTCTGCATGAACTTTATTGCCACGCAAGGCTCATCTCTTTTGCTCTACATGTTCAGTTCCATTGTGTACAATAACTGACATGCATAGGAATAAAACATAGTGAGATTATGTAAGGAGTGCATGCATAAATCCAGAGTGATGGTAGCAACATGTGGATAGATGCAAAACCAATGATAGCAGGTAGATAATGGCTTCAGTTAAAAAATATAGATAATGGCTTCTTTACTGTTTGTTTCCAACCCAACATGAAACTCATAGTAGACACCAGAGATTAACCAGATAGTAGATAGATACTATTGATTGCGGCCCCGATATGTACCCCACAACCATTTAAAAACTCAAGTTTGACCATTAGTTTGGAGCTGACTCGGAGTCTAATCGGTGAACAGGGCGTTAAAGTAGCATGTAATATTAAGCGATGCATAACGTGGCGGAACCACGAAGATTGCGACCTCTCTTGCGGACCCGTGTAGTCCTCGAGGTCATCTGCTCGGTTGATGATGGTAATGCAGTTGTCATGGCTGCCGGCGGCGGGGAAGAAGATCTGAGGCAGCAAAAGACAGTCTGGAGGCCGGATCCTTGCTGTGCTAGACCCTTCTGTCGTTGGAGCAGCTGAGCTTGGGTGGACGACGGCGTAGCAGGATCGGGACAAACCACACAAGGTTTTCTTTGACAACTATACGTAAGAGAAGTAATTCTGTAAGGGCTCGTTTGAATTGGAGGATTCTAACAACGCAGGGATAGGAAATACACAATAATAGGATAGGAATGCACGTGCAAAACAGAGTATTTAAAAACACAGGATTTCTGCCAATCTAGGTGTTTGGTTCACAAGAATTGGAAGATCACAGGATGCAATGAAGCATGGTGAGATTAAGTCAAACCACAAGTAAATGTACGATTATAATGCTATTATTCTACTATCTCTTTGTCTTGTGCTTCATGAATAGGAATTTGAAAAGGAGGACAAGTGGAAATTAAAATTCCTACGGTTTTTCTTTCAAGCAGATACTAAAGGAACAAATCCTATAGTTTTACTTTGCTCCATTCCTTTGAACCAAATTCATGAATTGTAGTACCATAGGAAACTTTCTAATTCCTATGTTTTTCCTTCACTTTTCCTTTCAAGCACTGGCGATTCTAGTAGGCAGGCTTGAGCAAGGAAAAGCCTACACTCAAAAAAAGTTTTTGTGCTACTTCTATTACTTTGGACCTAGGCCACTGCCCTACTAGCTCAACTCCCAGGGCCATCGACAAATGCACAGCTCAAACGCCCAGAGATTAATAATGATGGCGTTCAAGAGAGTCCATCACGGATAGCTAAGTTGCCTGGTACCTCACTGCTCGTCATATAGTAGGAGAAACTAATCGCATTTCACGTTACTGCTTGTGCTCAGTGGACAATATATATAACATGTAGAGTAAAAAAGAGATGCAACAAGTGTACAACCTCTTTGGCGAAGCCATGTCGATCTCAGCGTGATTGGGTTGGTCGGTGAGCATGATCCGGCTGACTTGGCTGTCGGAGGAGGGGAAGAAGATCTAAGGCGTCTGGAGATGGAGCCTAGGGTACTGCTCCGCTGTGATGGAGGGTTTCATCGTTGGAGCAGCTCTGATGAGTTGTTCGATGCCGAGGCTGAAGTAGGACAAGAGAGACATTGTTAACCTGAGTGGAATTCTAATAGCATCTCCAATAGATGACGTAAAATACATAACCACAAAGTGTTAGATGTAAAATACATCAGCCGCTCATCTCTGAACTTAACTGTCGAAACTGAATTTAACTGTCGAAACTGAACTTAACTGTTGAAATTGAATTTTGCTGTCGAAATTGAATTTTACTGTCGAAACTGAATTTTACTATCGAAACTGAATGCACTAGCTAGCAGCAGAAAAGCAGTAGTAGCAGCAGCAGCGCGTGCGAGAGCCGGTCGACTGAACTTATCATCTCTGGTCAGTCAATTTTCCAGCCGTTGAATACGAAATCAAGGGCCTGCAGTTCAACTTCAACCTCCACCCCCTGAGCCGCCAGCCACCATCGACCAAGCCTCCGCCCTCCGCCGCCCGCCCCGAAACCACTCCCCACTGCTGGTCCGCCGCCGCCCCGGCCATCCCTCTAGGCCCCCCCATGCCGAGCTTTTTCTCCAGCGATCCCCACGCCACCGCCCCACCACCACCGAGGACCACCGCCCCCACCCTGAACCCTAAGATAGATAGTGGGGTAACTCTCCGGCGAGCTCCCCTCCCTGCTGCGGCTGGTTCTTCCTTAACTCCCGCAAGCCCCCCACCCCCTGAAAATCGGCTGACCCAAAAGTCGATTCAGTCGACTAAAGTGTAGCTAAATCAGAGCAGCATCGCAAGAAAGAGCAAGAGCGAGAGCAGCAGCGTGAGCAATAGCAAGAGCAGACCAAGCAGGGGACCGAGAGCAAGAGCAGAGCAGCAGCGCGAGCGAGAGCTAAAGCAGCAGCAACTCCTACTGATGTGGACGTCGCCGCCAAGGGAGCGACACCGTGGAGGAAGTGTCCGGCGACGCCGCCGTGGATGGAGCCGCGCCGTGTCGGCTCGGGACCAAGCGCCGGCAGCACCGTGAGATCGAATCAAGAAGAAAATGCGGCGATTAGTGTACAACCTCTTTGGTGGTGTCGATTAGGCCTCAGCTTCATCCGAGGAAACGGTGATGATGATGCTCTTCTGGTGGTGTAGGTGAAGACGGCGGTGTGGGAATAGAGGTGGCGCGAAAGACGAGGGGAACGTCGGGACAAGTCCTTGGAGGCGGAGGATGGGGTGGCTGAACCGGCGGGACGACGAGATCGACGACGGATCCTCATCCGGTATGGTGGATGAGGGACGTCGAGGTGTTGCTGTGGACGACGTCATCAGGGAAGAGGCTCCGGCTGGGTGGCGGATGAAGGAGGGTGTGGGGCTTCGCGGGTTTTCGCGGCCTCGGTGTATGAATGGGATGGGAGTGGGGAACCATGGCTTAGGGACGCGCTTGTCCGAAATGTGGGGTAAGTTACGAAAGTACCCCCACCAATTTGAGCTAGGCGGTTCTTTCGATTCAGGGGTATCACGGGCATTTCCCGTCGGGATTTCACTGGAGGTGGGAGTTTTCGCGCGCGTTGTAATTTTGGAATAGCAAGGCGCAGGTTGGGATGGAGGGAGTTGTCGGAGCACAACGAGACAAAGATATATCTTAAATATTTCGGGGTAACAAGGCGCGGGTTGAAATTTCCGGACAAGCCCAACGTGTACTGTACCAAATCAATTCGCACTTCCATCATTGAAAAAACAAAAATAAATCAATTCGCAGCACACAAGAGAGTCTAGTCCCGTGTACTGTACCAAATCAATTCGCATTACAAATGTCATTCAAAACTTTGAATTCATGTTATGTTCAATTAAAATATTTCGCTACGTGTATAATGCATGCAACCTGCTACTCAAATGAACGTTTTAGTGCATTCCAAATGTATATACTACCGCTTCAATATGAACTAAATTTGAATTCGTTTCTCTATTTGAATAAGATCTACAGTAATGATTGTTGTGAAGTCAAACCATTTGAATTCGTTGCTCTATTTTAATAAGATCTATAATCATCATTATTGTCAAGTTAAACCATCATTTGTGTATTATCTTCACAGCACACCACATGATTAGTCTCGAGTTAGATATGAACTATGTGTGCTATATCAAGTCGAACTCGATTTTTTGAATCCACTTTATGTTGATTTCAAATCACAATACATTTCAAGCTCTAGCTAGATCTTCATAATCCAAACCATGTCTCATATGCATAATGTGTTTATCACATAATGTATGGTGCCCCGCCCCCTACGCCTACAAGTATTTAGATGTGAGTTGCAAACACCACACATTACCACAAATTCAAATAAAATGTGAGATTGTTCAATATATAGTATTGTTTAGATTGTTCGATGTTTAGTTGTAAGTTGTTCGATATTTAGTTGTAAGCTGCAAACGCCACACATTATCACAAATTCAAATAAATTGTGAGATTGTTCGATATATAGTATGATTTAGATTGTTCGACATTTAGCTGTGAGTTGCAAACGCCATGCATTATCACATTATGGTATAACATGTGCAAAACCACAAAGACGCCGTATCACCGCTATATTCATGCATGCATATGTTTATAACACTATGATCTCCTATTCAAATATATGAATTCACTTTCATATCAAATTATGATCTTTGTTAGTCTCTTACACCCACACAATCCTCTAACCTTTGTAGCTAGCACTAACTTTCTCTCGTGCATGCACACGCCCTCCTCGCCCTCCCCTTCCCTCAGCATTCTATCCATCGCGCACATTCATTTTTTTCTTTAGGTCGTTCTCCCACAGTCTCCACAACTCCTTTCCGACACACACCGATCGATAAACCTCTCCAGCGTCTGCCTACAACATACGTACACACGCACCTTCCATCTCCTCCTTTCTGTGTCCATGCCTCGTGTCTCTCATACGGTCCCACACACGTGTAAACTCTCGCCCCTCTTTTCATCGATCTCACAACCACACACTCCTCTCCCTATCTAGCTAGTAGCTCGGCCTCTCGCACCACCTCCTAGCTCCATTCTCTGCTCTATCCATCTCACGGGCCTTATTTGCCTCTAACAAATGGATGTACATCGACCAATCTCCCGCTATACATATAGCTAGCTAGGTCCTTATAACTCATTTTTCGCCACGCGTCGATCGATCTACCTCACTAGTTATGTCTCTCCCTTCCTCCGAAAAACAACAATTGATCTACCGATCTAGTTAGGTTTGCTTAGCAAACACATGGTTCCCCTTCATCATCCATGCATGCGTCCCGATAGATCTATCATGCACAGGCACACACAGAAACACATCCCCACTCTTATTGATAATATTGTAGTTCTGCCCTCAGTTTGGCTAGTAGGCCTCTCCCACCATCTTCGAGAAGCAACTCCATCACCCATCCAACACTCTACCCTCTCCCTCCCTCTCTCTCCTCTCTCTCTCTCTCTCTCCCAACCTATTTCCCGTCCTTTAGTTATGTATGGATGTCGACCCATCTCCCTCAAGACATAGCTGGGTCTCTCCTTCTCAACACATATATGAGTCGTTCTACCTCTCTAGTTAGGCCTCTGCCTCCCCCTCCCCCCCCCCCCCACACACACCGATAAATCGAGCGCTCTAGTCATGTGTCCCTCCCACACACAAACTTGCCCTATGCCCTCTGACATTCTGGTAGGTCAGTCGCCCTATATCTTTGACTTGCACACACACAATTTCGATGGCTCTCTTCATCCATCTCGCACCCACCCACTTAATCCTCTCTTGGACTCTATCAATATCTATGACCCCTCCCTCTCTTCTCGTGGATCGCCCCATTTGGCCCTCTCTATATGATATGGATATGCCTCTATTTCACACACATTGCATGCAAAATTTTGTTTGAGTTCGATGTCATCGACATATATTCCCACAAATACATTCACGAAATCACCCCCCCCCCCCAAAACAAAAAACACTCACGAACGCACATGCCATCTGTCTAGGTTTGTATCTCTCTCACACACACCCACGTAGGTGGGGGACGTGCACGAAGAGAAGAGGTGCACGCACGGCGCACGTACTCCCGTCTCTTTCCCAACCACACCCGCGCGGGTACACGGTGGAGCTCATTTCTGTATGAAAAGGCGACCCACGTGGTAATTTACCACGTGTACTGGTTGTTCACTTGATGGAGGATCGTCTACCACGGGTGAACAAATAAATTGCAACTTGACGCGTTATGTTAAAAAAGAGGCAAACCATGTGGGGCCTACCTTAGAGGCAAGAGCTCTATACACTGGAGTACTTTTGATGTGTCCCGTCACCTCGCAGAACGAGGAGAAGCTTGCTTAGTACGCCGTCTCCCCCGCCCAAGGGCACGGTGGCTCGCAGGATGAGGTGAAGCTTGCTTACTAGTACGCCTTACGCCCGCTCCCTCGCCCACGCGCGAGGTGGCTCGCAGGACGAGGAGAAAATTTTACTACTCCCTCCGTTTACTCCTCGTCCCTACCTTGGTTAGAGAGATTATCATATTGTTTGGAATATATGTACTTTAGTAGACTTCAATATGAACTACTAGTACATACTACAAACACTGATGTATATAGACGTATTTTAGAGTGTAGATTGACTCATTTTGCTTCGTATGTAGTCCATATTGAAACGGACGTAATAGTACGCACTCTCCCTCGCCCCTCGACCCTCGCCCACGTGGTGGATGTGCAATAATTCATTCGGTCTCATATAGCCAGAACGATATATACTGCAGTACTATTATTGCTCGACTTCCCAAAGAGGCGAAGAGCCAATCACAAGGTTAATATTTTGGAGATGCCAAGCGCAAAGTTTATAGGAGAACGAGTAGTAGGTGCCGCGTCATTTATAAATAAAGTTTTTTTTCTTCAGTGGCACGTACGCAATATAAATAGGTTCATATGGAGAGAAAAACCGCTCCACAATATACATAGGCAGGACGAGCCTACACGGTTGCTTGCTGGGGTTGCTCTCTTCAGTCTTCACACTCTCTCGCACAAAACGACTGTGGCCACATCTCTAACATCCCGGCAGATCACGTCCACCGGGGGAAGGGGTGGATACTTTTAGTGTAAATGCGGTCGCCGTTGCCGACGGGGAAAACCCACTGTCGGCACGTCCCGATCAGGGGTCCCCGCCGTTCTCTCTCACAAAGCCGGTGAGGTTGCCTTCGTCCATTGCTAACTGCCGCGACGTGGGAAATTGCCTCCTCCCGCTGCCCTCCTCTAGGTTGAGCTACGTCCCGACACCCCTCAGGTATAACTCCCTTTACAGCCGGCTTGCACCATCGCTTCCAAATTGCCCACATCACTCCATGTGGTTATTTCTCTACTTCTTTGCCCGCACATACCTCATCGCTTCTACGTCTTTGTATTTGTGATGAGTTTATGTCTCATCAACTAGTCCCAGTAATCTTATTGTAATCACGCTTCTTCAATTTCTTTGTCACAGGGATGCTCATCTCGATTTTAGTGAAACTACACAAAATGATCCGATGGTCAAAGGGTTGCAAACTTCATTTCTTCGGAAGCTCCAACGTTGCCAGCAAATTAAAGCCTGGTTAGGGTTTACGGTTCAAGGGCTAGGGACTGCATGGATCATTTTTTTTCTTTAGCTTTCTCTGTTCCAAAATAAGTGTCAACTTTAGTAGTAGTACAACTTTGTACTAAAGTTTGCATAAAGTTGAGACAATTATTTTGGAACGGAGGGAGTACATATTGGCTACGATCTGTCAATTATTGAGATGCAATAGCATGCATGTTAGTCTCCTTTGTATTTGATGAAATGTTGCAACGGGCAACCTTGGATGCAAGATACATGAAATGAAGTCGAAGCTTCATAGCATTGTACAAATTTATCTCGCTGATAAATTACAGTATGTACTATACTAGTACTATGTAAAGAGTTAGGTGTCGCACGGTGTCTAGAAAATATGGTGATAGTGTGAGGTGGGCCATGTAATCACTGAGCCTGCGTGTTTTCACTGCTCTCGCACTCCTCCGCTGAGAATGGAGAAAATTGTAATCTAGTAGTACCTCCTTTCGCCGAAAGCGTGGGACATCCAGCAGTCCTACCACCTCAGTAATAATGACCAATGAGCCGTCAAATCACATAGACCCAGCAGTAAGTTGGACGGACGAAGCAACCATCACTCTTGGATCCGCTTCTCCCTTCAACGCATGCGCCAGTGAGAGGTCACGTCCGCTCTGCCCAGGCATGAATGCGGCACTGATTCTTTGGAGCAGCGCTGGCCGTTTCGGGCGGGAAGCGCGCGCGGGCGATGGAGGAGCTTTGGGTGGGCCAGGCTGGTAAGGAGCGGGTGTGGCAGCTGTCCCGCCTGTCCTGACCGGACACCCGGAAACGAGAGGATGCATCGACTCTCGCGGCTAAATCATACACTACACACCATCTCTCTATAGGAGTAGGTCGATGTGGCGCTCTCTCTAACACACACACACACGCCGAGGTAAAATGAGTCTATATCTCAATTAATAAAGAGTTGCATGTTACCATCCATATGTTACTACCTACTATGAAAGTAGTAACATAGACTAGTAACATATGCATGTTACTAGTCCAAGTTGCTCACCACTATGACCAGCCTAGCAATGTAACCAAACTCTCCTTACTCTGCCTTGTTATCTCCTCCAGAAACCCAATGCATGGAGCGCAACTACGCGTTGATGCATGCGAGTTAATATGTGGCCCTGCATGGTAGCTAAAACGACATCTCTTAGTTGTTGTGATTAATTGTTGCATTTAGAGACAGAAATCAAGGCTTTGATTGGAGGAAGGACTGGTCAAGTTTCTCCTTCTCCTCCAATCTGCTTGCACCTCGTTTCGAAAAAAAATTCCGCTTGCACCTTGGTTCCGCTGCACCTTCTAACATGACTTATTACACCTAGACGGAGGGAGTAGTACGAGATACGGAGGCACACTGACTTAGGTCGATACAAGTGCCCAAAATTGTGTGCATGTTATAATAAGGATTCACGTGAGCGAACAGAGGGATCAAATGGACAGTGTTCACGAGCAGTAGCAAGATGTGTGAGGTAAGATACACCGCTGGCGCTTTTAATTTTTCTTATTAATTTGTTTGTTTCACCCTCTGACTGGTGGGACCCAACGTACTACGTGGAGAAAAGTAAGGTGACTAAGGCTACATTATTTCTGTACTACCAACACTAATTTAAATCCCAAAAGACCTTACCACCAAGGCCACATGACACGATTATGATTTAAATCCCATTGACTCCCACGCAAAAAAAACACGGCATGCTTGTCACACGAATGCAGGAATGTATTAAAGGTTATTTTCCTCTCGTTAAACATAACGTGGGGGTGGTGTAGCTGGTTAGCCTGTTAGCTCATCAAACTTCACGTCTCGGTTTGGATAACTACACTTGAGCATAATTTTGTTTTTGTTCGACTTCTTTCTTCCACCCAATGACAGGTAGGCCCCGCATGACAGAGAGAGAAAGTGATCTGGGGCGGTGCCAGGAGGATTCTTTAACTGGTCAAAATGGATGGATACGGAGCCATACGATCTCGTAGTGACCGTATAGTCACCTCATCACGTATACGTTACAGCCTCGGCACTTGTTTTCTAGGGTTTGCACTCTTCACACTCTCCATCCATTATATATATACACGTTGGAGCTTCAGCGCTTGTATTTGCTCTCTTCACACTCTCTCACCCTCTCTAGATCTAAACAAGACTTCGTTGGCCTCTCTCTCCCCTCACTACTGCTCAAAGAGTCGACAGGATCCGTCCGCCGGGAAGGGAAGGAGGCTTAATCCTGTCGCCGTCGGCGAGGGAGGGAATCCACTACCGGCGCAGCTGTTCTCTTTCACCCAGCGGCGGCGCGGGAGGGCCTCCGACCCCTTCTTCCTCGCCGCCGTACATAGTGTGGGCCGAACGTCCTCCGATCGCCCACCGAACCACACCCCAAGAACCTTAAGGTATAATTTACTTATTCCACATGCATTTCTCTAGCTGCATGTGGGCTTTTTCCGCTTCTGCACTCGAATCTAGGTGTTGGATCAAACAGGAAAGTAGTGGGGAAAGTTGTATAGCATGAATCTAGGACGTGGTTCAAAGAGGAAAGGAAGGGGGGGAGTACTAGTACAGACTGGCTATCCAGCACCTACGTTGGTCAAAAAGGGGAAACAATACAAACGCAGTACGCACATCTGTAACAAACTGATCTTTTGTTTTGGGGGACAAGGCTGTATAGTTTGAGCGGGACTAGATTTGCTGCGCTCACATAGGGAAAGGTGTCTAAAGATAACAAGACTGGGACCAACACAAATATGCTCCTTGGTTGTTTTTGTTCTTTGTTGCAACAGACTGTGTATCATCCCTTCATACATCGGTAGATGCACATGGTGCTGGTGCACCCACTGTCCCGTGCAACTCTTTAGCTGTTGTTAATCTAAGGCCTTGTTTGGTTAAAAACTCCCTAGTCCCTACCTGCTTGGTTCCATGGACTAAACATGGACTAGAGGTTATTAAATGACATGCTAAAAGACCATGTTACCCCTAGTAATGAACTAATAGAGACAAGCTACGATGCGGGGCAGGGGAAACTGTTTGAAAAAGTCCCAAAAAGACTCTCCCTCGGGGTCTTCTTTCTTTAGTCCCTAAAAGTCCCTCCTGTTTGGTTTAGATGGGACTGACATGAACTTTTCTTAGTCCCTACACCAAAATGTTCCTGTAATCAAACACCCTCTAATAATGCTGCTGGAAAATTGATGCAATGCCACAGTTAAAAGCAAATTACATGTTTAACAAATTTTATTGTTAATATAATCTCTCTGTTAATATTAATCAATGCCACCATTTGAGAAATGTTACTGTCTTGCTTTCTTTCCCATTTAGATAAGTTCGATGCTTCTTTTTGTTGGCTTCTATGTCATCCACTGTTATTGACCACTAGTTGTTTCCTTTGCACCTCTGTGTAAACAGGGTTATCTACTTCACCTTGATGCTATTGTGACCTTTCGTTGCACTGCACAAAACACTTTTGTTTAAGAGTGTTTTGTGCAGTTCAACCAAAATATCACACCGACAACGTTGCTTGATTGCTTGATCTTAGTGGAACTGCACAAGAGGAGATCTTACTTCCTATCTGTGTTGGCAAATTTGGTTCAGATCTTCTTCTTGTGAGTTGTTTGAATTCCGCGTCATGAGAGGTCAGTACTAGCCTTCTTTCACATGATTATGCAGTGTGCTTTCATATGTTGTGCTACTTGTACGCTAATGTTACTTGATTTTAGGGAACTGCACAAATGGAGACAAGACTTCCAATCTGTATGTGCACCGTATTATCCCATTGAGGTAAGATAAGGATATTTCACAACTGTTGGCCTGTATTTTGCCACTTTCATCTGAAAATTAATGTCGTTGTTTAGTGCTATACTTGTGCTCCCTAATTGACATGCCAAATCTTATATTGAAGGCGAAGCTTGTCTATTATTGAACCAAGTGATGAAGGGGAAGAACAAGCGGAAGAAAAACAAAAATGAACTCCCGGTGCTGTAATGAAGCTATGGCTGGAACGAGCAATTGTTTTGCCACTGATTTGATGCCACTCTTAAATATGTAATTATCTCTACTTGTGCAAACAGGAATCTTCTTTGAAGATACCATATATTTTAGTGTAACTGCACAAGAAGATGTTGGAAACATTAAACTAATCGAGGAGTATATAGTAAGCATGGCAACCACAGTAGATAACAACAGATGGTTCCGGAGAAGTGCTTGATCTGTATGCTCTACACAATAAGCCTCCGACAAAGGTTGGTACTGCCCACGGATTTCATCCATATGATTGAGCTTTGTCATCTCTATTGGTGTTGTGCTACCGCTTAGATACATCTTGTCATGAGAAAGTGGTATTGTCCTTGATAAGTGCTTCATCTGTGTTGTTTTAAATATTTCCTTTCCTTTTTTTCGAGCAAATAAGGATGCTAGCATTTAGTTGTTCTCTTGTCTTTGCACAACATGATCATCCTCCTCTCAAGAAGAATATGGAGTACGTGAAGTGCCTATTTCCGATTATGCCAGGATAAAGAAGCCAAGCCTCTCTTCTTAAGAAGGGAGCAGTTGAAGGATGGTTACATTATTGCCCACAAGAACAAACTAATTCATCTTAGAAAGACTCACGGATCTCCATCTTTGTTGCTGTGATGGCCAGTACAATGTTGTTTTATGATTCCTTCCGGTGAGTTCCACTTTTTTAAATGTGTGCTCTGCATGGATCATGTAGGTTGACTATTTAAACTATCAATTCATAGTACAATTTGCTTTATACTAATCACTTATTTTGTATTTATGCAAATAGGGGTGCTCAGCTTGATTTCAGTGGGAACTGCACAAAATGTTCACGAATACATCAAATATTCTCGAATCATTCATTTCCACCACAAGAAAGGAGGTGCCGATATGTTCAAGGCGTTGCAACATATAAAGGCGAAATCATACAAGCTACGCACGAATTTGGTTGATTTTGGTGGAACTGCACAAAAAGAACAGCTGGTTTATTTAGCACGAGGTGCCATGTCAATGTCTGAACTGATGGCAAACCCTGCCCATTCCACGGTCGTAGGCATTTGATATTTTGGAATGGGAAAACCTTGTCAAATTTTGCTCATTGATGGACGCAAAACAATACGCATTTGACATTTTGGAGTGGGACAACCTTGTCAAATTTTGCTCATTGATGTTAGCAAGAAGACATGCGTTTAATATTTTCGAATGGGACGCCCTTTGTTGTTAGCAGCATCGATCGATTTTTCTTTATTCTTTAGTTGTGAAGTAAATATTGGCTCTGACATGTGAATCGCTAAGATGCATAATCATTAATTGTTTTGAATGTTCTCTATGAATTGCCAGGCCCGTGTGTTGATTGCAATGTACAGGAACGCTAAATTTTGTACTCCCTTTGTTCCTTTTTACTTCGCATATTAAATTTCTTTCAAGTCAGTTGATTTTACATTGTGAATGTTGATACTTTTTTCTATAAGATTGGTCAAAGTAGAGATACTTTGACTTTAGAGGTCAAAGTAGAGATACTTTGACTTTAGACAAAACTTATATGCAGACTAAAAAGGACCGGAGGGAGTACATGTGAAACTGCTGCAAATGAGGTGATCACCCTGGGAATAATGCTAGTGTGTACTATTTTTCATGTTCATCCATGCTAGTGATACAAGAATTCAAACATATCGAACTAAATTCATTCATACACTGCCGGATTTCATTACATTTCATACATTCTTCAAGTAAAAAGGGGTGCGCTGGAGGTATAATAAATTAACCATAGCACCCGTGTCCGGCTGAACCGAACAGTGACATAACAGCAGGTGCAGTTGCGTCACTTACATGTGGCCATATGCCTCTTGGGCCCACATGCCAGTGACCCAACTGCACCTGCAGTTAAGTAACTAAAGCAGCGTCCTTCTCCAACATAGCTCTCCGACTCCAAGTCGCTGCCAAGAAGCTAATCGGCCGTCAATGGTCAACCCGCCTAGCTTGGCTTCAACCGAAGTGTAGCAGCGGTGGCCTTACTTGGACCCGAGCGGCGGCGACCTACCGTGTTCTACTCTTCCTTGTTTTCTGTGTGGCGCGTCCTCGTTGGCAGCGGGGCGGGGCCTCGACGGAGCCGGTGATGTCCTCTGTGTCGTTGCCAGCGGGGCGGCGCCTCGGCGGAGCGAGGGAAATCCTCCCCCTCATTACCAGCAGGGTGGGGCCTCGGCTGAGCCGGCGATGTCCTCTGCCTCGTTGTTGGCGGGGCGGGGCCTCGGCGGAGTTGGGCATCCGCCTCAGTGTCCTCTGCCTCATTGTTCGTGCTGAGGGGCCTCGGCGGAGTAGGGCCTCCGCCTCGGTGCCGGCGGGGCGGGGCCTCGGCGGAGCCGGCGGTGTCCTCTGCCTTGCTGTTAGCGCCGCGGGGCCTCGGCGGAGAAGGGCCTCATCGACGCCAGCAGAGCGGAGACTCGTCGGAGCCGGCATTGTCCTCTTCCTCAAGCTCGGTCTCACCAAATAGCGCCTCACCCGCTTCATTGCCCTCTTTGTAGGTGGCCGCGGCCTCCGCCACCCGCATGCGGTACAGCCAGCGCTCGAGGCGGCCCTCGTGGGCGGAGCGGTACGAGTCGAGCAGCGCCTCCTGCTCCGCCCGCTCCGCGGTGATCTGCTCCTCCGCCTGCAGGTGCTCCTGGAGGAGATGGTGGTTGTAGGTAGCGTTGGCCTGCGCCTGCCGGAACTGCTCCTCACGCTTCTGCCTCACCATGTCCATGTATTGGGCATGGGCCTCGCCGATGGTCATGGTGCAATGCACTGGCGAGGATGGCGCGGATGAGGGGGTTGGCACCGGATCGTCAACTATCATGTTCTCCATTGGGACGTCATCATCCTCCGGCTGCCTGCCGGCCAGGCAGTCGGCAGCAATGGCTGCCATCCCCTTGTGGTCTGTCGTCCGCCCATCCCAAAGAGCGCTGGAACGTGAGGAAGCCATGGTGGGCAGTAGTGGTGTGGACAGGAGAAAGGGAACGTAGGCAGATGACTGCGGCTATGGCCGGCGCAGCAGTTTATATAGCGATGGTGGGCGGCGGAGGGACGGACGTGTGGTGCCGGAGTAGCCGCCTCGGCAACCGCGTATCATTAATGTGGGCGGCAAATGGACGGACGGACGACAGTTGTGTCGTTTGAAGGCAGATCAATTGCCTCCACCGGGAAGCGGGCGGGCGCCGACCGTTCAGCGAAGCAGCCGAGGGAGGCGGTCAGGTGGGCGAAGCGGTCGGACTTCGTGCTTGGCGGCAGGTCGGTCCAAGCCGGACATGCTGGTTTCGCCAGTGAAGCTTCGCCGAGCCGAGCAACGAAATCGAGCGATGGACGTAGCTTCCGACCAGGAACCGGCGCCACTGTCCAAGCCGGTTCATGCCGTGTTCACCATAGAGCAGGTGCAACCCACTTCATGCCCTAATGGTGGAAGAGCTACCAGCGCAGGAGGACCTGTGCTGCAACCTCCGTCTCCTCAATGAGCACCGGTGAACAAACGAACGACAATGCCGTCGCGAACATGTGGCCCTATGATCCTGGCTTCCCGAATGAGCAGCGGGCACTGTATCAGACCATCCGTAGGGCCCGCGAGGCCCTCTCGGTCGTCCTTCGAGTTGTTGTGATCGTTGTGGCGCCGCCGTCTCGCGTTGTCAACATGGTCAATGGCATGAGGAATGAGGAGATGACTTTACTTGGAGGGGATGACAGTGGGGACCCACCAGGGCCATAGCCGCACGTACGCAAGTGCCTCCTTATTATATACAACTGTAATATTTTTTTGCTTCCTCCTGGTTTCCTGACATCACGGTCCCACACCATTGTCAACCTATGTAGTCAATAAACGAGAGAATTGCACAAGGAGTGTCCGACAGCTGGGACCAAGCTGCTCGAGCAGTATTTGTCTTTTTGAGGTGTGAGCACTGCAGAGTTTTTCTTGAGCGATGTTTTCATTGTTGTTCAGAGGAGAGCAGGGTATTAACTGGGTGGGCTGTGGCCCGTCTAGCCCAGGCCAGATATTAATTTTTTCAAGCTGAAAATGGCTAGCGCAGCTATACTTTTTTTTTGAGGAATACCCAGGCAAGGTCAACTTGTTATTCTCCGCCCCGCTGGGCTGCAAATCTTTCCTAGGAGGGATGCATTAGGCTTAACAAGAAAATGGGCTTTAAGAAATAATAAATGGGATGCAATTATAAAAACTAGGCAGTAACTATTAAAAAAATGCACCAAGCACGTAATTACTTTATAAAATATTATTTCTGGATTTTGAAAATTTCAATTTCATTAATTGTTGCATGCAATGTTTCGTTGGATTTTTATGTAATACAAATTTATATTGAAACTGTAATTAATCTGACTAGAAATTTCGGGATAAAAATATTTCGGATCCGATCGAAATGTGGGAAATTTTATTGAATTCTGTTTTGAACGGTTGGTTGAAATTATTAATCGTTGTCCTAGCTAGAAAATGGGTTGTACTTTTAACAAACTGTAAATGGGTTGTAGTAAATTCCATTAGAATTAAAAAATGGGCTATACATTCTTACAAATCTCAAATGGGCTATAACTTCTCTGCCACACACTTGTGGGCCTACTAAGTTGACGCGTCCCCTAAAAAAATAGTTGACGCGTATGCAAGGCTTTGTCAACTTATAGTCAACACACGGTTCTAGCAGAAGTGGCCGTTGGATGTCCATCCAATGGATGTCATGCTTCTTCTTAATCTCGGATATTCTAGCTTCACCCGCCCAAAAAATGATTCCTCCCACGACATCAGGCGCACCGTTTCGAAGCTGACCAGGCCTACTAAGTTGGCGCTTACCAAGGGCTTTGTCAACTTAGTCAATATAAACGATTCTAGCTGCAGTTACCATACGATGTCCATCCAACGGCCGTCATGCTTCTTCAACCTCTGGTCTTCTTGCTCCAGCCGCCCAAACCAGCGCCGGTCAAGCCGCCTGCTCCTGCCTCCCGTGGCCAGTTGTGCTGCCGCGGAGGCCTCATCGCCCCCTACTACTCCCACCGCTGGCCAGGCCATCCCTCCACTCACCCACACCCCTTGTTATTATGCGGCGATGGCAGCCTCACACCGTAGCCGAACCAGTGAACCCTCGTACTCCTCTCCACGTGGGCATCCACTACCGCGTCTTCCCTGTCTCTGTGTCGTCCCTTTCGTAGGCCTCGCCGTCGTCCATTGCCTTGGTGCTCTCGGCGCGGCGTGGTCAATGTGGTCAACGACCGACTTCCATCAGAAGAGTACTGTACGTGGAGAGGCTAACAGCTGGGTTCACAGCCGCAGCAAGGAAGTGCCTCCTTATTACGCGGAAAATAATGATTCCTCCCCCTGACAGCAGGGACCCATCGGACGGGCCACCGTATTTTGTGAAAAAATGTTTCCCCCTGACTGCCTGGACCCACCAGCTACATCTTCGCACGCAAGGAAGTGCGTTCATATTACGGGAAAAAATGATTTGCCCCCTAACTACTGGGACCCACCAGCTACATCTTCGCACGCAAGGAAGTGCCTAACAGTCGGGACCCACCAGGTTGAAGCGTACGTAGCATTGTCATTCTGGTCGCGAATGTGTACGCACATACTGGTCGATGTAGAGGTGTGCACATGTCGTAGTAGAGGCGCACACATGTGGTAGTAGAGGCACGCACATAGTATGTACACGTACGTATAGCGGCCAGGGTGCAAGAAAGTAAATACGACCACATATGTACATACGGGCAGGGTCTCGAACGCCTACTCGCGCATACGTACGGCCAGGGCTTGTGTACATGGCTGTGGCTGGGTCGGAATGGAGAAACTGCGTCATCGTCGTGTTCATGGGGAGGCAACGGAATCGTCGTGTTCATCGGGAGGCAACGGAACACATGCTGTTCAACGGGAGCCAACCGGCTTGGACATAACAGGCGATGGAAACGAGGCCCGGCGTACCGCAGAATGGTGGAAACGGCCTTGTGTTCGACCGGCCACGGTGGAAACGGGATCCTGTTCATCAGGAGGGGTCTGGCATACGGCAAAACGGAGGAAACAGACTTGTGTTGCAGCGCTACGGTCGAAACGGGGGTCCTATTCATCGGGAGGGGTGTGGCGTACCGCAAAACGGGACTCCACGGGATACTGTTCATCTCCACCGTCGACCTCCTCCAGCCTCCACGGGCTCCTGTTCATCCACCGTCGACCTCCTCCAGCCTCCATCTGCTCCTGTTCATCCACGGGCTCCTGTTCATCCAGCCTTCACCGCGCGCTCCTCCACCGCTCGCTCAACCAGCCCTCTCCACGGGGTCCTGTTCAACCACCCCTCCACGGGCTACTGTTCATCCAGCCCTCCACCGGCTACTGTTCAACGAGCCCTCCACGGGGTCGTCCTGTTCATCCAGTGATATGACCAACTATGTATCTGTTTGTATTGACAATGACGAAGTACAAGCCGCTGGCCAAGATCAAGTTAACGTTACTTCCGTAATTATTGCTAATGATTTATATGCTGGAACATATTTACAGCCGAGTTACACCGGCAAGTATAAGTATGCGCTAGTTAATATAACAAGCACGCATGCTGATACAATTGATAGTTTAACAAGAAGTTTTCATAGCTTTGGCTTGGACCGGGAGAAAATCAATCTTGATGGACGCATGCATGTACAAGGAGTACAAAACAGGCACGTACATGCAAAGGATATATTCTTCCTTCCTCACGTGAGCTATGGAGATTCATCAAGAAAAAGGCATGTCACCGTGCACACTCAGGAAACTTATTCGCCTGGGGGATCAACGCTCAATTGGAGGCATAAAATAAGAAGCTGCCATATTCTGTTTTTGTATTTGCCGAGAAAGGAGTTTGCTAGGGGAAGATACAAGATATTGTTGCGGCTATTTCTTTCCCTCCGTGATCTTGGTTGGGGTCCACCGTAGTTAACCAATCAAAGCTACATCGTACTAGAAATTAGTTGTTTTTATGGTAATTCCTAGATGTAAAAGGAGTCCTGTTTCTAGACATATTGGTGTGCGTGCGTGAGGGCCTTAGGCCAAGTTTGAGTTGGCTATAAAAGCCACAAGGCGTCATGTAAAAGAGTTTTAGGTCATTTTTTACAGGTTAGACAACATGTGTATCGAATATTAAGCGACCCTCTTTGGGTGTCGTTGTTATTTATTTTGTGTGATTTTTCTGCGTGAAATTTGCACTTGGCTCGAGGTCCGTCTTTCCCGACAGGTTGCGTGTTGGTTACGTCTACTTCGACGGGAGGTTGCTTGTGTGTTGAGGGATTGTCCGTTGGTCGTCGTTACCCCTACTTCAGGTTACACGTACTGCTCGTGTAATTGGAAGTAATTTTTATCGGTGGATCTTGGAGGTTATTGCATCGTAAAAGATCGGGCCAAATCAGCGGCACGTCCGAGGTCGTGCTCTCATCATCCAGCCCTCCACGGGGTCCTGTTCATCCACCCCTCCACCGGCTCAATCGATCGGGGTACTGTTCACCTAGCGGCAACGGCCTCTACTACCACGGGGTCCTGTTCATCCAACCCCCCACCGGGAACTGTTCACCCAAACCCCCTAACAACGCTCACTGTTCATCCAGAGGCAGCATCAATCGGCTTCAGTTAGCAGCAGTAGCGGAGGAATCACTCGAGTTCATTTAACAGCAAGGGATCGATCGATCGCCAGGGTTCAGTAACATGTAGCCTGCAATGCAATCGCTCGGGTTCAGTTAGAGCCCAACGCCTCACACACACGCGCATACGTACGAGAGAACCACACATCGCTCGGCCCCCGACCAGCCACCATAACTGGGAACTCCCTGATATTTTCCTTGCCCTCGCTTCTACCATGGTTTTTTCCGTCATGGACGGCCCAAAGAATGTCATGCAACTGTGTCTCTAGCCCGCCCAGGACGAAAAGCCCATTTTCTGTCATGATTTTTTGTCATAGAAGTAGGACCCCACCACATCTATGATGATACCAGGGATTTGTCACAATTATCGTCATAGAAGTGTCATAAGTATGACATAATTTTTTTTCGTTCAGCCCAAAATGTCACAGATGTGTCTTTTTTTGTAGTGTGAGTTGTAAGTAAAGAAAAGTGTGATGATCATCATTATTATAATACTGTCCCATGTGAGGAAAGGATGATGGAGACTATGATTCCCCCATAAGTCGGGATTAGACTCCAGACTTAAATAAAAAGGCCAAAGACCCCAAAATAAAAAAAGAGGCCAAAGAGCCCCCAAAAAAGAGAGAAAAATAAAAATTAGAGAAAAAGAGAGAAGGGACAATGTTACTATCCATTTCCACACGTGTGCTTCAAAGTAGCACCATGTTCTTCATAATAGAGAATCTCCTATTTTGTCACTTTCACATATTACTAGTGTGAGTTTTTCATTATAGAACTTGGCATGTATATTCCAAGATCGACTTCCTCACATTGCCCTAGGTCTTTGTGAGCAAGCGAGTTGGATGCGTACCCACTTAGTGTTCTTTTTGAGCTTTCATACACTTATAGCTCTAGTGCATCCATTGCATGGCATGCCCTACTCCTTGCATTGACATCAATTGATGAGCATCTCCATAGCCCATTGATTAGCCACGTCAATGTGAGACTTTCTCCTTTTTTTGTCTTCTCCACACAACCTCCACCATCATATTCTATTCCACCTGTAGTGTTATATCCATGGCTCACGCTCATGTATTGCATGAGAGTTGAAAAAGCTTAAGAGCGTTAAAAGTATGAACCAATTGCTTGGCTTGTCATCGGGGTTGTGCATGATAAATACTTTGTGTGATGAAGATAGAGCATGACAAGATTATATGATTTTGTAGGGATAAATTTCTTTAGCAATAATATTTGAGAAGACACGATTGCTTTATTAGTATGCTTGAAGTATTATTGTTCTGATGTTAATATTAAACTTTTGTTTTGAATCTTATGGATCTGAGTATTCATGTCACATAAAGAAAGATTACATGATAAACATGTTAGGTAGGGTTCCACATCAAAAATTCTATTTTTATCGTTTACCTACTCGAGGATGAGCAGGAATTAAGCTTGGGGATGCTTGATACGTCTCCAACATATCTATAATTTTTTATTGTTCCATGCTATTATACTCCCTCCATTTCTTTGTAGTCTTCATATAAATTTTGTTTGAAGTCAAAGTATCTTTACTTTGACCAAAGTTATAGAAAAAAGTATCAACATTTACAAAGCCAAAGGGATATCTTTAGATTCATTATGAAATGTAGTTTCATATTATGTATATTTGATATTGTAGATGTTGGTATTTTTTATACAAATTTGGTTAAAGTTGGTGAAGTTTGACTCGACACAAATCTTATATGCGGAGTAAAAAGGAACGGAGGGAGTATTATCCATCTTGGATGTTTTATATGCATTATTATGCTATTTTATATCATTTTTTGGGAGTAACATATTAACCTAGTGCCCAGTGCCAATTGTGGTTTCTTCCATCTTTTTGTCTTTTGTAGAAAATCAATACCAAACGGACTCCAAATGGAACGATTTTTTTTGATGATTTCTTAGACCAGAAGACACCTAGGAAGATTCGGGAGGAGGACAGAAGAACCACGAGACCACGACAATATCGGGAGGCACGCCATAGAGGGGCCCAGGCTTGTGGGCCCACTATGGCTCCTCCAACCCTAATCTCAGCTCCATAAATACCCAAATATTCCCCGTATACCAGAGGGCACACGAAAAATACTTTCTGCCGCCACAAGCTTCTGTCCTCGTGAGATCCCATCTTGGGGCCTTTTTCGGTACTCTACCGAAGGGGATTGGATCATGGAGGGCAATTAATTTACCTTTACTTTATTTTTCACTTTTATTTATCTTTTATACCTATCTCTATCAGATCTCATCCTTGCAAGTAACTGTGAAGGGATTGACAACTCCTTTATCGCGTTGGGTGCAAGTATTTGTTTGTTTGTGTAGGTGCTAACATTGGAGACTTGTGTGTTCCTCCTACTGGATTGATACCTTGGTTCTTAACTGAGGGAAATACTTATTTCTACTTTGCTGCATCACCCTTTCCTCTTCAAGCGAAAAACCAACACAAGCTCAAGAAGTAGCAACGCCTGCCCTCACTACTGTAGGATGCTGCTAACGTGACACTACGATCAGAGACCCTTTGACGACACTGTGTGCGATGCATTAATCGCAAACAGTGGTGTAAAATAACCGTAAAAAATATGCAAAACGTTTGCAATGAAGGATACATCAAAGACGGTTCATATTTTAGTTGTGTGTGCGATGAGGGGCACACGGTTCAGTTTGATGAACTGTATGCGACGAGGCAGAACAAAAGAAATAGGCAGCCAGATGAAGGCGTGTGTGATATACGGCATACAGTTCACTCAGATAAACTGTTTGTGATGATTGATGAGGCGGAACAACAGAAATGGGTAGCCAGATGAAGTTGTGTGCGATATACATCATATAGTTCATTCGGATGAACTGTTTGCGTTGAGCCAAGAGAACAAAAATGGTTCAGCTTAACAAGATGTGTGCGATACGCGGCAAACAGGTATGTAATCGGAAATGTGTGGGAAGACCGATAACAACACAGACGATTCCTGCTAACAAGCCGTGTGTGTTGTGAGCAAACGATTGCTGGCATACAATTGTCGGTGATTGATGAAATCATCACCGACAGGTTCTATTGTTTAGTCCGTGTGCGATGTGATTTGCTTTGTCTACAGAGCATCAACATATATACTTAAAATGACAGCATTGCAAAACCAAATTAAGCATACAATTACACAAGTGACTTGATACGTCCATTTTGCATCATGCTTTTATATTTATATTTATTGCATTATGGGCTGTTATTACACATTATATCACAATACTTATGCCTTTTCTCTCTTATTTTATAAGGTTTACATGAAGAGGGAGAATGCCGGTAGCTGGAATTCCGGACTGGAAAAGGAGCAAATATTAGAGACCTATTCCGCACAACTCCAAAAGTCCTGAAACTTCACGGAGAATATTTTTGGAATACATAAAAAATATTGGGCGAAGAAAGCACCAGAGGGGGGCCACCAGCCATCCACATGGGTGGAGGGCGCGACCTACCCCCTGGGCACGCCCCCATCCTTGTGGGCCCCCTGGCAGGCCCCCGATGCCCATCTTCTTCTATATGGTGTGTTTTTACCTGGAAAAAATAAGAAGAAAGCTTTCGGGACGAAGCGCCACCGTCTCGAGGCGGAACCTGGGCAAAACGAATGTAGGGCTCCTGCGGAGCTGTTCTGCCAGGGAAACATCCCTCCCGAAGGAGGAAATCATCACCATCGTCATCACCAACGATCCTCTCATCGAGAGGGGGTCAATCTCCATCAACATATTCACTAGCACCATCTTCTCTCAAACCCTAGTTCATCTCTTGTATCCGATCTCTGTCTCGAAACCTCAGATTGGTACCTGTGGGTTGCTAGTAGTGTTGATTACTCTTTGTAGCTGATGCTAGTTGGTTTATTCAGTGGAAGATCATATGTTTAGATCCTTAATGATAATTAATTCTCCTCTGATTATGAACATGAATATGCTTTGTGAGTAGGTATGTTTGTTCCTGAAGACATGGGAGAAGTCTTGTTATAAGTAATCACATGAATTTGGTATTCGTTTGATATTTTGATGAGATGTATGTTGTCTCTGCTCTAGTGGTGTTATGTGAATGTCGACTACATGACACTTCACCATTATTTGGGCCTAGGGGAAGGCATTGGGAAGGAATAAGTAGATGATGGGTTGCTAGAGTGACAGAAGCTTAAACCATAGAATATGTGTTGCTTCGTAAGGGGCTGATTTGGATCCATATGTTTCATGCTGTGGTTAGATTTATCTTAATTATTCTCTCGTAGTTGCAGATGCTTGCGAGAGGGGTTAATCATAAGTGGGAGGCTTGTCCAAGGAAGGGCAGCACCCAAGCACCGGTCCACCCACATATCAAATTATCAAAGTAACTGACGCGAATCATATGAGCATGATGAAAACTAGCTTGACAGTAATTCCCATGTGTCCTCGAGAGCGCTTTGCTTTATATAAGAGTTCGTCCAGGCTTGTCCTTTGCTACAAAAATTATTGGGCCACCTTTCTGTACCTTGTTTACTTTTGTTACTTGTTACTCATTATGAATTATCTTATCACACAACTATCTGTTACCGATAATTTCAGTGCTGGCAGAGAATACCTTGCTGAAAACCGCTTGTCATTTCCTTCGGCTCCTCGTTGGGTTCGACACTCTTACTTATCGAAAGGACTACGATAGAACCCCTATACTTGTGGGTCATCTAGACTCTTTTCTGGCGCCATTGCCGGGGAGTGAAGCGCCTTTGGTAAGTTGAATTTGGTAAGGAAACATTTATATAGTTGCTGAAATTTACTGTCACTTGTTACTATGGAAAATAATCTTTTGAGGGGCTTGTTCGGGGTATATTAACCTCGACCGGAAGAGCAAAGAGTTTCTCCTCAACCTACTGCACCTACTGAAAATATTTATTATGAAATTCCTTCGGGTATGATAGAGAAACTGCTAGCTAATCCTTATGCAGGAGATGGAACATTACATCTCGATATGCACCTAATTTATGTGGATGAAGTTTGTGGATTATTTAAGCTTGCAGGTATGTCCGAGGATGTTGTCAAGAAGGAGGTCTTCCCTTTATCTTTAAAGGGAATGGCATTGACATGATATAGGCTATGTGATGATATTGGATCATGGAACTACAACCGATTGAAATTGGAATTTCATCAGAAGTTTTGTCCTATGCATCTGGTTCATCGTGATCGGAATTATATATATAATTTTTGGCCTCGTGAAGGAGAAAGTATCTCTCAAGCTTGGGGGAGGCTTAAGTCAATGTTATATTCATGCCCCAATCATGAGCTCTCAAGAGAAATTATTATTCAAAAAATTTATGCTCGGCTTTCTCATAATGATCGATTGATACGTCTCCAACATATATATAATTTTTGATTGATCCATGCTATATTATCTACTGTTTTGGACAATATTGGGCTTTATTTTCCACTTCTATATTATTTTTGGGACTAACCTATTAACCGGAGGCCCAGCCCAGAAATGTTGTTTTTTTGCCTATTTCAGAGTTTCACAGAAAAAGAATATCAAACGGAGTCCAAACGGAATGAAACCTTCGGGAACGTGATTTTCTCACCGAACGTGATCCAGGAGACTTGGACCCTAAGTCAAGGAAGCTTCAAGGAGGGCACAAGCTAGGGCGCGCCTACCCCTGTATGCCGCCTCCACCCTCATCGGCCCCACGTTGCTCCACCGACGCATTTCTCCCTCCTATATATACCTAAATACCCCCAAACGATCAGATACGGAGCCAAAAACCTAATTCCACCGCCGCAACCTTCTGTACCCACGAGATCCCATCTTGGGGCCTGTTTCGGAGCTCCGCCGGAGGGGGCATCCACCACGGAGGCCTTGTACATCAACACCATAGCCTCTCCGATGAAGTGTGAGTTGTTTACCTCAGACCTTCGGGTCCATAGTTAGTAGCTAGATGGCTTCTTCTCTCTTTTTGGATCTCAATACAATGTTCTCCCCCTCTCTCGTGGAGATCTATTCGATGTAATCATCTTTTTGCGGTGTGTTTGTTGAGATCGATGAATTGTGGGTTTATGATCAAGATTATCTATGAACAATATTTGAATCTTCTCTGAATTCTTTTATGTATGATTGGTTATCTTTGCAAGTCTCTTCGAATTATGAGTTTGGTTTGGCCTACTAGATTGGTTTTTCTTGCAATAGGAGAAGTGCTTAGCTTTGGGTTCAATCTTGCGGTGTCCTTTCCCGGTGTGATGAGGGGCAGCAAGGCACGTATTGTATTGTTGCCATCGAGGATAACAAGATGGGGTTTTTATCATATTGCATGAATTTATCCCTCTACATCATGTCATCTTGCTAATGGCATTACTCTGTTTTCTTGAACTTAATACTCTAGATGCATGTTGGATAGCGGTCGATGAGTGGAGTAATAGTAGTAGATGCAAGCAGGAGTCGGTCTACTTGTCTCGGACGTGATGCCTATATACATGATCATACCTAGATATTCTCATAAGTATGCTCAATTATGTCAATTGCTCAACAGTAATCCGTTCACCCACCGTAAAATACTTATGCTCTTGAGAGAAGCCACTAGTGAAATCTATGGCCCCCGGGTCTATCTCCATCATGTTAATCTTCCATCACTTTATTTATTGCCTTTGCCTTTTACTTTTATTTTATTTTACTTTGCATCTTTATCATAAAAATACCAAAAATATTATCTATCATCTCTATCAGATCTCACTCTCGTAAGTGACCGTGAAGGGAAGGGATTGACAACCCCTAATCGCGTTGGTTGCGAGGAGTTATTCGCTTTGTGTAGGTACGAGGGACTCGCGCGTAGCCTCCTACTGGATTGATACCTTGGTTATCAAAAACTGAGGGAAATACTTACGCTACTTTGCTGCATCATCCTTTCCTCTTCAAGGAAATCCAACGCAGTGCTCAGGAGGTAGCATCAATCCATGCTCGACACTTCTTGTACGGGTTCTTTTATGAAGAAGGATATTGAATTCAAATGGGATTTATTGGAAAGAATTAAACGCAACTCTGAAGATCGGGAACTCGATGAAGGTAAGGAGTCAGGTATAAACCTTAAGTTTGATTGTGTTAAATCTTTTATGGATACCGATGCTTTTCGTGATTTTAGCACTAAATATGGACTTGACTCTGAGATAGTAGCTTCTTTCTATGAATATTTTGCTACTCATGTTGATCTCCCTAAGGAGAAGTGGTTTAAATATCATCCTCCCATTGAAGTCAAAGTTATAGAACCTATTAAAGTTGAAGAAGAAATTATTACTTATAATGTTGATCCTATTGTTCCTACTACTTATACTGAGAAACCACCTTTTCCTGTTAGAATAAAGGAGCATGCTAAAGCTTCAACTGTGGTTCATAAGAGTTATACTAGAACACCTACACCCCCTGAACAAATTAAAGTTGAACCTACTATGGCTATGGTTAAGGATCTCTTGGTCGATAATATTGATGGGCATGTTATTTATTTCCGTGATAAAGCTGCTAGAATTGCTCAACCAGATATTAAAGATAAACATAAACCTGTTGTTGGCATGGCTGTTGTTTCCGTTAAAATTGGAGATCATTGTTATCATGGTTTATGTGACGTGGGTGCTAGTGTGAGTGTAATTCCTTATACCTTGTACCTAGAAATTATGAATGATATTGCACCTGCTGAGATAGAAGATATTGATGTTTTTTTAGAAAAGGAGGATGACCCCCGGCCTCTGCATCTGGAAGATGCATACGGCCACTTTATTGATTATTCTCGAGGACCTTACAAAGTATTACAACATTATGCCTGAATCCACCATCTTGGCAACATATGCCGCTACTCCTATCCATACGATGAAGGGGTGTTAGCTGGGCCACTCAGAGCATTCACCTAAGCCTAACATCAAAAGCCGGAAGTCCCAGCCGAGCCACATACCGGGTCTGGGGCACAATCCGGTCGGACGCACTCGTGTGTCATAGCCTCCATCTTCCACAGGTCCGTCTTCAGATCATATTGAGGCATCTACCTTGTCTGGCCACTCAGCCATCAACGTCACCATGACGCCAGACAGCTACCTCCTCCTGCGCGAGTCCATCCCGCGCATCGGACGCCAAGCCTCCACAGCGCCATGCCGCCGATAACCGCCGCCATCAATGTGTGAGATGAAGCACCGCTCCGCCGAGTCCGGCAGGGCTGCTGAAGACCCAGCACCGTGGAAGGACTCCGAGGCCGAGCACATAGGCGGTAGAGCGCCAACGCACCGCCACCAGACGAACTCCGACCACGCCACTAACCGCCGCCAAGCAACCAAAGCATCACATCCACCCCAAGCTCACCACGAACGACACCCCCAAGAGGGTGACGACGCCCGAAGTGCCTCTGTCGCTCCATCCGGCAAGGATTTGGGCTTTCGCCCGGTATACGAGCTGGGTGGAAGGAGGAGGGGAAGGAGGCAACCTGGACGGCGCCTACAAGAAGGGTACGGCGCCCTCGGGCGTCACCGCCGTCGTGGCCAGCACTGCTGGCCTCAGATTTATCCGGAGCCACCTCCCACCTCCAGCCGCCAAACAGGTACAACTCCGGCGACAAAGGCCGCCCAAAGCAGGACCATTGGAGGCAGCCCTGGTTGAAGTAGACAGAGGCCTTCAGATCTGGATCAGGCGCCGCCGAGATGCCCGCACCACATCCGCCACCTGCCGCCGCCTTGCCGCCCCCACGGCCGAGGAAGAACGGCCAGCACCAACGAGCACCGGTCACCGCAGACCCGGCATCGATCCACCAGCCGAGGCCGCCGCCACGGATCCAAAGCCCCCCAAGGAAGAACGGGGCCGCCAGATCCTCGCCGCCACCTTCACCGACGGCCGATCGGCGAGCCGGCGGCCACCTCCGGTGGCGACGAGGGAGAGGAGAGGTGGGGGAGAGGGCCGGCGGCGGGCTAGGGTTACGCCGCCCGAGTCACCCCTACGGGAGCGACGCGTGGGCTTGTTATAAAATATGGTTCAAAAAAAGTATTGCATTCTAAACAACTGGATATTGCGAGCCAAAGATATTGATGTTACTATTAAGCTTGCCAATAGAGATACTATATCACCAATTGGACTTGTTAGAGATGTTAAAGTCTTGTGTGGGAAGATAAAATATCCTGCTGATTTTCTTGTTCTTGCTTCCCCACAAGATGATTTTTGTCCCATTATATTTGGTAGACCTTTCTTGAATACTGTTAATGCTAAGATAGACTGCGAGAAAGATATTGTTACTGTTGGTTTAGGGGATATGTCTCATGACTTTAATTTCTCTAAATTTCGTAGACAAACCCATGATAAAGAATTGCCTAGTAAGGGTGAAATTATTGGTCTTTCTTCTATTGTCGTGCCTCCTACTGATCCTTTAGAGCAATATTTGCTAGACCATGAAAACGATATGTTTATGAATGAAAGAAGGGAAATAGATGAAATATTCTTTAATCAAGGGTCTGTTTTGAAACACAATTTTCCTGTTGAAATCCTGGGGGATCCTCCTCCACCCAAGGGTGATCCCGTGTTCGAGCTTAAACAATTACCTGATACTTTGAAATATGCTTATCTAGATGAAAAGAAGATATATCCTGTTATTATTAGTGCTAACCTTTTAGAGCATGAAGAAAATAAATTATTGAAAACTCTGAAGAAGCACCGTGCCACTATTGGATATACTCTTGATGATCTTAAGGGCATTAGTCCCACTCTATGCCAGCACAAAATTAAATTGGAGCCTGATGCTAAACCAGATGTTGATCACCAATGAAGGTTAAATCCTAAGATGAAAGAAGTGGTAAGAAATGAAATACTAAAGCTTCTGGAGGCAGGTATAATTTATCCTATTGCTGATAGTAAATGGGCAAGTCCTGTTCATTGTGTCCCTAAGAAAGGAGGTATTACTGTTGTTCCTAATGATAAGAATGAATTGATTCCACAAAGAATTGTTACGGGTTATAGAATGGTAATTGATTTTCGCAAATTGAATAAAGCTACTAGAAAATATAATTACCATCTACCTTTTATTGACCAAATGCTAGAAAGACTATCCAAACATACACATTTTTGCTTCCTAGATGGTTATTCTGGTTTTTTCAAATACCTGTGTCAAAAGATGATCAGGAGAAGACCACTTTTAGTTGCCCTTTCGGTACATTTGCTTATAGACGTATGCCTTTTGGTTTATGCAATGCACCCGCTACCTTTCAAAGATGTATGACTGCTATATTCTCTGACTTTTGCGAAAAGATTGTTGAGGTTTTCATGGATGATTTCTCCGTTTACGGAACTTCTTTTGATGATTGCTTAAGCAACCTTGATCGAGTTTTGCAGAGATGTGAAGAAACTAATCTTGCCTTGAATTGGGAGAAGTGCCACTTTATGGTTAATGAAAGTATTGTCTTGGGACATAAAATTTCTGAAAGCGATATGGAAGTTGATAAAGGTATAAGAAGTTTCTTGGTCATGCTGGTTTCTATAGGAGGTTTATTAAATACTTCTGTAAAATTTATAGGCCTCTCACTAATCTCTTGCAAAATGATGTCCCTTTTATTTTTGATGATGATTGTGTAGAAGCATTTGAAGTACTTAAGAAAGCCTTGATTTCTGCACCTATTATTCAGCCACCTGATTGGAATTTACCCTTTGAAATTATGTGTGATGCTAGTGATTATGTTGTTGGTGCTGTTCTAGGGCAAAGAGTTGATAATAAATTAAATGTTATTCATTATGCTAGTAAACTCTAGACAGTGCCCAGAGAAATTATGCTACTACTGAAAAGGAATTTTTAGCAGTTGTTTTTTGCTTGTGATAAGTTCAGATCTTATATTGTTGATTCCAAAGTAATTGTTCAAACTGATCATGTTGCTATTAAATATCTTATGGAAAAGAAAGATGCTAAACCTAGACTTATTAGATGGGTTCTGTTGTTACAAGAATTTGATTTGCATATTATTGATAGAAAGGGAGCTGAGAACCCCGTTGCAGACAACTTGTCTAGATTAAAAAAATGTTCTTGATGACCCACTGCCTATTGATGATAGCTTTCCTGATGAACAATTTGCTGTCATAAATGCTTCTCGTAATGCACCATGGTATGATGATTATGCTAATTACATTGTCGCTAAATTTATACCACCTAGTTTCACATACCAGCAAAAGAAAAAGGTTTTCTATGATTTAAGACATTACTTCTGGGATGACCCACATCTTTATAAAGAAGGAGTAGATGGTGTTATTAGACATTGTGTACCTGAGCATGAATAGGAACAGATCCTACGCAAGTGCCACTCCGAGTCCTATGTTGGACACCACGCTGGAGATAGAACTGCACACAAGGTATTGCAATCCGGTTTTTACTAGCCTACTCTCTTCAAGGATGCTCGTAAGTTTGTCTTGTCTTGTGACGAATGCCAAAGAATTGGCAATATTAGTAGATGTCAGGAAATTCCTATGAATTATTCACTTGTTATTGAACCATTTGATGTTTGGGGCTTTGATTATATCGGACCTTTTCCTTCCTATAACGGGTATACACATATTTTAGTTGTTGTTGATTACGTTACTAAGTGGGTAGAAGCTATTCCGACTAGTAGTGCTGATCATAACACTTATATTAAGATGCTTAAAGAAGTTATTTTTCCGAGGTTTGGAGTCCCTAGATAGTTAATGACTGATGGTGGTCCACATTTTATTCATGGTGCTTTCCGTAAAATGCTTGCTAAATATGATGTTAACCATAGAATTGCATCTCCGTATCATCCTCAGTCTAGTGGTCAAGTAGAATTGAGCAATAGAGAGATTAAATTGATTTTGCAAAAGACTGTTAATAGATCTAGGAAGAATTGGTCTAAGAAACTTGATGATGCATTATGGGCCTATAGAACTGCTTATAAGAACCCTATGGGTATGTCTCCATATAAAATGATTTATGGAAAAGCATGTCACTTGCCTCTTGAACTAGAACATAAAGCTTATTGGGCTATTAAAGAGCTCTACTATGATTTCAAACTTTCCAGTGAGAAGAGGTTATCTAACATTAGCCCGCTTGATGAATGGAGAACCCAAGCCTATTTGAGCCAAGTTGTTTAAAGAAAAGGTTAGAAGATCGCATGACAAAAGGATACAAAAGCGTGAGTTTAATGTACGTGATCATGTTTTGCTATACAACTCTCGTTTAAGATTTTTTTGCAGGAAAACTTCTCTCTAAGTGGGAAGGTCCTTACATTATCGAGGAGGTCTATCGTTCCGGTGCCATAAAAATCAACAATGCCCAAGGCACAAATCCGAAGGTGGTAAACGGTCAAAGAATCAAACATTATATCTTAGGTACTCCCATAAATGTTGAGACCAATATAATTAATACCGTAACACCGGAGGAGTACATAAGGGACACTTTCCAAAATGTTTCATACTCCAAAAAGGAATAGGTATGTGGTACGGTAAGTAAACCGACTCCAAAACGTTTCCAATAGCAAATTTTTCTATGTTTTGGAATATTAAAATATTAGGAAAATTAAAAGTAGTCCAAAGAGACATGAGGCGACCACAAGGGTGGAGGGCGTGCCCTACCCCTCTGGGCGCGCCCCCCGACCTTGTGGCCACCTCGTGTGCCCTTCGGACTCCGTTTTCTTGCACAATACTTCTTATGGTCGGTAAAAATTCATTATATAATCTTCCGAAGGTTTTGACCACCGTACCACGACAATATCTCCTGCTTTTGTTTCGAGCTGTTTTTCTGACATACCTAGATCACCATGACGTCTCCAAGCGCCCCCAAGGACAAGTTTTTCGAGAAGGTAATCAACCCTTACCTCGCGAAGGTGCTGCGTGATGACCCACAACTATATGGGATCAATTGTAGCCTTTTCGATAAATAAGAGTGTCAAACACAACGAGGAGCAGAAGGAAATGACAAGTGGTTTTAAGCAAGGTAATGTCTGCAAGCGCTGAAATTGTAAGTAACAAAGTAGTTTGATAGTAAGATAATTTGTAACGAGAAAGTAATGATAGTAGTAACAAAAGTGCAGCAAGGTAGCCCAATCCTTTTGAGGCAAAGGACATGCCAAAATGGTCTCTTATAAGAAGCAAAGCGTTCTTCAGGGTACACGGGAATTTCATCTAGTCACTTTCATCATGTTGATTCGATTTGTGTTTGCTACTTTGATAATTTGATATGTGGGTGGACTGGTGCTTAGGTGTTGTTCTTACTTGAACAAGCCTCCTACTTATGATTAACCCGCTCGGAAGCATCCGCAACTACGAGAAAAGTATTAAGAATAAATTCTAACCATAGCATTAAACTTTTGGATCCAATTGGTCCCTTACGGAATAGCACATAAACTAGGGTTTAAGCTTCTGTCACTCTCGCAACCCATCATCTAATAAGTACTCCACAATGCATTCCCTTAGGCCCAAATATGGTGAAGTGTCTCGACGTTCACATGACACCACTAAGGGAATCACAACATACACCCTATCAAAATATCGAACACATATCAAGTTCACATGATTACTTGCATTAAAATATCTCCCGTGACCTCAAGAACAAAATTAACTACTCACAAATGATAATCATGCTCAAGATCAGAGGGGTATTAAATTGCATATTAGATCTGAACGTATAATATTCCACCAAATAAACCATATAGTAATCAACTACAAGATGTAATCAACACTACTAGTCACCCACAAGCACCAATCTATAGTTCCGGTACACAGATTGAACACAATAAGTGAACTAGAGTTTGAGAGGAGATGGTGATGTTGAAGATGTTGATGGAGATTTCCCTCCCGAAGATGGGAGAGTTGTTGGTGATGTTGATGACGATGATTTCCCCCTCCGAGAGGGAAGTTCCCCCAGCGGAATTGCTCCGCCGGAGGGCAAAAGTGCTTCCGCCCAAGTTCCGCCTCGAGGCGGCGGCGCTCTGTCCCGAAAGTCCTCCCTATATTTTTTCTAGGTAAAAATGACTTATATACCCGAAGATGGGCACTGGAGGTGGGCTGGGCTGAGCACAACCCACCAGGGCACGCCTGGGGGCAAGGCGCGCCCTGGTGTCTTGTGCTCACCAGGTGCCCCCCTTTGGTGGTTATTTGCTCTAGTATTTCTTATTTATTCCATAAAAAATCCTCGTGAAGTTTCAGCTCATTTGGAGTTGTGCAGAATAGGTAGCCTGACATAGCTTTTTTAGGTCATGATTTCCAGCTGCCGGAATTCTCCCTCTTTGTGTGTACCTTGCATATTATGAGAGAAAAGGCATTAGAATTACTCCAGAAAGCATTAATATGCATAAAAACACTATAAATAACAGTAGGTAAACATGATGCAAAATGGACGTATCAACTCCCCAAGCTTAGACCTCGCTTGTCCTCAAGCGAAAACTGAAATCGAAAAACATGTCCACATGCTTAGAGAGAGAGAGAGGTGTCGATAAAAACAAAATACAGACATAGAAGTATCATGTGAAACATAAAACTTTTATCATAGACTTCTCATGAATAAGTAACAATTCGTCACACTATCGAAGTATATAGCATAAACTCTATTGGAAACCAACAAACTATGTTCTCAGTCAACTTTGCAACTACAATTCATCATCTTTTCAGGAAGGGTGATGTATCGGAGCCTTTGGGCAAGTCCACATACTCAACCATCATATAGTCATCTATGATTGCTAACACTCACCGCATACACATGAGCAAAACATTTCAACCGGACACATAGAAAGATAGGGGCTTATAATTTTGCCTCCCAACGTATTCACCTCAAGGGTGACACTACTGCAGGATGGTCCAAACGCGATAGTCGAATCAGAGACCCTTCGACGAAACTGTGTGCGATGCAATAATCGCAAACAATGGTGTAAAAACCCGTCAAAAAGGTGCAAAACGTTTGAGATGGCGGCGACATCAAACACGGTTCATATTAGATTTGCCTCTGTGATGAGTGGCAAACGGTTAATCCAAAAGAACTGTTTGTGATGATACAAAACAATAGAAATTGGCAGCCAGATGAGGGTGTGTGCGATATACGGCATACAGTTCACTAGGATGAACTGTGTGTGATTAGGCAACACAATGGAAACAGTTCAACTGAACAAGATGTGTGTGATACGTGGCAAACAGGTCCGTAATCAGAAATGTGTGCGAAGACCAATAATAACATTGCACGATTGCTGCTAATAAGCAGTGTGATTTGCTATGTCTACAGAAGAATAACTTGTATATATGTATATAACTGAAATAAACATCCAATTACATAAGTGACTATACAGATCATTTGCACACACCTCAATAAACAACTGCATGCAATCTAAAGTAGGAGTAACGATCGTCTAGTCATCTACTTCTTGTGACGCTCCCGCCACTGCTCTGTGGGTCAATCCCTCGTCTAGGGCAGGAAGAAGACACTTCCTCATGTCAACGCTCTGCCTGTACATCTCGTAGCTTGTGTATGCGTCCTTGGCCGCGTACTTGACATGTTGTTCATCCAGTCTCTCATGCCACACACTGTGCTAGGCGTTCTTGTCCTTCTTGCTCTCATTCTTCATCTTCATGTAGTAGGGGTCGATGATGGCCGAGGTGAGGTCAACCAGGGAGTTCAGTTTGTTGTTGTCACCGCCCCAGACCTTGTAGTTGTGCTGGATGTTGACAAGATTCGGGCATTTCAAGCCCGAAACCTTGAGCGCTTTTAGATCATTGGTGGTGTCCAACGTAGCGAAACTGTAGTCGGGGCTGTTGATAAACCTGGAGAAACGCTCGCAAGGCCTTGTGGCCAGGTGGTAGTGGTAGACAAGGACGTCATGTCGCACAAACAACTGGGCGACGGCAACATTCTGATCGTGCCCGACACGACTGATGGTGCACTCGAGGTCAAAGCCGACCACTTGGTACTTGTCCTCGGTAAGGAACTGCTCCATAGTTTGGATGGAGCTCTCCACCGAGACCGAATCGTTTGTGTACACCACCGAGAGGGCCTTCCCACTCACATGGGTGTCCACGACATGATGCGTGGTGAACTGCCCACTGTTGTCTTCGTCTGCCGCTGGGAGCGCCATTGGAGCCACGGGGAGCGGCATTGGAACCGATGGATGTCCTCTTTGTATGTGTTGTCGTGGGTGTGTTTATTGTGTTGTGTGACGCGAGATATGAAGGTAAATGGCCACAGGAATAAAAGGGAGCCGGGCGGCCTAGATTCTCGGCGCGTCTGCATGGCAGTTTTTGCAGCAGGTAACTACATCATCACGCCGCGCCCGGTGCAACCGCATGCACACCAATGTGCGTGATCATGCGCCGGCGCCAAACACTGGTAGCGCACATGGAGGGCGAGGGCAGAGCACCCGGAGGGACACGAGAGCAGAGCGCGCGTGACGGGACGCGAGCAGAGCGCACCGCGGCCGCCTCAACCGCAAGCAAGCACACACATAGAGCAGTTGAACACGCAGGAAGTGGTTGCCTACAAGAGCCGGCCGACAGTTGCGTTGTTGCGTAGTCAGCGGCCGCGTGCTACTACCTCCGTCTTGGTCTACAGTCCCCTTTATATTCTGTACCATACTTTGCCCTTAAATTTAACAAACAAAATGTTAATGCATGTTATAAAAATTATATAATTGGAAACTATGTTAAAATACGAATCCAACTATATAAACTTATTTTTATTAACCGTATGTGTATGTGGCCTTTTGGCCAAACGGTGGCTCGAAGACGGCTTACATCGCAAGCTTGCGCAGCGCGCGGGAGCGTTCTTTTGGACAAACAGTGGCCCGAAGTGGCGCCAATGAATTATCGTGAGCCCATTTCCGCGCAACCTTGCAGGTTCCCGCGCAAGCTTCCCGCCCAACTCAGTGTAATACCCCAAAATCCCAATGCTTACAGGCCTGCTATCAAAACCCTCACGGCCGGCGAGTCCTGCGTCGCATTTCCTCCTCCCTCCCTATAGCTTATCTCGTCTGCTTCTCCCACAATCGCCAATGGCACCGTTCCGTCATCGTCGCTCAGCCACTCCGCCGTCATCAGAGGACAGCTCTAGCCGGGAGGCTACATCGCGGTGGCGGCGCAGTCCCTGGCGTAGTGTGGTGCGCGTGGCATCCCTGTTGGGTGTGCGCATAACACCCACCACAAAGTCCGCCGCCGCTGCCCGTCGGCAGCTGTTTCCAGCCGCCGTTGGTGCCACACCACCGTCGAAAGCCAGGGCCATCGCCCGCTCCACCATCGCGGCCCGAAGGCGAGAGGTGGCCGTCGTGGCCGCCTCCCCACTACCGGCCATCACCCGCTCCGCCGCCGTGGCCGCCAGCCCACCGTCGACCGCCGGGGTCATCACCCGCTCCGCCACCGCTGCCCGAAGGCGGGAGGCGGAGGTGGTGGCCCACACATGCGCCAGCGACCTTGCGCGCTACACCGAGTTCATGCGGGAGAAGGAGGAGTGCCTCATCAAGCACGCAAAGAGCCTTATCACCGCTGTGGCCGCGGTACACGCTGCCTCAGAGGCGAGGAATCAGGAGATCTACAAGGAGAACCACTGCTTCGAGAGGGGTCGTTTGGAGCGGAAGAGGGTGTTCGAGGTGAGCGTCGCTGAAGCTGCAGCAGCGGCAGACACCGTAGTGCAATTGTCCAGCTCGTCGGTAGGCTCCTCCTCCTCTACCTCTTACTTAGCGCTCTCGGCAGAGGAGAGGCTGCCAGAAGTAGTACAAATCCCCTCCATAGTAGTATTTAGGGGCTTGTTTAGTTCATCTGACAATAGATGTGGTGGAACTGTACAACGCACTTAAAATTAGCTAGTATATATAGTTGAACTAGCTATTTCAATACGTGGTTGGCAACAATTGGGGAAACGTTTGGTCGGTTCAGCTGTCGAGTTGAACTGTTTGTATAAAGAACGACTGCTTAATCTATGAATGAGATCTATGCTTAATTACTGAATTTTAGTTGCAAAAATTAGATAGTGCTAATGATTTTTAGCTGCATATTTTGACAAATCGTAGTGTTACAAGGATTGAAAAATGGCAATGTTACTAGATCAACAAATGTCAATCTTCCAATTTGACAAATGGCAACATACCCAATATGACAGATGCAAATCTTACCAAATTATTTGTACGTGGTTGCACACAGGTCATCCAAAACAACCGTTTGCGTTGAAGCGATGCACAAATCCTACGCTATGAATTTTCCCTTGACTTATGGGGGAAGACCATAGCTCTCACTTTGCATACGGGTGTTCTATCTAAAACGTTTGTGATCAAGAGATGCAGAAATCCTGCTTGGCACATTTTCCCTTGGCTTCCTGAGAAAGCTGTTGGTTTGCATACGTGTGTTCTATCTAAAATGTTTGCGATGAGTTTTTTATATTTAAAAACCATTGACGTGTTTTTCAAAAGAAAATCGTTTGAGAAGTCTGTACATTAGGAGAGAAAACGCAAGTTTTTTCAAACCATATCTTTCATTCAGTCACACTGCGAATTTATATTCATATGATCGAGAATTCGAGAAATGGTATTAAACCGAAAAAAACTATTTCCAGCGGAGGCGGCGTGTCGTGTTGTCGTTGTCGTTGTCATCCTCCGGGACGCCGTTGTCGAAGTCTTCAAGGAAGCACAGAATGTTCTTCACTTGTAAATCAAACATCATGTCGTCACATGATTGACGGTCGGGGAGCAGGAGGACGGCAACTGGCGGCGCTGAGAGGTAGCGGTTGACGGCAGCGTCCCATGCCGCTGAGGGGCACGCGTTCACGGGCACGGGCGTGGCGGGTGCAGACAAACGCACGTGGACCGGCGCCGCGGTGGGTGGAGGTGCGCGCACGGGCATAGGCGCTGGCGCTGGCGTGTACACGAGCTCGCGCGGGTCCGCGGAGACCTCGCTGACGCACGCGGCTTCCAGCTCTGCAATAGTGCTCGGCGACCAGCCCATCAATGCTACGAGTATGGTCGTTGGCGCGGGCGCGGGGATGGGAGCGGAGGCAGCAACCGCCGCGGCCAGCTCGTTCAGCGCCATGTCTATGATGCCCCATTCCTCCTTATTTTCTATCTCCTCTGGCTCGGAGTCGACTTCACCAAACTTGAAGACTAGTGGCAGATGATCATTCTGCGCCATGGCGTTGGTGGAGGTCTGCGGGAGGGAGGGGAATGGGAGGCGAACAGTAAGGCCGCCCATATTAAACAGTGGCTCGGGCGCCATTAATGGAGAGGAAGGCAGGCAACCATGGAAGTCAATGGGCTCGCTTCCCAGTGAGCCTGAGCAGCGTACAGCTCACACGCTTCCCGCTGAGCCTGCGCATTGGAGGACAGCTTGCACGCCTCTCGGTAAGCCTGCACACCGGACTCCATTCGCACGCCTCCCGTTCAGTCAAGCAGTTGTCCGCACGGCACCTCCTATAGCCATTAAAACCAAGACACGTGGCGTCACATGAATGGTTAACAAAACACACACAATTTGAATTATACAAACATTTGAGATATTAAAGTGGCAGCTATTTTTTCAAAATGCCTTTGTTGGCAGCTATTCGAGTGCACCTTCTCTCATAATGGACACGGAAAATACCACAACATGTCGGGTGCCATTCCATGATAGCATGCCAAGTTTCATGAATTTCAGACGAGTTTTGGATTTACTAGAATTTAAAAACAACGTATCTCAATAGTTTGCCGGCAATCAACGGTTCCCTGGTGTTTGAAATTCATTCCCATTTCTTGCATGGGGCCTAAGCATGCACCCAAGGACAGAGATTTGATTTTTCAACCAATTTATATGCACTAGACCATGTGCATGTAGTTCAAATTTGAATTATGCACATAAAATGCCTAGAAAACCCAGTTAATGTATACAAATATGTCCAACCGAACCCCGAAATATTCCAAAATTTAACACAACACTCCGGTTGTTCTATGTTCACACTAGAAATTTTTTGAAAGCAATAAGAGGCAACATATATCGTTTCATCCCCAAAGGTGGCACGTTCCCTACCGAAACCATCAGGCTTGTTGTGAGAAGCTCTGGTTTGTGAGAAGCTTATGCCCAAACCTGCCCCAAATGGGACAATTTTTTTACCATGGCATGTTGATGCCGCACCATGATAGCATGCCAAGTTTCATGAATTTCAGACGAGTTTTGGATTTACTAGAATTTAAAAACTAGGTATCTCAATGTTTATGCGTCGAGTGACGGTGGCAGGGTGTTTGAAATTCATTCCCATTTCTTGCATGGGACCTAAGCATGCACCCAAGGACACAGATTTGATTTTTCATCCAATTTATATGCACTGGAGCATGTGCATGTAGTTGAAATTTGAATTATGCACATAAAATGCCTGGAAAACCAATTAATGTATAAAAATGTCCAAACGAACCCCAAAAAAATCCATAATTTAACACAACACTCCTGTTGTTCTATGTTGACACTAGAAATTTTTTAAAGCTATAGGCAACGAATAACATTTCGTCCCCAAAGGTGGCACGTTCCCTACCGAAACCATCAGGCTTGTTGTGAGAAGCTCTGGTTTGTGAGAAGCTTATACCCAAACATGCCCCAAATGGGACAAAAGTTTTACCACGGCATGCTGATGCCGCTCCATGATAGAATTCCAATTTTTATGCATTTCAGACGAGTTTTGGATTTACTAGAATTTAAAAACCAGGTATCTCAATGTTTGCGGCAAGTGACGGTGGCCGGGTCTTTGAAATTCATTCCCGTTTCTTGCATGGGACCTAAGCATGCACCCAAGGACACATATTTGATTTTTCAACCAATTTATACGCACTGTACCATGTGCATGTAGTTCAAATTTGAATTATGCACATAAAATGCCTAGAAAACCCAGTTAATGTATAAAAATGTCCAAACGAACCCGGAAAAATTCCATAATTTAACACAACACTCCTGTTGTTCTATGTTGACACTAGAACTTTTTTGAAAGCAATAAGAGGCAACAGATATCGTTTTGTCCCCAAAGGTGGCAGGTTCCCTACCGAAACCATCAGGCTGTTTGTGAGAAGCTCTTGTTTGTGAGAAGCTTATGTCCAAACCTGCCCCAACTGGGACAAAAAATTTACCACGACATGTTGATGCCTCTCCATGATAGCATGCCAAGTTTAATGAATTTCAGACGAGTTTTGGATTTACTAGAATTTAAAAACTAGGTATCTCAATGTTTGCGTCTTAGCGACGGTGGCAGGGTGTTTGAAATTCATTCCCATTTCTTGCATGGGACCTAAGTATAAACCCATGGACACATATATGATTTTTCAACCAATTTATATGCACTAGAGCATATTCATGTAGTTCAAATTTGAATTATGCACATAAAATGCCTAGAAAACCCAGTTAATGTATAAAAATTTCCAAACGAACGCCGAAAAATTCCAAAATTAAACACAACACTCCTGTTGTTCTATGTTGACACTACAAATTTTTTGATAGCAATAAGAGGCAACGAATATCGTTTCGTCCCCAAAGGTGGCATGTTCCATACCGAAACCATCAGGCTTGTTGTGAGAAGCTCTAGTTTGTGAGAAGCTTATACCCAAACTTGGCCCAAATGGGACAAAAAATTTACCACGACATGTTGATGCCGCTCCATGGAAGCATGCCAAGTTTCATGAATTTCAGACGAGTTGTGGATTTACTAGAATTACAAAAGCAGGTACCCCAATGTTTGCCGGAGAGCCACGGTGCAGTGGTGTTCGAAATTCATCCCCATTTCTTGCATGTGACATTAGCATAAACCCATGGACACATATATGATTTTACAACCCAAGTTGGTGCATTGGAGCATGTGCATGTAGTTTAGTTTTGAATTGTGCACCTAAAATGGCTAGAAAACCAATTTAATATATAAAATGTCCAAACGAACCCTGAATAATTCCAATTTTTTACGACACACATTGTCAGTGTACAAAATTAGGGGCTCTCCTTTTGACCCCTTTACTTGTGCACGGGCAGTCAGAGCCGCGCGCCACGGCCAAACGTAGCAGGGCAAAGGAGGGAAGCCGGAGAGAAGCCGAAGCCCAAGACAAACAAGGCAACGCCAAGACCAGAAACACCAAAGAGCAGAGGGACGAGGCGGGTTCCCTAGGCAAGACCCTTGCCGGGGCAGCTCGCCCCACACCAGCAGAGTGTGCCACCCTTGAGCCCACGGCTTCCAACGTAGTCAACCACGTTGGAACAAAGGCTCGTGATGCACCTCCTTGGTGGCATGCAGATCTTTGTCAAGATCATAAACTTGTGAGATCAGATGAGGACCCGAAGACGGAGACCCTTGGCGGGATCCTAGCCAAGGAGATCCACAAGGCCCCCGGCAAGCGCCTTGCTGGGGACGGCTGCAACGCCTCGGCAAGACCCTTGTCGGGCCCCCGGCAAGGCCCTTGCCAAGGACATTAGCGGGGCAACAGCCAGACCCGCCTCGACCAAGACTCCACCACCGTTCGCATGCAGCTGCCAGCCCGACCAGCTGGGCAGGCACCTGCGTGGCGACGGGCGGCTTCCGAACCAACTCAGCAAGCACCTGCGTGGTGGCATGCGGATCTTCGTGAAGGCCCTACCACCGCGCCACCTCAGCTGCCTGCCTGCCTTCGTGGCACCACATGCATCGCTGACCCGGTATGGGCTCCGTTCCCGTCCTCGATAAAGCAAGGGGACACCTAAGCGGCGCATTAAATGCGTCTTATCCTGTAATACAGGTGATAAGCTCGCAACACTATTTACCTTTCCACCTCCTATGTGCCACTGTGGCAGCCCTTTTGCCTATAAAAGGAGGCCCAAGGCGACCAGGAGAGGGATTCGGCTCTTTTGGGCAAGTTGCACACCGTAGCTAGCTCAAGAACACAAGAACACTCAATACATCCACCAAAGCAGGACTAGGGTATTACGCATCCTCGCGGCCCGAACCCGGGTAAACGATCTGTGTGCTTTCTGTTAGACCTTCTCTTCTCACAACCCCGCGCCCCGCCAACCGTAGTAGGGATTCCTGTGATCCCATAGGTGTCGTTTCCCCGACACACATATAGTTGCATGTTCACTGTAGATAAAAGTTCTACCAATTCAAACACCGTCCATTGCAGCTGTGACCCCATCATGTAATTCAAATCAAGATCAAAAATCAAGTAGATCCCACACAATTTATTATCACCAATCATGTAAGCTGCAGTACAAAATATCCTGGAGCACCATCGGTGTATAGTACGCCTATGGTTTACGCAAGAAGGTGCATCGGCTACAGTCCACAGCCGGCGTGTCAAGCACACTATCTCGCTCCCCAAATATCATTTCACTGTTCAATCGTCGCCGATGAAAGATGGGGACGTGGACCCGCATTGTGAGGGCAACTTCGGCTGCACACTCCGGCGAGAGCGCGGCCACAGCCGCCATGCGCGTGCTAACAAGGGGCATGAGTGTGGCCGCAATCTGCGACTGGGCGTGTAACATCCCAAAATTCTAAATTTTGGAATGTTATAATAAATAGATAGATTTGATTGATTGTTTGATTGATTGTGTGAAATTGAGTGAAATTTGAAACTTTTTGAAAGTTAAATTAGAGGGAATAAAAGAACTTTTCCAAACTTTCATTTTGCATTCGTGATCTCCGTGAATTCAAATTCTTTTCACCACAAAACCCTGGAGAGAAGATGACATGACTTCTTCCATTTATTTAAATGACAAGGGGTGTTGAAAATATTTGAATTTCATTTGGAAAATATTTCCAACCCAGGAAGTTTATGCAACTCAATGATTTTCACGAGCGAAGATAAAATGACTTCTTCAAAACATATGAAATATGAGTTAGGAGTTTCAAAGAATTAAATTCAAAGTTCTTTTGAATTTATTTTCAATTTGGAGTTATTTGAGTTTTATTCAAATTATTTTTCTTCAAAAATAAAATATATGGAAAATAGGGTAACATGATTCCCTACATCAGAAAATTGAAGAGAAATAGATTTGAATTAATTTTGGTATTTTAAAATGATTTTTACTGGATTTTACTTGAGCAGAAGCACTCTTTGTTTTATTAGAATTTGTGTGTATTCTATTTGATTCTAGAAAAATGTTCAGCTTGTAGGAAATCTTTTTCTGAAAATTATGATATATAATATGCCTATATAATATTTTACTTTATTTTATTTATCCAGTTTTCCTTCTGTTTCTATTTAAAAAAATTGTACATGCGACCCATATTTATTTATCGCCTACATGCGCAATATAGTAGCTTCTGGCGCCCCATTGTTTTTTTCTCTCTTAAATGGGCCAGGCCAGCCAGCCTTTCCTTTTCAGATTTTATTTTCCTTTGGCAAAAAAAAATGCAGCACGTACGCGCGCGGCCGGCCGATGGGCTTTAGGCCCGTGCGAGGCGTTAGCCTTTTTCTTCTCTGTTTCGTTTAATTACGTCTACGTTTAGTCCTACATTGCCTAGCCCTTTGATCCCTAAGCCTCTTTTCTACCAATAAATATAGACCTATAAAGCCTCCAAAAATCATTCGATTCGGGTTAAATCAATATTTTGGTTTGACTAGATTCCTTAAAGAAAAATATTTTTCTCCTCTCCGGCACGACTTCTGGAAATTGTCTTCTCTCTTTGAAGTTGTCTTTTCTCTACCTTATAAAGGTATCTTTCTTCGTTTTTTTCCATAATTTATTATTTTCTAGACTAGTACGATAAAATAATTAGATTACCCATTTGTCTCTGTATTTATACATTAGACCTAAAATTCTTTTAACCGTATCTATTTTTTTCTTCCGTAAAACAGCTTGGCCCTGATTTTTCAAATAGCCATAACTTTTTACTCTTTCATTCAAATTAGATGAAACCAATGCCCACTTCTTCGTTACGATCTCCGCTATCCAGTAATCCAACTCAAACATGTTTTTGAAAGTTTAAAATTTGAATTAGACCAGATTTGAATTTGAACTTCGTTTGATCGTAACTTGAGTTTTATAACTCCGTTTGAGTTGATTCTTTTTGCAGATCAAAGCTCTTGACCTAAACTTTATGATAAGGCCAAATTCATATAATTTTGGTACTGTTAGAAATTTGTTTTATGTTGCAAGAGTTACTTGCTTGGTTTTGATGTTTTCTGAATCGTCTTCTTCGTTCTTTCTGATCTTTTGAGTGATTGCTTATGTGTGGTTACTATTGATTGCTTACGATAGATTGACCGGAGTGTGATGAGTAGACCTATCTCTTTCATACCCAGTTTTTATGCATTAGCTTCACCCTCAAACATTGCATGAGTAGGTTTGATAACATGTGGGTATTGGGAAGTAGTTGATGAGGTAGGAACCTATTGTCTTGCATTCAAACCTTGGGAGTTACTTCTACGTTATGATTATATTGCCATGCTATGCTCGTAGACGTGGATTGGGTTTGAGTGTATTCCATGACAGATGTGAGATTGTTTACTTAATGGTTCAACTTAAGGTGGCAACTTTAATACACATCTGGGTGGATTGGTAGGGGCACCCTGGGGATATACCAGTGTTGTCCTAGGAGATCCCGGGGATACACCGTGTGATCATCCTATGGTTCGCCACCCAGGCTCAAAGGGAACTGAGATTATTCATGCTAGAAACTTCCGTGTGCAGCCACAAGCTATTATGGGCTCTAGCATAGTTGAGTAAGTTACGTGAAGCTCTTGAAGAGGTAGATCAGCAGGTAGTGGGTTTGTAGGTTTGGTATGGTCTACCCGGAGTAGAGAGTTAGTGTTTCTGAATGACTATGTCTCGGTCATCCGTTTCTCAAACACCATGCAGTGCGAGAAATCAACGGAGGCGATCGAGTCTTGTGGGGAAAAGTGCACAAACCTCTGCAGAGTGTACAATCTAATCATGGTTAGCCGTGTCCCCGGTTATGGACAATCTTGAGTATCTAGTACTTGGAGTATCTTAAGTATCTCATCATATTACTTAAATTAATTTGTTGGGTTAATGATTACTTTTAATTGGGGTTGAGAGGGGGTTTACCTTCTCAATATTTTATCAACCAACTTTGTAGTTAAATAAAATATATTCCTTTGTAGTAGGGAAAATTGGCTTTTCGCAAAAACTATAACCATAGAGCTTTCCACCACCAAATATGCATGTAGTGATAGTTATTATTCATCATTATCCTATAGTGTGAATTTGCCAAGACATTCAATGTAATCGACCCTTTGTGGCTGCAACGTCTCATGTTGCGTGATCTTCTGACAGTAAGTGATAAGTTAGGGTTACGATTTCTACACTCAAATTTGCCGTTGGTGTTGATGGGAATCCACAACCTTTTTACTTCCGCTATTTTGGATTGAGGTAATAATATTTACGTTACTTTATACATGTGATTTACCTCTGTTATAAATCCTTGAGTACTGTGTGTGTCAGCATACCGATCCAGGGATGACACTTAAGCACAGAGACTTGACCGTGTGAGGTCGAGTCGCTACAAGATGATATCAGAGCCAGGTTGACTGTAGGACGTGACCCTAGAAACTGGCAAGCCCATAGGAAAGATTTCCTCTACAACTTTCTTTTAAAAAAGATCTCTTACCTCTTCTCTTCTGAGCTTATTCAAATATTCCTTTCTAGTTAGACTATACCCTTTCCCCTTTTGACCTCACGAAATTCGGCTGATGAGACCACTCCAAGAAGTACAAGATATCGGGCAACTAAGACTACTTTGGAATAAAGAGGATTTTTACCGTGCATTACAATGACAGAAACTACAATGGTGAAGACTCAGAAGACTAGGAGAATTTGAAGGCTTTGAAGAATTTCCGGATTTGTATGACCTAGGAAGGCACCCCTTATGGAACTTGCCAGACTATGGAAGCTGTCAATACCCGATATCAAGGTGTATCGGAGAAAGACCGGAACATGGAGCATTAGAACTCAAAGTTTTTGTAAGAAAACCCTAAGACAGGAGATATCAATTATGGATTGAAAGCTCATGGCAGTAACTTGGGCATAGACATGGCTAACCATGGTGTTATTGCCCGCCTATGCTATTGTCACCATGCGGAGTTAAGCGTGCAGATGCATGGAAGAATTGGATGGTAGAAGGTCAAGGAGCATCCATCGTGAAGGATGCGCTTTTAACATAGCTGGTGCATCACCAGGATCTGGAGTATTACATCAAGAAGTTTAGGGTGGATCTGCAGGAAGCCATATTTGACAAGGAAGCAGTTCGTGAAGAACCCAGGTCCCAGAAGATTAAAATAGCCAAGCAGGAGGAGCTAAACCTCGAGATACCGGAGATTTGTCGAAATCAAGGACAAGAGGATCATGGTTCATGTCGAGGTTGATGAAATCCAGAAGTTGGAACGTAACTCCAGAAATACTGAAGGACGCCATGAGAAACTTTGCGACAACAGAGATGATCTGGCAAAAGAACTTGAGTAGGACAAGCATGATCAAAAGAAGCCATCGGATACATGAACAAGAATCGAAGAGTTTGATGACTTTGAAGATTTATTGACCATTAGAAGCCCAAACCCCTATTATATACCTGCGTTAGATGCGACGATTGTGAGCTGTCATTTGTTTGATGTTTTTCCGAAAACAACAATAAAACCTGTCTTTTCAAAACTATTGTTTGTATTGTGTGTATTTGTCTCTGTCTCTCTTATCCCACCCCAAAACCCATGGACCCAATAGAGAATGAATGGAGATGAGCTTGTATTTTCTGGACCGATGAGTCAATTGGAGACAGACCGATGGATTTAGAACATGGAAGATCATATGAAGAATAACACTATAGTCGAAAGTATATGACCCAAAGATGCTCTTCAAAGGCTTTAAAAGAGGTGCTGCTACTTGGTGGATGATGTACCAAACCATCAATGGATGGCAAGGAGTAACCACTTGGGAAGAATGTAAGTTGACTCTGCAAAGATCTCGTCTTGTGTCCCAGAAGTTGAGGCCTTATGGAAAGGATATGAAGAAACCTTGTGCATACAAGCTTTGTGGAGAAATAGGACACAACCATAAAGTAAATAAGGACGAATACCCTCATAAGCAGAGGATTACCCAAGGAGTCAGTCGAGGATCTCAGGGAACTTCGGTTGGAGATTGTTCCCAAAGGTTTGTTGGGAAAGATCCGTGAAGCTCAAAAGGATGAAAAAGAGATTGCTAAGGTAAAAGAGAGGATGAGCAAAGGAAAGGCCGAAGGTTTTCGTAAGGATGAGCACGACACCTTATGGTTCGAGGATCGTGTATATGTGCCTAATAATGCAAAGATCAGGAAGTTAATACTTCAGGAGGCTCATGACTCACCATACTCGATTCGCCCTGGAAACACCAAGATGTATTTGGATTTGAAGGAGAGTTTCTGGTGGACTGGTATGAAGAAGGATATTGCGGAGTATGTAGTCATAGGTGATGTATGCCAGAGAGTAAAGGTAGAGCATCACAAGCCGGGCCGGATTACTACAGCCTATGCCGATACCCGAATGGAAGCAGGATAAGCTTGGCATGGATTTCATTACCGGATTTCCCAGAACCTGATCGGGATATGATTCTATCTGGGTAGTAGTTGATTCGCTTGATCAAAGTGGCTCACTTTATCCCTGTGGAACCACCTATACAAGTGATAAGTTGGCCAAGATATATTTGACCAGGATCGTATGTCTGCATGGAGTTCCGAGGACCATCGTATCAGATAGAGGAACACAGTTTACCTCAAAGTTTTGGAATCAGCCGCACTGCACTTTGGGTACTAGGCTAGAGTTCAAGATGACCTTTCATCTCAGAGATGGATGGATAGACCGAGAGAGTCAATCAAATTCTGGAGGACATGTTGAGAACGTGTGCGCTAGATTATGGATCTAGTAGGGATGATAATCTACCTTGCGCAGAGTTCTCATTCAACAATAGCTACCAAGTCAGTTTGAAGATGACCCCTTTTTAAGCTTTGTATGGGAGAAGGAGCCAGACACCATTGATGTGGGATGAAGTTGGAGACCGTCAGTTGTTTGGACTAAATATGATCAAGGAGTCAGAAGAGAATGTTAAAGTTGATCGAGATAGACTGAAGGTAGCTCAGTCCAGGCAGAAGAGTTATGCAGACTCAAAAACGCAAGGAGGTAGTCTATGAAATTGGAGACGGAGCATGTCTTCATGTGTCCCCTCTACGAGGAGTTAAACAATTTGGAGTTAAGGGAAAGTTAGCCCCGAGATTTGTAGGACCATACCGAGTTTTGGAGCGTATGGGAGAAGTGGCCAACAAATTGGAGTCGCCCGAAGGATTGTTAGGAGTTCATTATGTGTTTCACGTATTCCAGTTAAAGAAATGCCATGCAGAAATGGCCAATATTCCCCTGTAAGGACGCTTGACCCTGGAAAGGATAATGATGTTCCACGAAGTGGAGTATGGACTTCATAAGTATAAGTTTTATCTCAAGAGGTGGGATATCCCACGAGGATGAAGAGATGAATTACTATTGGATATAAAGGAGGTATGATGTTGGAAATATGGATCGAGGTAAATTCCATGATGAGTCTGAGTAATCTTGTCCTAGTTTGGTGCCAATAGAAGGAAGGAAGACAGTACAATTGGATGGATTTAAGAATACTAGGAAGTTGGAAGTTGGAATAATGATCAGAAGCCCGAGGATAAGTTTAAGGACTACAAGTAATGAGATGGGCCATAACCCACAGGCCCCAGGACCTGCCAAGAAGCAAGCACATTCTTACTGAAGGAAAAACCCTGGAATAAGTTACGATTTTATCAACCGATCATTCTATAGGAGTTTACACAAAACCTGAGAGTTGTTAAGGAACGATAGATGTTTGTTTGGCTTGCAGAATCAATGGATTTATCCGAACTTGGTTCGTCAACAAGAGAAATTCTACAATGCTTGTGAGGATGACCGAGTGTTAGAATGCGAGATTCGCTAAACCATGTACAAGGTAATGATTTGGGTGAGGGATGGATTGATCACCATACCGACTTACTCTTATTGTTCGCCTTGCTATATGGGATGGTAAATCTGAGTGACTTACCTATAGTAGAGAGACGACGATCAAAACCCTGTTTAAACCTTAGAATGGTATAAGAATTTTTCCCCTTGTACAAGGCAGCTTTTGCCAACCGTAGGTTATACGGTGAGGATCAACCAGACCCATTTCCTGTAGGAGAAACCCTAAATTGTTGACCACCATGAGATATCGATAGTTAGTTGGTATTGGCGCTGCATCTGGCCAACTAAGAAGACCCAATCTCGGAATAACCTTACCAAGAGGAAAGGACAAAAGAATTGAGGAAAAGGTTATGCCGCTACCGGAAGAGCCCAGAGATGGAATTTCCCGAGATCTGGGAAGACCGACACTGTCAACAATAAGGATGGAGTATATGAGTTTTGATGGAACCGTAACCATGCTTCTAAGGGTGGTAGCACCCGAGACCCCGGAGACGATCGATGGATTTTTTAGAAGACCCCAAATCTAACCTATTTCTTTCAAGCCTCTCCGAATCTCGAGGACGAGATTCATTTTAAGGGTGGTAGGTTTGTAACATCCCAAAATTCTAAATTTTGGAATGTTATAATAAATAGATAGATTTGATTGATTGTGTGAAATTGAGTGAAATTCGAAACTTTTTGAAAGTTAAATGAGAGGGAATAAAAGGACTTTCCCAAACTTTCATTTTGCATTCGTGATCTCCGTGAATTCAAATTCTTTTCACCACAAAACCCTGGAGAGAAGATGACATGACTTCTTCCATTTATTTAAATGACAAGGGGTGTTGAAAATATTTGAATTTCATTTGGAAAATATTTCCAACCCAGTAACTTTATGAAACTCAATGATTTTCACGAGCGAAGTTAAAATGACTTCTTCAAAACATATGAAATATGAGTTAGGATTTTCAAAGAATTAAATTCAAAGTTCTTTTGAATTTATTTTCAATTTGGAGTTATTTGAGTTTTATTCAAATTATTTTTCTTCAAAAATTAAATATATGGAAAATAGGGCAACATGATTCCCTACATCAGAAAATTGAAGAGAAATAAATTTGAATTAATTTTGGTATTTTTAAAATGATTTTTACTGGATTTTACTAGAGCAGAAGCACTCTTTGTTTTATTAGAATTTGTGTGTATTTTATTTGATTCTAGAAAAATGTTCAACCTGTAGGAAATCTTTTTCTGAAAATTATGATATATAATATGCCTATTTAAAATTTTACTTTATTTTATTTATCCGGTTTTCCTTCTGTTTCTATTTTAAAAAAACTGTACGTGCGGCCCATATTTATTTATCGCCTACATGCGCAGTATAGTAGCTTCTGGCGCCCCTTTATTTTTTTCTCTCTTAAATGGGCCACGCCCAGCCAGCCTTTCCTTTTCAGATTTTATTTTCCTTTGGCAAAAAAAAGTACGCGCGCGGCCGGCCGATGGGCTTTAGGCCCGTGCGAGGCGTCAGCCTTTTTTCTTCTCTGTTTCGTTTAATTACGTGTACGTTTAGTCCCACATTGCCTAGCCTTTGACCCCTAAGCCTCTTTTCCACCAATAAATATAGACCTATAGAGCCTCCAAAAATCATTTGATTCGGGTTAAATCAATATTTTGGTTTGACTAGATTCCTTAAAGAAAAATATTTTTCTCCTCTCCGGCGCGACTTCTGGAAATTGTCTTCTCTCTTTGAAGTTGTCTTTTCTCTGCCTTATAAAGGTATCTTTCTTCGTTTTTTTCCATAGTTTATTATTTTCTAGACTAGTACGATAAAATAATTAGATTACCCATTTGTCTCTGTATTTATACATTAGACCTAAAATTCTTTTAGCCCGAACCTGGGTAAACGATCTGTGTGCTTTCTGTTAGACCTGCTCTTCTCACAACCCCGCGCCCCGCCAACCGTAGTAGGGATTCCTGTGATCCCATAGGTGTCGTTTCCCCGACACACATATAGTTGCATGTTCACTGTAGATAAAAGTTCTACCAATTCAAACACCGTCCATTGCGTCTGTGACCCCATCATGTAATTCAAATCAAGATGAAAAATCAAGTAGATCCCACACAATTTATTATAACCAACCATGTGAGATGCAGTACAAAATATCCTGGAGCACCATCGGTGTATAGTACGCCTATGACTTACGCAAGAAGGTGCGTCGGCTACAGTCCGCAGCTGGCGTGTCAAGCACACTATCTCGCTCCCCAAATATCATTTCACTGTTCAATCATCGTTGGTGAAAGATGGGGACGTGGAACCGCGTTGTGAGGGCAACTTCGGCTACCCACTCTGGCGAGAGCGCGGACACAGCTGCCATGCGCGTGCTAACAAGGGGCATGAGTGCGGCCGCAATCTGCGACTGGGCGGCCACGACAGCCCAAACGGCCGTTGTTGCTTCTCAGGTGGCTGCAGCAACATCTGCCTCGGGATAGCAACTGGCGAGAGCGGCACAACAGTTGTCCGTTCCGCAATGGTGGCCTTAGCATGATGGCGGCCGCCCACGCCCAGCTCGTGGTGGTCACTGCACAAATCAAATGAAGCTTCTCCGACAACGGTCGGCAACCCACGGCCGAAGAGTTGGCAATCGCCGAGAGCATTCGAGCAGCCGTCCGTTCCTCCGCCGCATACCTTGCCACGACGGAGCCCGTCCAAGCCTAGATCGCGGCCGCCCATGCCCAGCTCATGGCGGCCTTTTCCAAAGAGACGGCGGACGCGGATGGAGAGATGCTTGCCGAGTATGGTGCGATTGATGCCTTGGAGCCCCTTCCCTAGGAGACCGTCGGGCGCGAGCTGTACATGGAGGCGGCGGCGGAGATCGACGAGCACCAGCCGTAGTAGTAGTCTTTGTTTTGTTTAATTAAGAGCACCGATCTTTAATTTGGTAGAGTAATGTTTAGGCTAGCTAGCTCTGTTTAATTGCTGAACTTGCTCGATTAAGAAGTGTGGGTGTGCTGTAGTCTCCATTGTGTACCCAAATTATGCAATGACGTGGATGACCACTGTAACCAGGGAAATTCGAACCAAATGTTTTGACGTTCAAACTCTTCACACACGGGTTAAGCTATCTGAATCGTTTGTGATGTTCCCATATCGTACGCAGTTCTGAATAAGGGGCCATGTCTGATGACACTTTGTGTGCCAGTTTTTTCGCTGAAGCGATTCCAAATTTTCGGCTTCCGCGGAAATATCTACCTCCCCGCCCCCTCCCCCTTACCAAAAGCCCTGTTTCCGCCTTCGTTTCCGCTTTCGTTTGCCATTTGCTAGCTATGCCGGTTAAGCATGCTCGGTTTACCCGTTGCGTGTGCTGCTCCTGCCTTTCCTTAACAAATTATAGTGCATTGTGCTATCTAATTTTACCATGCAATCTGTTGTTCTAGTGTATATGTTCTATATGTCGTGCAGTGTGGTGCTCACTTAGTAACTGTTTGGTTAATTAGTTGTTGTCTTTAGTTAAATGTTTGGTTCAATTCTGCAAATGTGATGTTCATTTCTTCAGGCTGCAATTTTGTATTGTCTTCCATGTGAGAAATAAATCGAATTTATCTTTACAAATTACATGAGAAACGAATACAATTGCTATATTTCCAAGTTGTCAAGCATGCTTGGTTTGGTCATACATTGTGTAATGTGTTGCTCAGTTAACATTTGGTTCATTTGTCGTGGTGTTTAGTTAACAGTTTGGTTCAACTCTGCAATGCGATGTTCAATAGATGTGGGTGCATTCTGTTATTGTATACCATGTGAGAAGTAAATCGAATTTGGCTGTACTAAATACATGAGAAACAAATACAATTGCTATATTTCCAAGTTGTTAAGCATGCTTGGTTTGGTTAACTGTCTGATCTTCTATTAGGAGTATGTTATATTGTGCAATGTGGTGCTCGGGTAACGTTTGGTTCATTTGTTGTGGTGTTTAGTTAACTGTTTGGTTCAATTCTGCAATGCGTTGTTCAACACAATTGTTGTGGGTGCATTTTGTTATTGTATACCATGTGAGGAATAAATTGAATTTGGATGTACTAAATACATGAGAAACAAATACAATTACTATATTTCCAAGTTGTTAAGCATGCTTGGTTTGGTTAACTATCTGATCTTCTATTAGGAGTATGTTATATTGTGCAATGTGGTGCTTAGTTAATCTTTGGTTCATTTGTTGTGGTGTTTAGTTAACTTCTTTGTTCAATTCTGCAATGCGTTGTCCAATTGTCATGGGTAGAATTTTGTATTGTTGTGCATGTGAGGAATAAATCAAATTTGGCTGCATTTAATACATGAGAAACATATACAAGTGCTATATTTCCTATTTCTTAATCATGCTTGGTTTGGATAAATGGGTTTTCCATGTGGCTTGAATTAATCTGATGAATTTGCAATGTGCTTATTTTTCATCAACATATTTTACTGATAGCATGCGAAGCCTTACTTAACCTGATGACTAACTACCTTATATGTGTTGCAGGGAAACAATGGGAAGCACTGAGGTTTACAATCGAGGTTAGCACGTGCATGGTCCATTGTCTAATAGCACACTATTGTGCAGTTGCAGGAACCATTCTAATATTTCGGTTTTTTACAATTTGGTCTTGCACATGTAGGTCCTGCTGTCAGAGGTTTTGAACCACTGTTCGACCCTTTTTGCATAGGGGAAATGAGTTGTCCATGAATATCAACCAAGTCAAGAAACTCAGAAAGATAGTTAGGATAAAGAAATTAGTGACAAAAAACAACAAGATCTTTGTCTGCACAATGAAGGAGACATCAATTAATTACAAGATGGTAATAACTATTATACCTTGCCTTTTTTATTCCTTTGCCCATTCCAATATAGAGAAGATATTTATGTACATCCTTGTTTTCAGGCCTTTCCAAAGTAGTTCACTGATGATTACCTCTCAAACTACCTCTATGGTCAGGAGGCGAGGAAGGTTTTCATACAACACCTACAGTTCAATATTGAAGTGTTCCTGAAGAGGACGAAGGATGGACGGTCAATCATCCACAGACACTGGCCTAAAGTTGCAAAGACCTTCAACATGAATGAAGGCTCAATATTCACCTTCCGCTTCAGCAGTTTTCTAGATGAGATGCATCTTTCTATGTACCGTCTATGATGCTAATTCCGAAAGGTTCTACATGTTGCATGTGAAACTTGGTGCTCGTGCAGTTGTGTAATGGGGTAGCTGAGTGCTGAAGCTATATCATGTTGTACTCTGATGTATTTCAATTGTGAAATCCTGCTATCTTAATATGGAAATGAAATATATTATGTGCTTAATATGAATGTCAATTAGATTAATAAATGGATTATTAATAATAGGGCAATTAGCCTGCTAATGACCAATTTGCCTGTTAATGGCCAATTTGCCTGCTAATTGGGTTTTTTTCTATTGCAAACGATTATTCAAAAAACACCGTGGGGATGACCTTACGCAACGCACACAGTTTATAGGAATAAACCATGTTGGATCAATGAACAATCACACACGACATTCTCTTCAAAACTGTTTGCGTTAGGCCACCTTGTGCAAACGTTTACCACATAAAAGCTGTGTGTGATGGACAACCTTTGCCACACAGTCTCTTCTACGCACCGTGTGTGATGCATTCAATAACGCAGACGATATAATTGTTAATATCGTGTGCAATGGCAACGCTATCACAAACGATTTTACAGGGACAATTGTGTGTGATGTACCTGCGGACGGAAACGTTTTCCTTGGAGCGACCATGTGGGATGTATATACGAACGGAAATGTTTAGGGGGTACAGACTGTGTGGGATGTACTTACGACCAAAAACAATTTCACCTATAAAATTGTATTTTTTGAGCACTACTATACATATAACCGTATTTGACCGCTCGTCGATCGCACACGACCTCATTTTGCCGAGCGTGTGTGCCAGGAGGGCATATCCCCGACGATTTCTGGGTCGTGTGGGAAGGACCCTCCTATTGCCCACACTCACTTGGCGACGGTTCCAAATGCCGTTGCGGAAAGGGGTTAAAAACCGTTTGTATAGCACCTCGCTATACCAGTGTGATGTCAACAATAATAACTCATGTTACCCATATTCAACTGGACATATGTGCCTAGATCTTTCCTCACCACATGATGCTTGCCAAAGGAGAAAAATAAAATGGAATAGAGAGAAAAACTTGGACTCATGCATAAAAGTAAAAGTAAGTACATAAAAGTAAAAGATAGGCCCTTCGCAGAGGGAAGCATAGGTTGCCATGCGCTTATTTGTTTGTATGCTCAATCCCTTTGTGCAAAAGAACGTCACGTTATATTGCCCCTTATGATAGCAACCTTTATTATGCAGTCTGTCGCTTTTATTCTTTGCTATCACAAGTTTGTACAACGCTCAATTTTCTCTTACACCAAATGATCTAACACTTCTAGAGGCAATTTTTATTGCCTTAATTCACCGACGACAACTTACTTGAGGGATCTTTCTCAATCCCTAGGTAGGTATGGTGGACTCTTGAAAATAAGATTTGGGTTTAAGGGTTTCTAGATGCACATAGTATCTCTACTTGGTGCGGAATTTTTGGCTAACAAAGATGGGGGCAAGCACCACATGTTGAAGGATCTATGAGAATATAACTTCTATGTGAATATGAACAAACATAAATCGCTACGTTGTCTTCGTTGTCCAACATCAACAATTTTGGCATATAATATTTTGATGGGGGCTCACAATCACAAAAGATTTCTAGGATAGTGTATTTGTATGTGAATCTTCTCTTCCCTTATTAATTCTTTCATGAGTTGTATCATTGACCAATGCTATGTTTGTCAATCTCTAATAAAATTTTCTACTTATACTTTTCCTTATGTGGTGTCATTACCTACCATAATATTAGCATATGATCTTTTTCATTTATTTCCTTTCTTTTTATTGGAACTTGAAAGTAAAGAAAGCAAAAACTCAGACTAAACTTTATTATATATCACGCACACGATTACAAGGATAGATCACTAAGCAAGCTCTCAAAAAGAAAGGATAGAACTAAACTTTTATTCATCTAAAGCAAAAGATAACTAAGGGTCGAACTAAAATAAGTAAAGGAAAAAGATAGTGGGGGTGATACGATACCGGGGCACCTCCCCCAAGCTTGGCAGAAGCCAAGGGGAGTGACCATACCCGATACTCAATTTTCTTTTGGTGGTGACGAAGGAGGTGGTGATGAAGTAGCAGCTTTTTCCAATATAACCATGAGTAGCTCACTCAAGCCTTGAATCTCCCGAAGGGCTCGATGAAGTAACTTTGTATTTTTCCTCACTTCAGCCATTATGTGTTTATTTTCCGGGCCCCAGTGGTTTGTTCCTGCATTTCTTTCTCTTGGACGAACTATGTCCCAATTGGACGGTATGTGCACACGAGGAGTATTCTCGAACCCATAATTGTGAATCAAATTGTGAAAATTGTTACGATGTAACCTGTGTAAAGGCCTTCTTGGTGGGAGTCCTTCATGCACTTTGGGGCTCTCTTGATTGTTTGATGATCTCACAGCTTGATGAGGATTAGGATGAGTGGAGATGCCAGCCAATGTGCCTCTCTCGGAAGCCCGAGGGTGAACCCCTAAGGGATTTTCTCTCCTTACTCCAAGGCAACCTCTTCAGCTTCCTCTCTCCTTAGATCTTCCTGAACCAACCCCGCGTCTTCTTCTCCGTCGTTGGAAGGTGAGGAAGACATGATGCTGGCCTAGCTGAATCTGTCAGAAAACAGCAAGGAAAAGAAAGCAGAAGATTCCTCCATGATACAGTGGTCAATAGGTTCGGGGGGTACATAAAGACTTTTTATCTTGGGAAACAAGCAAACGGGAGAAAACCGGAGTCCGGAAGGTACCCGAGGTGGGCACAACCCACCTGGGCGCTCCTAGCGCCCTGGTGCCTTGTGCCCACCAGGGTGACCTTCCTAGTTGTTTCTTATTTTCCTAATTTTTGTTATTTTCCAAAACGGACAGAAAATATTTTTCCAGATTTTTCGGAGTCCGTTACTTACCATATCACGTACCTCCTCTTTTTCATGATTATGGAGTGTTCCGGAAGGTCTCTTTTATGTGTTCTTCCGATGTCATAGTTTGGATAATATTACTTTCAACATTAATGGGTGTTGTGGATATGACTATTGGATATGACCCACCCAGGAGGGGCCGGGTCATCCCAATGGCGGTTCATCTAAATGAAGCCCAAGAGCATATTGAAGATGGCGGTTCATAAGACAGGCTTGTTAAAAGGCCCAAACCGAAGGAGGCTTAAGGCCTGTAAGTGTAAACCGTCATGTATACGTAAACTTGTATTGTAAGGCATGTAAGATAAGTCACCGAGCCGAACACGTTTGTATGAGCCGGCCGGGATTCTGTACGCCGCAGGGCTTCAACCCATGTATATAAGGGGACGAACCGACAGCGGCTTAGGGCAAGAAACAACAGATCGAAAGCCAGGCAAAGCGTACTTGCTCCCTGGTAATCAAAACCCTAGCAATACCACCTCAAACTGGATTAGGCCTTTACCTTCACCGCAAGGGGCAGAACCAGTATAAACTCCTCGTGTCCTTTGTCCCGTTTAACCCCTTTAAACTAACCTTGTTGCCATGGCTCCAAAACTAAGTCCTCGCACTAGGACATCTGCCGTGACAAATCCATGACAGTTGGCGCCCACCTTGGGGCCAGCGCACGGTGGTTTTGAGTTCTTGAAGGGCAGCTACGAAGGGATAAAGGGATATGCTGTGGGCCGGATGACCAAGAGTCATCGCGGCAAGCTCTACATCGACGATGCAGGCTGGGGCCCCGAGGCCGGCTCAATTGAGTACGGGTACTGGGTCCCCTTCGGCGGAATCCACGTCTTCATCGGCAAGATCGGCGAACCGGGCCCTGAGCCGGACATCTGCACCGACATCATCGAGACGGCTCAGCGTGCACGACCCGCCCGGGTTCAACCCGCCGTGAAGCGTGCCTTTGTTGGATTTATCCACGGGGCTGAATTGGAAGGCTCTGTGTCTGGAGGTGAGACGGCCATCTACTTTGACGGTGAGTCGTCCATGGGCGAGACTAACTCAATGTATCAACTACAGGACGAACGGCTTGGGGGCTGTTCCGATGACGACAGTATTCCGGAACCCCATGAGCCGCCGAACAGAGTGGCGATCTTCATGGCATGCACCCAGCCGGTTCTCGGTTCGACAGCCACCGCCGCCATGACTTCCAGTGCAGCGGCGGAGACAACAGCGGTTGTTGGTGGTTCAGTGCGCCCGCCGGCTCAAGTTTTGACAGATCTGTTGAAAACTCTGGTGACTCTGATGGAGGTGGATGTAACCCCAGACAACCAGGAGCAGCATAAGGCGGAAGTGGCTAAACTGTGTGATGAGATAGCGCGGGCCAAGATAGAGCTGGCAGCGGAAAACGTTAGGATGGCCGCGGAGTGGGCCGTCTTCAACGCCCAGACGTAGCAGATTCAAGCATCAAATGAAGTCTTGAGGAGAAAATATCAGAGTCATCTACCCTCGGTTTATGAGTCAAGGAATCTCTTCAACACACCTGGAGCGGGGGCTAGTAACCCGCCGGTGATAAACCAGACGCTGAAGCATGAGGGGGCGGAACATCGGGTCAGCCACGCGTGACAGGTTCTCCGCATATGAATAACGTCCCGCCTCAGCACGTGGTGACGCCGCCGGGTCATTACTCCACCCCTTTAGACAACATGATTGCTGCAGCTACGCAATTGGCGGCTCTGCCGGTCGAGGGCGAGACTCCGGTGGCGGTTGAAACCCGAAGGGCCAGGGAGCTTCTTCAGACGGCTTTGGTACAGCAGCAGGCTTATTCTTATAGTCGTGACTGAATTCATTCGACCCCTCGTCCAAGTCGGAGCTACAGTAGGCACATTGACTCGCCAGCGGTTTCAAGCACTGAGCAGCGTCGTTATCAACCTCATGGGTATGACCCGGTGATACGTCTCCAACGTATCTATAATTTTTTATTGTTCCATGCTATATTATATTCTGTTTTGGACATTAATGGGCTTTATTATACACTTTTATATTATTTTTGGGACTAACCTATTAACCGGAGGCCCAGCCCCAAATTGCTGTTTTTTTGCCTATTTCAGAGTTTCGCAGAAAAAGAATGTCAAACGGAGTCCAAACGAAATGAAACCTTCGGGAACGTGATTTTCGGAACGAACGTGATCCAGAGGACTTGGACCCTACGTCAAGACATCAACCAGGAGGGCACGAGGTATGGGACACGCCTACCCCCCTGGGCGCGCCCTCCACCCTCGTGGGCCCCATGTTGCTCCACCGACGTACTTCTTCCTCCTATATATACCTACGCACTTCAAACTACCAGACACGGAGCCAAAACCTAATTCCACCGCCGCAACCTTCAGATGCTGCGTGAGATCCCATCTTGGGGCCTTTTTTCGAGCTCCATGAGGGGGCATCGATCACGGAGGGCTTCTACATCAACACCATAGCCTCCCCGATGATGTGTGAGTAGTTTACCTCAGACCTTCGGGTCCATGGTTATTAGCTAGATGGCTTCTTCTCTCTTTTGGATCTCAATACAATGTTCCCCCTCTCTCGTGGAGATCTATTTAATGTAATCTTCTTTGCGGTGTGTTTGTTGAGACCGATGAATTGTGGGTTTATGATCAAGTTTATCTATGAACAATATTTGAATCTTCTCTGAATTCTTTTATGTATGATTGGTTATCTTTGCGAGTCTCTTCAATTATCAGTTTGGTTTGGCCTACTAGATTGATCTTTCTTGCAATGGGAGAAGTGCTTAGCTTTGGGTTCAATCTTGCGATGTCCTTTCCCAAAGTGATGAGGGGCAGCAAGGCACGTATTGTATTGTTGCCATCGAGGATAACAAGATGGGGTTTATATCATATTGCATGAGTTTATCCATCTACATCATGTCATCTTACTTAAAGCATTACTCTGTTCTTACGAACTTAATACTCTAGATGCATGCTGGATAGCGGTCGATGTGTGTTGTAATAGTAGTAGATGCAGGTAGGAGTCGGTCTACTTGTCTCGGACGTGATGCCTATATACATGATCATCCCTAGATATTCTCATAACTATGCTCAATTTTTTCAATTGCTCAATAGTAATTTGTTCACCCACCGTAATACTTATGCTCTTGAGAGAAGCCACTAGTGAAACCTATGGCCCCCGGGTCTATTTTCCATCATATTAATCTTCCAACAGTTAGTTATTTTCATTTCCTTTTATTTTACTTTGCATCTTTATCGTAAAAATACCAAAAATATTATCTTATAATATATATTAGATCTCACTCTCGTAAGTGGCCGTGAAGGGATTGACAACCCCTTTATTGTGTTGGTTGCGAGGATTTATTTGTTTGTGTAGGTGTGAGGGACTCGTGCGTGGCCTCCTACTCGATTGATACCATGGTTCTCAAAAACTGAGGGAAATACTTATGCTACTTTGCTGCATCACCCTTTCCTCTTCAAGGGAAAACCAACGCAGTGCTCAAGAGGTAGCAAGAAGGATTTCTGGCGCCGTTGCTAGGGAGTCTACGCAAAAGTCAACATACCAAGTACCCATCACAAACCCTTATCTCTGTTCATTACATTATTTGCCATTTGCCTCTCGTTTTTCTCTCCCCCACTTCACCCTTGCCGTTTTATTCGCCCTCTCTTTTCCGTTCGCCTTTTTCGCTTGCTTCTTGTTTGCTCGTGTGTTGGATTGCTTGCTTGTCACAATGACTCAAGATAATACTAAGTTGTGTGACTTTACCAATACCAACAACAATGATTTTCTTAGCACTCCAATTGCTCCTCTTACAGATACTAAATCTTGTGAAATCAATGCTGCTTTTTTGAACCTTGTCATGAAAGATCAATTTGCCGGCCTTCCAAGTGAAGATGCCACTACCCATCTAAATAGCTTTGTTGATTTGTGAGATATGCAAAAGAAGAAAGATGTGGATAATGATATTGTTAAATTGAAGCTATTTCCTTTTTCGCTTAGAGATCGTGCTAAAGCTTGGTTTTCATCTTTGCCTAAAAATAGTATTGATTCTTGGAATAAGTGCAAAGATGCTTTTATCTCTAAGTATTTTCCTCCTGCTAAGATCATCTCTCTTAGAAACGATATTATGAGTTTTAAGCAACTTGATCATGAACATGTTGCACAAGCTTGGGAGAGGATGAAATTAATGATACGTAATTGTCCTACACATGGTTTGAATTTATGGATGATCATACAAATTTTTTATGCCGAATTGAATTTTGCTTCTACAAATCTTTTAGATTCGGCCGCGGGAGGCACTTTTATGGAAATCACTTTAGTAGAAGCTACTAAACTCCTAGATAATATTATGGTTAATTATTCTCAATGGCACACTGAAAGACCTACTAATAAAAAAGTGCATGCAATAGAAGAAATTAATGTTTTGAGTGGAAAGATGGATGAACTTATGAAATTATTTGCTAGTAAAAATGTTTCTTCTGATCCTAATGACATGCCTTTGTCTACTTTGATTAAGAATAATAATGAATCTATGGATGTGGATTTTGTTGGTAGGAATATTTTTGGTATCAACAAATATAGAGGAAACTTTAATCCTAGGCCATACCCTAGTAACTCCTCCAATAATTATGGTAATTCCTACAACTATTCTTATGGAAATTTTAATAAGATGCCTTCTGAATTTGAGACTAGTGTTAAAGAATTTATGAATTCACAAAAGAATTTCAATGCTTTGCTTGAAGAGAAATTTCTTAAAGTTGATGAATTGGCTAGGAACGTTGATAGAATTTCTCTTGATGTTGATTCTTTGAAACATAGATCTATTCCACCTAAGCATGATATCAATGAGTCCCTCAAATCCATGATAATTTCCATTGGTGAGTGCAAAGAAAGAACCGCTAGGATGCGTGCTAAGAAAGATTGCTTTGTGAAAGAGCGTTCTTCTAATTTTTATGAAAATAAAGATGAAGATCTAAAAGTTATTGATGTGTCCCCCATTAAATCTTTGTTTTGCAATTTGAATCTTGATAATGATGGGACTGAATATGATCAGCTTTACCTAGAAGGCGTTCCAAAAATTCGGAGTCTTTAGATCTTGATACAAAAATTGGTAAAAGTAGGATTGAAGAGATCAAAACTCTAGATATTAATGAACCCACTATTTTGGATTTCAAGGAATTTAATTATGATAATTGCTATTTGATAGATTCTATCTCCTTGTTGCAATCCGTGCTAAATTCTCCACATGCTTATAGCCAACATAAAGCTTTTACTAAACATATCGTTTATGCTTTGATGCAATCTGATGAAGAAAAACTTGAGTTGGAATTTTCTATCCCTAGGAAACTTTATGATGAGTGGTAACCTACTATTATAATTAAAATTAAATATCATGAGTGCTATGCTTTATGTGATTTGGGTGCTAGTTTTTCCATGATCCCAAAAACTTTGTGCGATTTGCTAGGTTTCCATGATTTTGATGATTTCTCTTTAAACCTGCACCTTGCGGATTCCACCATTAAGAAACCTATGGGAAGAATTAATGATGTTCTTATTATTGCAAATAGGAATTATGTGCCCGTAGATTTTATTGTTCTTGATATAGATTGCAATCCTTCATGTCCTATTATTCTTGGTAGACCTTTCCGTAGAACGATCGGTGCAATTATTGATATGAAGGAAGGAAATATTAGATTCCAATTTCCGTTAATGAAAGGCATGGAACACTTTCCCAGAAATAAAATAAAATTACCATATGAATATATCATGAGAGACACTTATGGATTGCCTACCAAAGATGGTAATACCTAGATCTATCCTTGCTATTATGCCTAGCTAGGGGCGTTAAACGATAGCGCTTGTTGGGAGGCAACCCAATTTTATTTTTAGTTTTTTTTTGCTTTTTGCTTTTGTTTAGGAATAAATATTTGATCTAGCCTCTGGTTAGATGTGTTTTTTTATGTTTTAATTAGTGTTTGTGCGAAGTTTAACCTATAGGATCTTCCTGGATGATAGTTATTTGATCTTGCTGAAAATTCCAGAAACTTTCTGTTCACGAAAATAATTTTTAAAAATCACCAGAAGGTGATAAAATATTGATTCCAATTTCTTCTGATCAATAAACAAATTATCTAGGTCTTCCTATTTTGGCTGAATTTTTGGAGTTCCATAAGTTTGCGTTAGTTACAGATTACTACAGACTGTTCTGTTTTTGACAGATTCTGTTTTTCGTGTGTTGTTTGCTTATTTTGATGAATCTATGGCTAGTAAAATAGTTTATAAACCATAGAGAAGTTGGAATACAGTAGTTTTAACACCATATAAATAAAGAATGATTTCATTACAGTACCTTGAAGTGGTGTTTTGTTTTCTTTCGCTAACGGAGCTCACGAGATTTTCTGTTAAGTTTTGTGTGGTGAAGTTTTCAAGTTTTGGGTAAAATATTTGATGTATTATGGAATAAGGAGTGGCAAGAGCCTAAGCTTGGGGATTCACATGGCACCCCAAGATAATCTAAGGACACCAAAAATCCAAAGCTTGGGGATGCCCCAGAAGGCATCCCCTCTTTCGTCTACTTCCATCGGTAACTTTACTTGGAGCTATATTTTTATTCACCACTTGATATGTGTTTTGCTTGGAGCGTCTTGTATGATTTGAGTCTTTGCTTTTTAGTTTACCACAATCATCTTTTCTGTACACACCTTTTGAGAGAAACACACATGATTCGGAATTTATTAGAATACTCTATGCGCTTCACTTAAATCTTTTGAGCTATATAGTTTTTGCTCTAGTGCTTCACTTATATCTTTTAGAGCACGGCGGTGGTTTTGTTTTATAGAAACTATTATTCTCTCATGCTTCACTTATATTATTTTGAGATTCTTAAACAGCATGTTAAATTGCTTAAATTGGGAAATTAATCCTAATATGTTAGGTATTCAAGACTAGTAAAAAACTCTCTTATGAGTGTGTTGAATGCTAAGAGAAGTTTGATGCTTGATGATTGTTTTGAGATATGTAGGTAGTGAGATTTAAGTTGTGCTAGTTGAGTAGTTGTGAATTTGAGAAATACTTGTGTTGAAGGTTGCAAGTCCCGTAGCACGCACGTATGGTAAACGTTATGTAACAAATTTGAAACATGAGGTGTTCTTTGATTGTCCTCCTTATGAGTGGCGGTCGGGACGACGATGGTCTTTTCCTAACAATCTATCCCCTAGGAGCATCTTGGCGTAGTTCTTGGTTTTGATGACTTGTAGATTTTTGCAATAAGTATGTGAGTTCTTTATGACTAATGTTGAGTCCATGGATTATACGCACTCTTACCCTTCCATCATTGCTAGCCTCTTGATTGCAGTGCATTGCCCTTTCTCACATTGGGAGTTGGTGCAAACTTCGCGGGTGCATCCAAACCCCATGATATGTTACGCTCTTTCACACATAAACCTCCTTATATCTTCCTCAAAAAAGCCACCATACCTACCTATTATGGCATTTCCATAGCCATTCCGAGATATATTGCCATGCAACTTTCCACCGTTCCGTTTATTATGACACGCTCATCATTGTCATATTGCTTTGCATGATCATGTAGTTGACATCGTATTTGTGGCAAAGCCACCATTCATAATTTTAATACATGTCACTCTTGATTCATTGCTATCCCGGTATACCGCCGGAGGCATTCATATAGAGTCATATTTTGTTCTAGTATCGAGTTGTAATCATTGAGTTGTAAATAAATAGAAGTGTGATGATCATCATTCATAGAGCATTGTCCCAATAAAAAAAAGAGAAAGGCCAAATAAAAAAAAGAGAAGACCCAAAAAATATGTATAAATAAAAAGGGACAATGCTACTATCCTTTTTTCCACACTTGTGCTTCAAAGTAACCATGTTCTTCATGATAGGGAATCTCTTGTTTTGTCACTTTCATATACTAGTGGGAATTTTTCATTATGGAACTTGGCTTGTATATTCCAACAATGGGCTTCCTCAAATGCCCTAGGTCTTCCTGAGCAAGCAAGTTGGATGCACACCCATTTAGTTTCTTTTGTTGAGCTTTCATGCATTTATAGCTCTAGTGCATCCGTTGCATGGCAATCCCTACTCCTTGCATTAACATCAATCGATGGGCATCTCCATAGCTCATTGATTAGCCACGTTGATGTGAGACTTTCTCATTTTTTGTCTTCTCCACATAACCCCCATCATTATATTCTATTCCACCCATAGTGCTATATCCATGGCTCACGCTCATGTATTGCGTGAAGGTTAAAAAAGTTTGAGATTACTAAAGTATGAAACAATTGCTTGGATTGTCATCGGGGTTGTCCATGATGAGAGCATTCTTGTGTGACGAAAATGGAGCATGACTAAACTATATGATTTTGTAGGGATAAACTTTCTTTGGCCATGTTATTTTGAGAGGACATAATTGCTTAGTTAGTATGCTTGAAGTATTATTACTTTTATGTCAATATTAAACCTTTATCTTGAATCTTTCGGATCTGAATATTCATACCACAATTAGGGGAATTACATTGAAATTATGCCAAGTAGCATTCCACATCAAAAATTCTGTTTTTATCATTTACCTACTCGAGGACGAGCAGGAATTAAGCTTGGGGATGCTTGATACGTCTCCAACGTATCTATAATTTTTATTGTTCCATGCTATATTATATTCTGTTTTGGACATTAATGGGCTTTATTATACACTTTTATATTATTTTTGGGACTAACCTTTTAACCGGAGGCCCAGCCGTAATTGTTGTTTTTTGCCTATTTCAGAGTTTCGCAGAAAAAGAATATCAAACAGAGTCCAAACGGAATGAAACCTTCGGGAACGTGATTTTCGGAATGAACGTGATCCAGAGGACTTGGACCCTACGTCAAGACATCAACCAGGAGGGCACGAGGTAGGGGGGCGCGCCTACCCCCCGGGCGCGCCCTCCACCCTCGTGGGCCCCCTGTTGCTCCACCGACGTACTTCTTCCTCCTATATATACCTACGTACCCCCAAACTACCAGATACGGAGCCAAAAACCTAATTCCACCGCCGCAACCTTCTGTACTCGTGTGATTCCATCTTGGGACCTTTTTCAGAGCTCCGCCTGAGGGGGCATCGATGACGAAGGGCTTTTACATCAACACCATAGCCTCTCTGATGATGTGTGAGTAGTTTACCTCAGACCTTCGGGTCCATGGTTATTAGCTAGATGGCTTCTTCTCTCTTTTTGGATCTCAATACAATGTTCCCCCCTCTCTCCTGGATATCTATTTGATGTAATCTTCTTTTGCGGTGTGTTTGTTGAGACCGATGAATTGTGGGTTTATGATCAAGTTTATCTATGAACAATATTTGAATCTTCTCTAAATTCTTTTATGTATGATTGGTTATCTTTGCTAGTCTCTTCGAATTATCAGTTTGGTTTGGCCTACTAGATTGATCTTTCTTGCAATGGGAGTTCTTAGTTTTGGGTTCAATCTTGCGGTGTCCTTTCCCAAAGGATGTGAGGGGCAGCAAGGCACGTATTGTATTGTTGCCATCGAGGATAACAAGATGGGGTTTATATCATATTGCATGAGTTTATGCCTCTACATCATGTCATCTTAATTAAAGCGTTACTCTGTTCTTACGAACTTAATACTCTAGATGCATGCTGGATAGCGGTCGATGTGTGGAGTAATAGTAGTAGATGCAGGCAGGACACGGTCTACTTGTCTCGGACGTGATGCCTATATACATGATCATACCTAAATATTCTCATAACTATGCTCAATTCTGTCAATTGCTCAACAGTAATTTGTTCACCCACCGTAATACTTATGCTCTTGAGAGAAGCCACTAGTGAAACCTATGACCCCCGGGTCTATTTTCCATCATATTAATCTTCCAATACTTAGCTATTTTCATTGCCTTCTATTTTACTTTGCATCTTTATCATAGAAATACCAAAAATATTATCTTATCATATCTATTAGATCTCACTCTCGTAAGTGAGCGTGAAGGGATTGACAACCCCTTTATTGCGTTGGTTGCGAGGATTTATTTGTTTGTGTAGGTGCGAGGGACTCGTGCGTGGCCTCCTCTTGGATTGATACCTTGGTTCTCAAAAACTGAGGGAAATACTTACGCTACTTTTCTGCATCACCCTTTCCTCTTCAAGGGAAAACCAACGCAGTGCTCAAGAGGTAGCACCCGACGCGTAATGGTGCCAATGCACAGGATTTGGCGGACCAGGGCAGAGCGCGTCGAGAGGCAGAGCTGGCGGCTCAACTAGCGGCTCATCAGCATGCGCTGGATTACCAGACGGCTTCAATTGAGGAGGTGTAACTACGAGAGCTTTGGGTGTGCCGTGCTTAACGGCGGCTGTGCAAAACGAACGTCTGCCCAAGGACTTCAAAGGCCCTCGTAAGGTGCCTAATTACACAGCAGATCAGCCCCCTGAGGCTTGGGTGGAGTTATGAGATGGCTATGGATATGTTGGATGTCTGTGGAGCTGCATACGCTAAGTATTTCACCATGATGCTGGAAGGGACGGCTCGTACTTGGTTGAAGGGGCTGCCGGCCAATTCCATTGGGTCATAGGCAGAGTTGAAGGCCCGTTTTATCCAGAATTTCAAGGATATGTGCAAGCAGCCTATGTCAATCATGGATTTGGTTTCTTGTGTTCAAGCTGAGGGTGAATCAACGACCAACTGGGTGCGCCGGGTCTCGACTATCATACATTCTTGAGATAACATTAACGTCGGCTCAGCGGTTCTAATGTTGGAGAAAAAATGCCGTTTCATTCCACTTAAGCAGAAGCTTGGGCGGCTTAAGAGTCATTGAAATGATATGGGGGAGCTAATGTCGGCTCTTGTCAAGTATGCTGACTCTGATGGTACCAAGGACCCGGACTCTAAGGATGAAAGATCGGGGAAGGGAAAGAAGAGTAGCGGCATGAAGGGACAGCAGAACAACCCAGCCAATCAGGGCGGCAACTGTAAGCGCAAGGCTGATGATTTTGTGGCTAACACCGGTGCGCGGAGTTATAACCAGCGTCGTATGGGGAGGCCGACTCAAGGGACAATATTTGACCTTGACTCAATATTGAATCAGCCATGCCCGAAGCACGGAACGGAGGAGAGGCCAGCTACCCAACTGTGGAAAGATTACAGTATCATGAGACATTTCAGGGAGTCTGTCCAGCACAACCGAGGCCCGAACGGCGGTTCAGGATCCAGCTCTCATGGTTCGGGTCATGGAGGCGGCGGCTCAAATTCTGGGTTTCACAGCCAAGGCAATAAAAGTGGTTACAACCAGCAGAGTAATCAGGGAAATCAGCAAGAAAGAATACCAGTTATCAGAGCAACCTGAAACAATTGAATAGTGGACAGTATCACGTCTTCACCACCAGCCTGTGTAAATGAGATCAGAAGCTTCACAAGAGGGCGGTGAATGCTGTTGAGCCAGCGGTGCCGCGTTATTTACGGTGGTCAGAATAGCCTATTGTGTGGAGTTGTGAGGATCATCTGCCCCGGGTTGATAATCCGGGTCACCTGGCTCTGGTGGTGGTGCCTCAGGTTGGGGGCTATAAATTTACTAAGGTACTCATGGATGGAGGCATCAACATTAACATACTTTATTATGAGACCTTCCGTCACATGGGACTGACTGATAAAAATCTTAAGCCGTCAAACACTGTTTTCCATGGTGTGGTGTCGGGTAAGTCAGCCTACCCAGTGGGTAAGATATCTTTGGAAGTTGCCTTAGGAGATGAGCATGATTCCAGGTCTGAGACTCTAACCTTTGAAGTGGTCAAGATCAAGAGCCCTTATCATGCTCTGTTTGGGCTGCTGGCCTATGCTAAGTTCATGGCGAGGCCTTGTTATGTTTACTTGCAGCTTAAGATGCCGGGTTACAAGGGCACCATCACTGTACATGGGAGTTGCAAGGTGGCCTTGGTATGTGAAGAAGGTGATGCTGCTTACGCTGAGTCTGTTTGTCCAACGGAGGAGCTGAAATTTTATGAAGATAATGTTGACCCGGCAGACATGACGTCCTTGAAGAAGCCAACCACAGAGCATGATCCTTCGCTAAAATTTAAGTCGGCAGATGACAGTAAGATGGTTGACTTCGTTCCTGGCGACCCATCTAAACAGTTCAGCATCAGTGCTAATCTGGATCCAAAATAGGAAAGCGCGCTCATCGAGTTCATCCGTGAGAACCGGGACATCTTTGCATGGAAACCTTCAGACATGTCGGGTGTACCGAGGGAATGAACTCGCTGAGCACACTCTTAATATTGATCCGAAGTTTAAGCCGGTTAAGCAATTCCTTCTCGTTTTAACAAAGAGAGGCGGAAAGCCATTGGTGAAGAAGTGGCACGGCTCTTAGCGACTGTGTTTATCGTCGAAGTTTTTCATCCTGAGTGGTTGGCTAACCCGGAGTTGGTGCTTAAGAAGAATGGCACTTGCCGAATGTGTGTGGACTACACGGACTTAAACAAGGCTTGTCCGGCTGATCCGTTTGCTCTCCCTCGTATTGATCAAATCATTGATGCTACGACGGGTTGTGAGCGTTTGAGTTTTTTGGATGCTTATTCTGGTTATCATCATATCAAGATGGCAGTTAAGGACCAGGAGAAGACAACTTTCATTATTCCGTTTGGAGCCGTCTGCTATGTGTCTATGCCTTTTGGGCTCAAGAGTGCCCAGGCGACTTACCAACGGTGTGTGCAGAATTGCCTTCACAATAGATCGGGCATAATGTTCATGCTTATGTAGATGACATTGTGGTGAAATACAGAAAGAAGGAGACCCTGATTGATGATTTGAAGGACACATTTGACAATCTCCAGGTTTATAAGATGACGCTTAACCCGTCCAAATGTGTTTTTGGTGTACCAGCTGGCAAGCTCTTGGGTTTTCTGGTTTCTAACAGAGGCATTGAAGCTAACCCGGAGAAGATCAAAGCCATTACTTCCCTGGCTAAGCCGAAGTGTGTCAATGACATCCAATGCTTGGCGGGTAGGATAGCGGCTTTGAGCCGGTTCATAAGTCGCCTAGGAGAAAAAGCCACCCCTCTGTATCAAATGATGAAAAATACAGATAATTTCGTCTGGAGTAATGCTGCTAATGAGGCGTTTGAGGCGCTTAAGAAGCAACTGTCCGAGCCGCTGGTTCTTGCTGCCCCTGTTGATAAAGAGCCTCTGTTGTTATATGTGGTTGCCAATGGTCGAGCTGTCAGTGTATCCATTGTGGTGGAAAGGAAAGAGGCATGCAAGGAGTACCCAGTTCAACAGCCGGTTTATTACATCAGTGAGGTGCTTATTGAGTCCAAGCAGAGATATCCGCACTGGCAGAAACTCGTGTATGGGGTCTTCATGGCAAGCCGGAAGCTTAAGCAATATTTCCTGGGTCACTCCATTACTCTGGTTAGGTCTGCCCCTTTAGGGGACATTATCCAGAACAGAGAAGCTACATGTCGGGTTGCCAAGTGGGCAATTGAGCTTGGACCCCATGGTTTGAAGTATGTGCCTCGTATGGCCATCAAGTCCCAAGCACTCTTGGATTTTATCGATGATTGGACAGAGTGGCAGACGCATGAGGAGAAGCCGGACAACACATATTGGACTATTCACTTTGATGGATCCAGGCAGTTGGAGGGCTCGGGGGCTGGAGTTGTCTTAACTTCCCCATGAGGTGATAAATTTTCTTATGTTCTCCGGCTAATGTTCCCTTATACTAACAATGCAGCTGAGTATGAGGCCTTGCTCCATGGTCTTCGGATGGCTAAAGAGATGAATTTAAGCTAGGTGAGGTGCTTTGGTGATTCAGATTTGGTAGCTCAGCAAGTTTCTGGTACTTGGGATTCTAAGGATCCGCTCATGGCGGCTTATCATCGAGAGGTTGATGCCATTGCGGGTCATTTTAAGGGTTACCAAGTTGAGCATATTGATCGTAGGAAAAATGAGGCGGCTGACACTTTAAGCCGGTTGGGCTCTCAGCGTAAGCCGGTGCCCCCCAATACGTTCCTGGATGTTCTTCTCAACCCTTCTATCAAATTACCCATGGAGGAGGATCTGGCTATCCCTGACCTGGAGGCACAATTGGTGGCGGCTCTTCATGCTATTCCAAATTGGACAGTGCCGTATTTCGCTTATATGACACGGGGTGAATTACCTGAGGATGAGATCCTGGCCAGGCAGATAACCCGGCAATCTAAGACAATGACGATTGCTAATGGTGAGTTGCACCATCGAAGTGTCACAGGGTCTTTTCAATGTTGTGTTTCTCCCGAAGAAAGTTGCGAGATACTATGAGAGATTCATGAAGGAGACTATGGTCATCATGCAGTCTCTAAATCTCTTGTAGCCAAGGCTTTTCGACACGGTTTTTATTGGTTGACGGCTCACGCTGACACTGAGGATCTGGTCAGAAAATGTGATGGTTGTCAGAAGTTTTCGCGGCGAGCTCATGTTTCGGCTCAAGAGTTGAGGATGATTCCAATTACTTGGCCGTTTGCGACTTGGGGGCTTGATATGGTGGGGGTCCTTCAAGAGGTCAAAGGATAAGAATACCCACCTTTTGGTGGCAGTTGACAAGTTTACTAAGTGGGTTGAAGCAGAGCCGATCAGTAAGTGTGATGCAGCAACGGTGGTTCAATCCATCAAAAAGGTGATCTTCTGTTTTTGCTTTCCACACAACATTATAACAGATAATGGTACTAACCTCTCTAAAGGTGCTATGAGAGAATTTTGTCAACCGGAGAATATTCGACTTGACATTTCCTCTGTGGCTCACCCTCGGTCGAATGGTCAAGCAGAACGAGCTAATCAAGAGATTTTGCGAGGTATCAAGCCCCGGCTTATGGTTCCTTTGCAAAGAACGCCGGGTTGTTGTGTGGAGGAGTTACCCTCAGTGTTATGGAGTATCAATACAACCCCCAACAGATCTACGGGTTACACACATTTCTTCATGGTTTATGGAGCAGAGGCGGTTCTCCCTAGTGACATCCGTCATGATTCACCCTAGGTGGCGGCTTACGTTGAAGATGATAACGAAAAGGCACGTCAAGATGCACTTGACCTGTTGGATGAGGAGCATGATCTCGCGGTGGCTCGTTCGGCGATTTATCAGCAGGACCTACGTCGTCATCACAGCCGCCGGATCAAAACCAGAACCTTTCAAGTAGGCGACTTAGTGCTCTGGCTCATCCAGGATCAGATAGATATGCATAAGCTATCACCACCTTGGGAAGGACCTTTTGTGGTCAGCAAGAATCTGCATAATGGGTCATACTATCTTATCGACGTTCGAGACCACAAGGACTCGCGCAAGTCGGAGGAGGAGACCCGTCGGCCGTGGAATATTGCTCATCTTCGGCCCTACTATACTTGAGCCACCGGCTCTCATGATGTACATAGTCAGATGATGTATATATTATAAAAAGTATAATAAAACCGGCATCCCTGATAATTCAGGGCCTCTGTCGTTTCACTTCTTCAAAGCTGAGTCTTTATCATCGTCTTACATGTTCATTTAGAGAGGCTTAACGCCCAAACTGCAGGGACGAAAGAGAATTGGATGCACATCACAGCTCAAACATAGGTCCCTGACGAGCACGATTTGTAAGTATGTCACTTGGGGGCTTCCTATTCAAACATAGGCATATTCGACCAAAGAGAACATAGCGTTACTACCGTCTTGACCAGGTTATCTTGTTCAAACATAGGTGTATTCAACCAAAGAGAACATAACCTTTACGGGTCATCCTACCTGTATACCAGTTGCTTCAACTCCATCGGGTAATCCCTATTGACCCGATGAACTCTTAACAATCAATGTTTTATGGCGTATTCGACCAAAGATCCTGAGCTTGTTAAGGTTAAAACGTCGGTTTGTCATGCGAGAGCACGACTTACAGATAGTCAGGATAGATCCAGGCTTCATAAGCCGCCTTCCTTGAAACTTGGATAAATCGGCCCGTGATGCATGCGCTACTCGACCTCAGCGTACTCCTGATAAGTCTATCTTTATACAAGACATGACTTTATCTGGGTTCAAATGTCGATTGGGTACTGTGAGTGCCGGCTCACGGAAAGCACGTACCTTCCAGTGGCTCAGGCTAGTTTCACCGAAGAAGACACTTTGGCTTGGTGGCCTACAAAAGCCTCGAATTTTTTGATTCCTTATTTTTTGATCTCCTCTTTGTCATCTGGTTTTTATAAATCGGGCCCAGCTGCCCTATTTATGGCTCATATTTGAAGCATCTTTTGGGTCTTTGTAACCCGCCAGGATGGCAGACTCTAAGTCGCCTGAGTATCATACTCTTATGTTCGGAGTCATAGCCCTATAAACTCTGACTGCATCAAGCTGCTAAATTGGCAGTCTAAACACACACCACATGTACGATATTTTCTTATGTCAGCATTATGGTCAGCACGGCCCTGGTTACGGACTATTTGTCCCCAGTGGTTTCAATTGGGTATCATGACCCGCTCAACGGTAAACCGCCAGGGCACTTGTGATTTTTTATGTGCAGGATACTTATCAAATCTGATATGCATCAGTCAATACTATCATGAGCATAAAATGATAGTTTCTCACATTGGCGGCTCAGCGGTATTGTGCAAAAACAGAAACGTGCACGATGGCACGACAGATTCAAGTTTTTACTACCCTATTACATGACTCCATGAGCCAAACAAAATCAAGTGTTTTCAGAGGGACCACTATGTAAACCACCTGGCGGATCATTCTTCTTGGCCTTGCTGATTGGAAGCCTCTGGGTCATCCCTTTCCGGTTCTTCGTCCTCCTCCGCCGTCTGAAAAATTTGGTGCTGACCAATCGATGCCAGATAAAGCTTGAAATTCAGCCTCGTCATCTATAAGATCAGACGACTCAACTTCAGGGGCAAAAGTGTGCTTACGGATTGGGGGGATTAAGTCCATCACTCTATAAGCCAGAGTCGGTATCTTCTGATTCTCCTTGTTATAAGTTGGATGGTACTTTGAAAGGTCCGAGTCATTGGCAATCAGAGTCGCCATTGGACGTATTTCTTTCATGCAAGCCAAGAAGTCCTTCTGATCAAACGGAGTACCATCTTCTTTCAAGCTCGGATATCCAGTGGCTACCTCAGCCGGGTCAAGCTCTGGTACCCATGCCTTGGCCCAGCTCAAAACCGTCACGGCACCGACTCTTGCAGACGACCGTTTCATTTCATCAAACCTGACAGGCAACACAGAAAGTTTTTTCAAGACATCTATCAAAAGAGTAGGCGCTTGATTCGTTGGAGAAATTGCGGCCAGTGCACGTTGAGCTCCGGTATATAGCTGTTCAACAAGAGTATACACAGCTTTGAGCTTCACTAGCATATCTTGGTTCAGATTACTGCTCCTGGGGCCTGAATAAGTCATAAGATTGGTTAGAGGCGGTTTCTATCATTAAGGAAAGATTCAGTTTTGATGTTTAAGAAGGCGGCTTACCAAAGATAGCAGAAACCATCTGAGATACACGGTGTTTTAGACCAGTGAGCTCAGTGGTTACCTCTTGAAGAGCCGCCTCTGCTTTTTCAGCTCGTTGCATCAAAGCGGTCTTCTCTTCAGCCCAAGTGTTTCTCTCTGCCTCAAAACTGGTCTTCAGTTTCTCCCTCTCAGCCACGCTAAATTCGAGTTTTGAATTAGCCTTCCGGGTTTCAGATTCTTGGTTTTCCAGCCGGGTCTTTGCATCAGACAATTGTGATTGCAAATCAGCAGTAGCAGCCTATACAAGCACAAGAATTTCAAAAACATTCATATCCGGGTTACAGAAGTATAAGTCCCCAGCCTTTTGCAAGCAACAATGCTTGGCACGTGGAGGCTAATGCCTACCGAAAATTTCTTCATACAAACGGCTCATGTGAATAAGTCCCAAGCACTTTGCAAGCAACAGTACTTGGCACTTGGGGGCTAATGTCTATTGCTCGTGTCTCATTACTACTTTATAATGACCCGGTTGTGCTGTAAACAATCACCGCTGGCTCATGGGGGCTACACAGATAAGCTTTCTTCTATAAACAATGGCAAATAGGACCGGCTCATTCATGCTAATTAAACCGGCCCTTGGGGACTATGGATGCAATGCTAAATTGTTTAAACATCCGGTTTAAATCTAGCTATGACAACCGGCCTTGGAAGGATTCTACTACAGATGCTTATGGATTATTCTAAGTCTACAGCCTATTCAATCTTATCATAACCAGTCGAGTTGGGGCCTGACGGGAGGTACATAATTTATTTAAAGCCGGAAGTCATACCTCATACTTTAGATGCATCTGCTTCACCATATCAATTTCAAGATCGCGGCTAGAGTGTACTTAGTTGAGGTAGCCAGACAGAATTTCACTGCTGCTCAATTGTGCATAGTGGGAGATATCAAGCCTCATTTTCCGCCTCTCAATAACCTCTTGTTTGGCGGAGTGTTTGGCCATGACAGATGGATTTGCCAGTTCTGTAAAACCGGTGCCAGTGATCAAAACGTCATCGCATTGAGTCTCTGACGGCTTAAGCGAGCTTGATGGTTCAGTATTCAAAGAGTCAGTATTGGTGTGATCAACAGAGAGGTCAGGAATTTCAGGTGGAGCGTCAGAGGCAGGTTCTTCTAGCTGTTTTTCAGAAGCTTCAGGTGCAGACACTTGCTGCTCCGCTTCAACAACTTTAGGAGCCTCAGTTCGTTTGGTCACCTTGGCCTTCTTGCTAGGCTTTGCTTTTCCACTGCACGGGTTGTGACAAGTCGGTATAGTTATAAGAGTACAAAGAGGTACATAATAAAGTTAATTATTGTTACCCAGGGGCAGTCTTGAAAGCCGACAGCTGGGTCTGTGATGAATCGCCAGAGGAAGAACGAGAAACCTCCTGGTAGTTTGAATCAGAGGAATTGAGTGGCTGGCGAAAGAGACCCGCCAGCGGGTACAAAGAAGTTAAGTTTGGAAGGACCTCATTTTGGCGTTTCCGTGGAGCTGGAGTATTCGGTAAGCCGGAGGACTATTCTTCACGTCTGCTGTTCCGAGTCTGGCGCCGGCTCTCGTGCTTCTGTTGCTTCAAAAGAAAGTGAGGATCTAAATGAGCTAAGGGGTGTGAAAACCTTACTTTCCGGGTTACTCGTCGAAATTTCTGTCCTAGCAAAGGCTCTGAGTCGGAGGAAATAATAGTTACCTCTTCTTCAACAACTTGGCTGGCTCCCGTGTCATCCTGAGAGTAATCAATGTGAATAAGATAATTGAAAAAGGAGCCAAGAGAGTCAAGGGATACCTCCGACTCAGAGGTGTCATCTAGATCAAACATGTCAGAGGCAGTTGGTTTCTTCTTATGCTTCTTGGTGGTTTGCTTCGCGGCTTTCTTGGTAGCCCTGGCCTTCTTGGCGGCTTCATGGTCATATTTTGCCTTCCAGAAATCAGATTTATCCTGTGGACGTTAGCAAAGTAGAGTTAATACAATATTTGAATAATGAGATAAAAATAAGATGAGTTAAAGACTCACATCTGGCGGGGGGTTAAGTTTGTAGAAAGGGTTCAGACCCACTTTGCTGCAGTCTTCAGAATCTTCATTCAAAAGAGTTTTAACCATATTGGTAATTGCATCATCAGTCAAACGCAAGGGGTTGTGGCGTAATGGATCCTTGGTACTGCCTGTATAAGTGCACATGAAGCCGGGTTGGCGGCTCAAAGGTATGATCCGCCAGGCAACCCAGCACCGAACCAAGTCAATGCCAGTTAAACCGTTTCCTAGCAGAGCTTTGACCTTCGCAATGGTGGGAGCAAGTTTTTTACGCTCAGCTGCGGTAAGCTTTTCAGGAAGATGATGCTTTGTATCAAGATGTTGGGCACGGTAACCCGGCAATGGATTTTCATTAGCCGGAGAGGTATCCTTGCAGTAAAACCACGTCTGGTTCCAATCCTTGGGGTGACTCGGCAGGCACGCATAAGGGAAGATGGCATCTCTTCTGTGTTGAATTGAGATTTCGCCAAGTTCCAAGCTGGGCCTGTTCGTGAACTCATTTTGGCGGTTCAAATAAAAAATTCCCTAAAGAGTTCGACACTGGGGTCCTCTTGAAGGTATACTTCACAGAAGACTTGAAAGTTGCAGATGTTCGACACGGAGTTGGGTCCGATGTCTTGAGGATGGAGTTGAAAAGAGTGCAGAACGTCTCAGAAAAATTTAGAGCCGGGTGGTGAGAAGCCCCGGTTCTTGTGATCAGTGAATACAATAACTTCGCCATCCTTTGGCTGAGGTCTTTCTACGCCCGTTTTAGGGGCACGATAATGCATAACACTCTTTGCGGGCAAGTACCCGATTTTGACAAAATCTTTGAGTGAGCCCTCAGTGACGATGGAGGGAACCCAATTGCATGTATAGACCGTCTTTGGCGGCATTGTGAAAAGAGAAGACCTAAAGGAAAGGAAAATTTTGCCGGTTCAAATCAAATTGTGAAATCACAGGTTAACAGTTCTAGTGTCTATTAAGAATGGCGGCTTAAATGAGGATTAATGATATATGAGTAATTATAAGCCGGTGATGTAAGCCGCCATGACAAGTACTGATATTCAAGATCTGACAGGAGCAAAATTTTTACTAAGTATTGGGACAAACAGGTTTCACAGATTGAAGTTATAAGATTGGATCTGCAGCTGTTCAAAAAAATGGAATAAAATATAAACCTAAGGTGGCGGCAGCAGAGAAGTGGGATGCCTAGATGAGATCTATTCCTACGAGGTTATATTTTGATATTACAAAACAAGTGCTAAAATTGCTACCGCGCAAGGCTTGTATCATCTTCGGATCAAAAGGACGCAATCTAAGAAAGAAAGGGAAGAACGATGATGAACACCGACGAACAGAGAAACCCTAACACAGATCTACGAAAATGAAAGGGGAAGACTAACTGATGCTAGTTGACAGCAGAGGAGCGCTGTGATGTTGTGGATCGTTTAGGGTGATGCAGCGGCCGGAGTTGAGGCAGTGGATGAAGGACGACGACGGCGGAGCTCGGGCGTGCTGGGGTGTTGCGAGGAGGAAGAAGAAGGAGAGAAGGAAAAGGGGGAGAATGAAAAAGAGAACCCGTCACCCTATTTATAGGGATGGAAGGATAAGTGGCATGCGCGAGAATCGAGGAGACAAGAAAATGGATATGTGACGGCGCGGGCGCCTCGATTTTCAGACATTCAGTAAAGGAAAAGATTTATTACGATTTGGGCCATATATAAATAACATGTGACGTCATGGTGGTTTACCCCAATTTTAGGAGATGACGTCATGGCGGGTTACAGATAACACAGGAAGACGAAGAGGGATTTTTTCTAAGAGTTGAAGATTGACATGAACAAGTTCAAATCAACCTGGGGCCTAATGTTGGCGATATGACCCGCCCAGGAGGGGCCGGGTCATCCCAATGGCGGTTCATCTAAATTAAGCCCAAGAGCATATTGAAGATGGCGGTTCATAAGACAGGCTTGTTAAAGGGCCCAAACTCGAAGGCGGCTTAAGGCCCGTAAGTGTAAACCGTCATGTATATGTAAACTTGTATTATAAGGAATGTAAGATAAGTCACCGAGATGGACACGTTTGTATGAGCCGGTCGGGACTCTGTAGGCTGCAGGGCGTCAACCCATGTATATAAGGGGACGACCCGACAGCGGCTTAGGGCAAGAAACAACAGATCGAAAGCCAGGCAAAGCGTATTTGCTCCCTGGTAATCGAAACCCTAGCAATACCACCTCAAACTGGATTAGGCCTTTACCTTCACCGCAAGGGGCCGAATCAGTATAAACTCCTCGTGTACTTTGTCCCGTTTAACCCCTTTAAGCTAACCTCATCGCCATGGCCCCACAACTAAGTCCTCGCACTAGGACATCTGCCGTGACAAATCCATGACGATGGGCGTACCTGAGATATAATGTTTATTCGTTGCCCATTAACAACCTTCTGGTTAGTACCTTCGGCATTATTTATTTTGATAGCTCCAGACCGATGAACCTCCTCGATAACATAGGGTCCTTCCCATTTGGAGAGGAGTTTTCCTGCAAAGAATCTGAAATGAGAGTTGTACAAAAGAACATATTCTCCAACTTTGAACTCACGCTTTGGATTCTTTTATCATGCCATCTTTTAACTTTTTCTTTAAATAACTTGGCATTTTCATAAGCTTGGGTTCTCCATTCATCTAATGAGCTAATATCAAATAATCTCTTTTCACCGGCAAGTTTAAAATCATAGTTGAGTTCTTTAATTTCCCAATACGCTTTATGTTCTAACTCAAGAGGCAAATGACAAGCTTTTCCATAAACCATTTTATAGGGAGACATACCCATAGGATTTTTTATATGTTGTTCTATAGGCCCAAAGTGCATCATCTAATTTCTTAGACCAATTCTTTTGGGACCTATTGGCAGTCTTTTGCAAAATTAATTTTATTTTTCTATTGCTAAGTTTAACTCGACCACTAGATTGAGGATGATAAGGTGATGCAATTCTATGGTTAACATCATACTTGGCAAGCATTTTATGGAAAGCACCATGAATGAAGTGTGAACCACCATCAGTCATTAAATATCTAGGGACTCCAAACCTTGGGAAAATAACTTCCTTAAGCATTTTAATAGAGGTGTTGTTGTGATTGCTACGTCTTGAGCTTGCGTTGGTTTTCCCCAAAGAGGAGAGGATGATGCAGCAGAGTAGCGTAAGTATTTCCCTCAGTTTTTGAGAACCAAGGTATCAATCCAGTAGGAGGCTACGCGCGAGTCCCTCATACCCACACAAAGCAAATAACTCCTCGCAACCAATGCGATAAGGGGTTGTAATCCCTTCACGGTCACTTATGAGAGTGAGATCTGATAGAGAAGATAAATAATATTTTTGGTATTTTTGGTATAAAGATGCAAAGTAAAATAAAAGGCAAAGTAAAAAAGCAAAGCAATAATAAAGCGTAGGAAGATTAATATGATGAGAATAGACCGGGGGGCCATAGATTTCACTAGTGGCTTCTCTCAAGAGCATAAGTATTTTTACGATTGGGTGAGCAATTCATTGTTGAGCAATTGTGAGAATTGAGCATAGTTATGAGAGTATCTAGGTATGATCATGTATATAGGCATCACGTCCGAGACAAGTAGACCGACTCCTGCCTGCATCTACTACTATTACTCCACTCATCGACCGCTATCCAGCATGCATCTAGAGTATTAACTTAATGAAAACAGAGTAACGCCTTAAGCAAGATGACATGATGTAGAGGGATAAATTCATGCAATATAATAAAAACCCCATCTTGTTATCCTCGATGGCAACAATACAATACGTGCCTTGTTGCCCCTCATCCTTTGGGAAAGGACACCACAAGATTGAACCCAAAGCTAAGCACTTCTCCCATTGCAAGAACTACCAATCTAGTTGGCCAAACCAAACGGATAATTCGAAGAGACTTGTAAAGATAACCAATCATACATAAAAGAATTTAGAGAAGATTCAAATATTGCTCATAGATAATCTTAATCATAAACCCACAATTCATCGGTCTCAACAAACACACAGCAAAAAGAAGATTACATCGAATAGATCTCCACGAGAGAGGGGGAGAACATTGTATTGAGATCAAAAAAGAGAGAAGAAGCCATCTAGCTACTAACTATGGACCCGAAGGTCTGAAGTAAACTACTCACACTTCATCGGAGAGGCTATGATGATGATGTAGAAGCCCTCCATGGTGGATTCCTTCCCATGGAGCTCCGAACAGTGCCCCAAGATGGGATCTCGTGGATCTGAGAAAGTTGCGGCGGTGGAATTAGGTTTTTGGCTCCGTGTCGATCTGTTGAGAATGCGTGAGGTATATATAGGAGGAAGAATGCGTCGGTGGAGCTTGAGGGGCCCACGAGGCAGGGGCGCCCTCCACCCTCGTGGCCGCCTCCTCCTTTCTTGACCGAGGGTCCAAGTCTCTGGATCATATCGATGAGAAAATCACGTTCCCGAAGGTTTCATTCCGTTTGGACTCCGTTTGATATTCCGTTTCTTCGAAACACTGAAATAGGCAAAAAAACATCAATTTTGGGCTGGGCCTCCGGTTAATAGGTTAGTCCCAAAACTAATATAAAAGTGGAAAATAAAGCCCAATATGGTCCAAAACAATAGATAATATAGCATGGAGCAATCAAAAATTATAGATACGTTGGAGACGTATCAGTGATCAGCACTACTAGTTGGAATAGCTTCTACCCACTTAGTAACGTAATCAACAGCAACCAAAATATGTTTATACCCATTAGAGGAAGGAAAAGGTCCCATGTAATCAAAACCCCAAACATCAAATGGTTCTACAGCAAGTGAATAATTCATAGGCATTTCACGACGCTTACCGATATTACCTATTCATTGACATTCATCACAAGATAAGACAAACTTACGAGCATCCTTGAAAAGAGTAGGCCAATAAAACCCAGACTGCAATACCTTGTGAGCAGTTCTGTCCCCCGCATGATGCCCTCCGTAAGCTTCGGAGTGACATTTCCATAGGATTTGTCCCTGTTCGTGCTCAGGTACACAACGTCTAATAATACCATCTACTCCTTCTTTATAAAGATGTGGGACATCCCGGAAGTAATGTCTCAAATCATACAAGAATTTTTCTCTTTTGTTGGTATCTAAAGCTAGGTGGTAAATATTTAGCAACAATGTAAATAGCATAGTCAGCATACCACGGAGTGTTGTGAGAAACATTTATTGCAGCTAACTGCTCATCAGGAAAACTATCATCAATAGGTAGTGGGTCATCAAGGACATTCTCCAACCTAGACAAGTTATCAGCTACGAGGTTCTCTGCTCCTTTTCTATCAGTGATATGTAAATCAAATTCTTGTAGCAAGAGAACACATAATTTCAAAAGGCAAGTTCCCATCAGGTGGTTGAACAATAGGTGCAAAAATTAAGGCTTTCTTGAGTGTTTTGAAGGCTTCTAAACAATCATCATCAAAAACAAAAGGAACATCCTTTTGCAAAAGATTTGTAAGGGGCCTAGAAATTTTAGAAAATTCTTTGATAAATCTCCTATAGAAACCAACATGACCTAAGAAACTACGAATACCTTTGATATCTTTAGGACATGGCATTTTCTCAATTGCATCAACCTTAGCTTTGTCCACCTCAATACCTCTTTCAGAAATTTTATGGCCCAAAACAATACCTTCATTAACCATAAAGTGGCACTTCTCCCAATTCAAGACAAGATTTGTTTGCTCGCATCTCTGCGAAACTCGATCAAGATTGCTTAAGCAATCATCAAAAGACTTCCCATAAACAGAAAAGTCAACCATGAAAACCACAACAATCTTTTCACAAAAGTCAGTGAATATAGCAGTCATACATCTTTGAAAGGTCACAGGTGCATTGCATAAACCAAAAGGCATACATCTATAAGCATAAGTTCCAAAAGGACAAGTGAAAGTGGTCTTTTCTTGATCAGGTTGAGAAACATGTATTTGTGAAAAACCTGAGTATCCATCAAGGAAACAAAAACGTGTGTGCTTAGACAATCTTTCTAGCATTTGATCAATAAAAGGCAGAGGGTAATTATCTTTCCAGTTTCTTTGTTTAATTTTCTAAAATCAATTACCATTCTATAGCCTGTAACAATTCTTTGGGGGATAAGTTCATTCTTATCATCAGGAACAACAGTAATACCTCCTTTCTTAGGGACACAATGAACAGGACTTACCCATCTACTATCAGCTATAGGGTAGATCATACCTGCTTCCATAAGTTTTAATATTTCCGTTCTTACACTTCCTTCATCTTCGGATTTAACTGACATTGGTGATCAACAACGGGTTCAAAGATCGTGTTCCATATTAATCTTGTGCTGACATAGAGTGGGTCTAATGCCCTTTAAATCATAAAGAATATATCCATTAGCATCTTGGTGCTTCCTTAGAACTTTCAATAATCTTTCTTCTTCATGTTCTGAAAGGTTAGCACTAATAATAATAGGATATATCTTCTTCTCATCAAGATAAGCATATTTCAAAGTGTCTGGCAATTGTTTTAATTCAAACACAGGATCACCTTTAGGTGGAGGAGGACCTCCCAGAGTTTCAATAGGCAAATTATGTTTAAGGAGAGGACGTTGTTCAAAGAAAATCTTATCTATTTCATTTCTTTCATGCATACGTAAATCATTTTCATGGTCTAGCAGATATTGTTCTAGAGGATCACTAGGAGGCACAACAATAGAAGCAAGACCAATTATTTCATACTTACTAGCCAATTCTTTTTTATGAGTTTTTCTACTAAACTTGGAAAAAATAAACTCATGAGAATCATCACCAAAGCTAACACCGACAGTTTGTTTTTCACAATCTAGTTTAGCATTAACGGTGTTCAAGAAAGGTCTACCAAAGATAATGGGACAAAAATCATCTTGTGGGGAACCAAGAACAAGAAAATTAGTAGGGTATTTTATTTTCCCACACAAGACTTCAACATCTCGAACAATCCCAATTGGTGAAATAGTATCTCTATTAGCAAGTTTAATAGTAACATCTATGTCTTCTATCTCTGCGGGTGCTATGTCATTCATAATTTCTTGATATAAGGTAAAGGGAATAGCACTCACGCTAGCACCTAGGTCGCATAAACCATGATAACAGTGATCTCCTATTTTAACTGAGACAACGGGCATGCCAACAACAGGTCTATGTTTACCTTTTTATCAGGTTTGGCAATTCTAGCAGCTTCATCATAGAAGTAAATAACATGTCCATCTATATTTTCTTCCAGGAGATCCTTAACCATAGCAACACTAGGTTCTACTTTGATTTGTTCATCAGGTTTAGGTGTTCTAATATAACTTTTGTTGACCACAGTTGAAACTTTAGCATGTTCCTTCATCCTAACAGGGAAAGGTGGTTTCTCAATATAAGAAGTAGAAACAACTGGATCAACATTATAAATAATGGTTTCCTATTTAGCTAGTACCGGTTCTTTAATTTCTTATTTAATAGGTGGGTGATATTCAAACCACTTCTCCTTACGGATATCAACATGAGTAGAAAATGATTCACAAAAGTAGGCTACTATCTCAGAGTCAAGTCCATATTTAGTGCTAAACTTTTGAAAAGCATCGGTATTCATAAAAGATTTAACACAATCAAACTTGAGCTTAATACCTGACTCTTTACCTTTGTCGAGTTCCCAATCTTCAGAGTTGCATTTAATTCTTTCCAAAAGATCCCACCGGAATTCAATAGTCTTCTTTATAAATTATCCATCACAAGAAGTATCAAGCATGGATCGATCATTATGAGAAAGCCGAGCATAAATTTTTTGGATAATAATTTCTCTTGAGAGCTCATGATTGGCATGAATATAACATTGACTTAAGCCTCCCCCAAGCTAGAGCGATACTTTCTCCTTCACGAGGCCAAAAGTTATATATGTAATTCCGATCATGATAAACCAGATGCATAAGATATTTTTTTTGGTGAAACTCCAATTTCAATCGATTCCAGTTCCAAGACCCAATATCATCGCATAGCCTATACCATGCCAATGCTTTCCCTTCAAAGATAAAGGGAAAACCTTCTTCTTAACTTCATCTCCGGGTAAACCTGCAAGCTTAAACAATCCATAAATTTCTTCCACATATATCCAGTGCATATCAGGATGTTCGGTTCCATCTCCTGCATAAGGATTAGCTAGCAGTTGTTATGTCATACCCGAAGGAATTTCATATTCAATATTTTTAGTAGGTGCATTAGGTTGAGGGGTAACTAATTGTGCTTCTGGTCGAGGTGACGATACCCCGAACAAACCCATCAAAGGATTTTTGTCCATAGTAATAAGTGACAATAAATTTCAGCACGTAGTAATAATTTTTCCTTAAAAATTTCCACTTACCAAGAGCGCCTCACTCCCCGGAAACGACGCCAAAAAAGAGCCCTGAAGAACCACAAGTATATGGGATCAATTGTATCCTTTTTGATAAGTAAGAGTGTCGAACCCAACGAGGAGCAGAAGGAAATGACAAGTGGTTTTCAGCAAGGTAATGTCTGCAAGCGCTGAAATTTTAAGTAACAGAGTAGTTTGATAGCAAGATAATTTGTAACGAGCAAGTAATGATAGTAGTAACAAAAGTGCAGCAAGGTAGACCAATTATTTTGAGGCAAAGGACAGGCCAAATCGGTCTCTTATAAAAAGCAGAGCGTTCTTGAGGGTACATGGGAATTTCATCTAGTCACTTTCATCATGTTGATTCGATTCATGTTCGCTACTTCGATAATTTGATATGTGGGTGGACCGGTGCTTAGGTGTTGTTCTTACTTGAACAAGCCTCCTACTTATGATTAACCCCCTCGCAAGCATCCGCAACTATGAGAAAAGTATTAAGAATAAATTCTAACCATAACATTAAACTTTTGGGTCCAATCGGTCCCTTGCGGAACAGCGCATAAACTAGGGTTTAAGCTTTTGTCACTCTCGCAGCCCATCATCTAATAAATACTCCACAATGCATTCCCTTAGGCCCAAATATGGTAAAGTGTCATGTAGTCGACGTTCACATGACACCACTAAGGGAATCACAACAGACACACTATCAAAATATCGAACACATATCAAGTTCACATGATTACTTGCAACAAGATTTCTCCCGTGACCTCAAGAACAAAAGTAACTACTTACAAATGATAATCATGCTCAAGATCAGAGGGGTATTAAATAGCATATTAGATCTGAACATATAATCTTCCACCAAATAAACCATATAGTAATCAACTACAAGATGTAATCAACACTACTAGTCACCCACAAGCACCAATCTATAGTTCCGGTACACAGATTGAACACAAGAGATGAACTAGGGTTTGAGAGGAGATGGTGTTGCTGAAGATGTTGATGGAGATTGACCTCCCCAAGATGGGAGAGTTGTTGGTGATAATGATGATGATGATTTCCCCCTCCGGGAGGGAAGTTCCCCTAGCGGAATCACTCTGCCGAAGGGCAAAAGTGCTCCTGCCCAAGTTCCTCCTTGAGACGGTGGCGCTCCGTCCCGAAAGTCCTCCCTATATTTTTTCTAGGTCAAAATGACTTATATACCAGAAGATGGGCACCGGAGGTGTGCTGGGCTGAGCACAACCCACCAGGGCGCGCCTGGAGCCAGGCGCGCCCTAGTGTCTTGTGCTCACCTGGTGGCCCCCGTTCGGTGGTTATTTTATCCAGTATTACTTATTTATTCCATAAAAAATCCTCGTGAAGTTTCAACTCATTTGGAGTTGTGCAGAATAGGTAGCCTGACGTCGCTTCTTCAGGTCCAGATTTCCAACTGCCGGAATTCTCCCTCTTTGTGTGTACCTTGCATATTATGAGAGAAAAGGCATTAGAATTACTCCAAAAAGCATTGATATGCATAAAAACACTATAAATAACAGTAGGTAAACATGATGCAAAATGGACGTATCACTGTGACACCCTCAAACCATTGAGATGCGTGAGGGGGTGCTGCACATCCGCGATGTTGAGGGGCCGAAGAAGATCGGAAGCGTGGAGACGAGGCTCGAAGCGATGGAGCAGAAAGTTTTCAAGTGCCAAGGGATGGTGGAACGTGTCCTCGACGCCAATCACATGATGATCGCGAAGTTCACTAACAATCACAAGCTGGATGCCAAGAACATTAGGGAGGGCATCTTCAAGCTTCATGAGAAAATCGAGCATCTCCAAGCCCAGATCTATGACCTACAAAACCAAAACTGTGAGTATGAATACATATTTAACACGATGAGTTTGGCTGCAGATTTGAGGATTCCGGAGACTCGTTCATCTTTCTATGATTGTCAGCCTATGCCTTGGAAGATGGATGACAAACCTACTTCATCAACAACTCCATCATCACCACCTCCGAAGAAAGAGACATAAATACATGGGTATGGGCACTCCCCTTGGCAACTGCCAAGCTTCGTGGAGGTGCCCCGGTATCGTATCACCATCACACCTCTATGTTTATCATTTTTCTTAGTTCGATCCTTTTGGTTATATCTTGATCTAGTAGAATAAAGTTTTTAGTATGATATAGCTTTGAGTTTTGTTTCGAGATCTATCTATGTAATCGAATCCGTGAGTTATATATAACAAAGAGTACTTGTGTGTTGAGGGCTTTGCTTCCTTGATATGATCTTGAGGGAAAATAAAAGAAAGAACAAAAATAAATAAAAAGGTCATATATTGATCTTATGGAGAGCAATGACTTCACATATAAAGAGTATGATGAATAAAAGTTGTTGAGAGTTGACAAACATAGTTTTGATCATTGTTGCAATTAATAGTAAGTAATAAAGAAAGAGAGGCTTCACATATAAATATACTATCTTGGACATCTTTTGTAATTGTGAGCACTCATTAAAATATGACATGCTAAAAAGTTGATGTTGGACAAGGAAGACAACATAATGGGTTATGTTTTCTTATATCCGAATAGAAGTTATATTGTCATGGATCATCCAACATGTTGATCTTGCCTTTCCCTCTCATGCTAGCCAAATTCTTTGCACCAAGTATAGATACTACTTGTGCTTCCAAACATCCCTTAAACCAGTTTTGCCACGAGAGTCCACCATACCTACCTATGGATTGAGTAAGATCCTTCAAGTAAGTTGTCATCGGTGCAAGCAATAAAAAATGCTCTCTAAATATGTATGATCTATTAGTGTGAAGAAAATAAGCTTTATACGAACTTGTGATATGGAAGAAATAAAAGAAATGGACTGCATAATAAAGGTCTTTATCACAAGCGGCAATATAAAGTGACGTTCTTTTGCATTAAGATTTTGTGCATCCAACCATAAAAGCGCATGACAACCTTTGCTTCCCTCTGCGAAGGGCCTATCTTTTACTTTTATCTCCTACCCTTATACAAGAGTCATGGTGATCATCACCTTTCCTTTTTACACTTTTTCCTTTGGCAAACACTATGTGTTGGAGAGATCCGGATATATATATATATATATCCACTCAGATGTAGGTTTTCATAATGTATTATTGTTGACATTACCCTTGAGGTAAAAGGTTGGGAGGCGAAACTATAAGCCCCTATCTTTCTTTGTGTCCGATTGAAGCTTTGAACCCATAAGTATCGCGTGAGTGTTAGCAATTGTCAAAGATTAAATGATAGTTGAGTATGTGGACTTGCTAAAAAGCTCTTATATTGACTCTTTCCGATGTTATGATAAGTTGCAATTGTTTCAATGACTGAGATCATAGTTCGTTAGTTTTCAATGAAGTTTCTGATTCATGCTTTATCTTGTAACGAATTGTTACTTTAACGTATGAAATTATATGACAACATATGTTGCTGTCCTAAATATGATCATGATGCCCTCATGTCCGCATTTTGTTTTATCGACACCTCTATCTCTAAACATGTGGACATATTTTTCGATATCGGCTTTCGCTTGAGGATAAGCGAGGTCTAAGCTTGGGGGAGTTGATACGTCCATTTTGCATCATGCTTTTATATTGATATTTATTGCATTATGGGTTGTTATTACACATTATATGACAATAATTATGCCTTTTCTCTCTTATTTTATAAGGTTTACATGAAGAGGGAGAATGCCGGCAACTGGAATTCTGGACTGGAAAAGGGAGCAAATATTAGAGACCTATTCTGCACAACTCCAAAAGTCTTGAAACTTCACGGACAATATTTTTGGAATATATAAAGAATATTTGGCGAAGAAAGCACTAGAGGGGGCCACCAGCCAGCCACAAGGGTGGAGGGCGCGCCCTACCCCCTGGACGTGCCCCCCTCCTTGTGGGCCCCCTGGCAGGCCCCCGACACTCATCTTCTGCTATATGGTGTGTTTTGACCTGGAAAAATAAGAAGGAAGCTTTGGACACGCGCCATTGCCGTCTCGGCGGAACACAGGCGAGAAACAATCTAGGGCTCCGGTGGAGCTATTCTGCCGGGGAAACATCCCTCCCGGAGGGGGAAATCATCGTCGTCATCATCACCAATGATCCTCTCATAGAGAGGGGGTCAATCTCTATCAACATCTTCACCAACACCATCTCCTCTCAGACCCTAGTTCATCTCTTGTATCCGATCTCTGTCTCAAAACCTCAGATTGATACCCTTGGGTTGCTAGTAGTGTTGAGTACTCCTTGTAGTTGATGCTAGTTGGTTTATTCGGTGGAAGATCACATGTTCAGATCCTTAATGATTATTAATACTCCTCTGACTATGAACATGAATATGCTTTGTGATTACTTACGTTTGTTCCTAAGGACATGGGGGAAGTCTTGTTATAAGTAATCATGTGAATTTGGTATTCGTTCGATATTTTGATGAGATGTATGTTGTCTCTCCTCTAGTGGTGTTATGTGAACGTCGACTACATGACACTTCACCATTATTTGGGTCTAGGGGAAGGCATTGGGAAGTAATAAGTAGATGATGGGTTGCTAGAGTGACAGAAGCTTAAACCCTAGTTTATGCGTTGCTTCGTAAGGGGCTGATTTGGATCCATATGTTTCATGCTATGGTTAGATTTATCTTAATTCTTCTTTCGTAGTCACGGATGCTTGTGAGAGGGTATAATCATAAGTTGGAGGCTTGTCCAAGGAAGGGCAGCTATCGGTGCAACAAGCCCTGGGTCTGTTGCCTTGACTGTGCACAGGCACGGGATCAAGATTGGAGCACCAACCCAAGTCAGAGTACAAGAAACCAAGAGCATCGAAGGACCAACATGCATATCAGAGGGACCTAGATCAAGCCAGAGAAGCAAGATATCATCAAGAGAAGGGCCTCCTTTACCGGGCAGGCGAGCCCGGCAAGGGGCGAGGCCACCCCCAGAAGCAGACAACCAAGGCGTCCCGGCAGGGCCTGCCGTGACTCATGGAGGCAACACCACCTCACCAACGACTCCACCATGATCCACGTCGTCGATTAGTGTGGTGTCAAGCCGCAGAGTGACTAAGTGGCAGCCATTCACCACATGGCAGCCTCTCCCTACAGGAAAAACCCACATACGACACCCGTCCTGCGACATGTCAAGCGAGCAGGCGTGGAGCTGGCAAGATAGCCCGGCAAGCCTTGCCAGGCAACCAACGATGTGACGTTGGGTGGTGCATTCAATGCGCCCTGTCAGCCCGCAGAGTTAGGTATGATAGCACTGTTTGCTATCTTATCAGTGCATAATGACTACTTTGCCATTGTGGTAACCCCTTGATCTATAAAAGGAGGCCCATGGCAACCGTGGATAGGGTTAGAAGGTTGGATAACTCACACCCCCATACAAGCATAGTCGCTGCCGCCCTGAGGCAACTCTTGCCGGGCAAGTGTACTATGCTCCATCGCCACCTTTCCACCATCAATCCACAAAATCAGGAGTAGGGTTTTACACCTCGCGGCGGCCTGAACCTGGGTAATACTGCCCGTGTGATCTCTATCGTGCATCCCCATGCTCGTCTGCTCTTTTTGCAACACGACACCCCCCTACCGAACCAGCAAGGGACCTCCTAGTCCCATAGGTGGCCGTGGTTTCCCACGACATCTTTGGCACGCCAGGTAGGGGGCTCACTTGCGTGAACTTGAAGGTGTGTGTAGCGCGTCAACTTCATCACCATCTTCATCTTCGACGACGCCATCGACCATGGAGCCCAAGAAGAAACCCGGTTCTTTGGCTCATCCATCCACCTCGAAGGCTCCGCCGCCCGCGGCCTCTAACACCACAGGGGGTGCGGAGACGTGCGAGGACGCGGACGCTGCTAGGGATGTCGTCGGAGCAGGCGGCCCCATCACTACGTCCCCCGTGGCCGATGCAGACCGAGTGCCAGGCACGCTTGTCCTTGTTGCAGGAATCCTTCATGTCTCTGTAGTAGGGGTCGATGATGGCCTTGGCGAGGTAAACCACTGAGTCCATCTCATGCGCCTTGCTGCCCCAGATCTTGTATTGTGCTTGGAATATGTCGACAAGATTCTGGCAGGCGATGCCCAAATTCTTGAGCACCTTTACATCGTTGGTGATGTCCACCATAGAGAACATGTTGTGGGGGCTGTGGACAAACCTGGCGAAACGCTCGCAAGGCCTTGCGGCCAGGTAGTAGTGGTAGACGAGGACGTGGTTGTGCACGCACATCTGGGTGATGGCGACCTTGGGACGAGACCCGACACGAGTGCAGTTGTACTCGGGGTCGAACCCGACCACCTTGTACTTCTCCTCGGCAAGCAACAACTCCATGATGTGGATGGAGAGCTCCACCCAGACCGGGTTGTTGGTGTACACCACCGAGAGCTCCGCGAACCTTCTGTGGGTCTCCACCATGGCATGCATGGTGAACTGCTGCTTGTCGTCGGCAGCCGCTCGGAGCACCATTGGAGCCGCGCAGGATACCTGGTGGGGCATGATCGAAAGGTTGAAGAGACACAAGGGTTAAATAGCCGCTGTAATAAATGGGGGCCGGCCGGCCGGCCTGTAATCGTCACGTCTTGTCACGGCGTTCATAGCGGAGGATTCCAATGCATGCTTGACAACACCGCACCGCACGCATTTCGTTTGACCACTCGTGGGCTCGAAGAGGCGCCAAATATATCGTCGGTGAGCCTGTTCTCGCTCTACAGCGCAGTTTACCGCACAGGCTTCCCGCCCAGCTAGTTTGGCCACGCGTCGGCTAGAAGAGGGACAAATCGTGGGCGTTTATTGGCAAAAAGCTTTGTAAAAACGAAGTGTGTGGAATGACTTCGGTCATAAGTTTACCCATGGATGATGAGGTCAAAGTTACACAGAAAAGTAATGATGGACACTGGAGTGCAATAATTTATTCTGCGCTCTACAGGGCACATGGTTGAAGAAACCAACCGTGTGCAATAAAGTCGAAGATCACAGTCGAGTTGGCTATACAGATCGTGTGCTATGAGATCGACAAGGTAAACAGATTTGAGAATGGTTAATAAAATCTAAGACCATTGCATATTAAGCTCAAAATAGTGATACCAATATACGAGTCTCGTACGATGCCATTTCAACGATTATACCACAAAAGATCAAAATATTACAAGGTTCAAATTCCAGAGTTATATGGCTCAAATTCGAATATTACAAGTTTCAAACTGATATTAGAAATGAAATTTAGCTCATCACCTGCAAACGCTCGCGCTGATCCGCTGAACATGGATATGAGAGAGGTTCAAACTAATATTACCACTAATAAGTCTGGTTTCGAAACCTCATAATTTTTGCAAAGGGGTCAGCCACTGAGAAGTCATGTATGGGGTTGACACGATGGCTTCCGATTCTTTCATCTGAAGATCCAAAATGAAATTCAACATTTTTGGAGCCTATTCCATTCTGCCGCAGCCACCGGCGCTGATCAACAAACCATTCATTTTTGCAAAATAAATGTAGGGCAAACCTCATTACCTTCAGCACCCTTGCTTTGACAACAAAGAACCTGGCGAATAGAATCTCCGGTAAGGTCCCTTGGTAGAAGTTCAAAGTAATTTATGAGAGATGCAGATCCGGGCATTCGACATGATTGTTATATTATATCACATTATCCACCACTAGGCCTAATCTTATCAACAAAAGAAGAAAACGTGTTAGTACCTACATGTAGTTTTGAACACTACTATAGACCTATTTGGTTTGCAGGATTTGTAAAATGCACTAACATGCCATCTTCGATCTGACATGATTACACTACAAAAAAAGACACTTCCATGATGATACGTGTTTGTCACAGTAGGTCACGTTTTCTGTCATGCATGTACATCCATGACAAATTTATGACATGATCAAGATAGTCATACTGTCTTTGTCGTAGAAGTGTTCCATGACATTACCAAAATTATCATCACGGAAGTGTCCACTTCCATGACGATAAATCACGCGTCATAGAAGTGCTTTCGTCAAGGGTGACCGACACGTGGCATCCACCATAACGGGACGACGTTAAGCTATTGGGTCCGGTTTTGGATCCGATAACCCGCTAAAAGCCACGACCAATGCCGATTTTCCACGTGTAAAATTCTCATTGGCTGACGGAACCACGTGTCAGCTCCGCGTTGGCACAGGTGTCACTCACCCAACGGGCGAGATGCGCCTATGATACGTTGACACGTGGACCGGCCCAAAAGTGGCCCATAAAGATTAAATGGGTCGGCCCAAATAAAGGCCCAGAAGATTTAGCGGGCCATAACGGGCCAGCCTAGCTAAAGGCCCACAAGATTTTGCAGACCATAATGGGCCGGCCCAGCTAAAGGCCCACAAGATTTTGCATACCATAATGGGCCGGCCCAGCAGGCCCACAAGATTTTGAGGACACTAATGGGCCGACCCGTTAACAGGCTGCCATGTTTTGGACCAAATGCCGGCCCATATTTGATCCGGTCCATAAATAGCCTGCCATGTTCCGGGCCCAATAAAGGCCCATATGAGATCCGGCCCATTAAAAGCCTACCCCGTTCTGGGCCAAATTACGGCCCAGATCAGATCGGGCCCTTTAAGAGGCTTTGGGCTAAATTATGGCCCATGTGAGATTCGGCCCGTCAACTGGACTCTATGCTTTTGGGCCCACTTACTAATTCCCGTTTAGTAATTTGGCCTGATATTAGTTGCGGCCTGTTAAAGGCCTGTTTAACATTTCGGCCCTATATTTATTTCGGCCTGTTAAAAGCCCGTCATATAGTTGGGCCTAACTACGACCCGGTTTGCATCCGGCCTGCTCACAGCCGATAATCTGATTGGGCCAAACAAGGATCGAGACAATTTTGATCGTTAACGGCCCGTGATGTGATTGGCACAATCATGGGTCGGGTATTTCGACTGCTTTGCCGACCCGTGAGTGAGCTGTTCGACACGTTTCAGGCCCAACCCACTTTTCAGCCTCCTAAAAGCCCACTGAGTTTTCTTGCGAAAATAGGGCCGGCGGTTTACTCGGCCTATTAGAGGCCCAAATCTACTAGTGGGCCAGTTTACATTTAGGCCTGTTAACGGACCGATTATGTAGTGATTAGCATGACGGCCCGATTATGTATAGTAATTTTATGGTTTGACTGGTTTATTGCGAAGACATGATATATATATACAGTAAAATAATTGCAGCCTCATGAATAAGAAAAAACCTAGACTATACAATAAAGAAATTACAACATATTACATCCACTAGGCATCAAAGTTCACCACTATGATAATAAAGCAGAAGCAGACAACGGATTACATACACTGGGCATCAAAGATCACCACCAGTGCAAATAAACACGCCGACAAAATAATATACATAACCAACAGCACTTCAATAGAGTTTCAAGAAAGGTTAGCCCTGCTCGGTAGCTGCAGCGCAAGCAGCTGAGCAAGCTGACGAGACGGCGCTTGTTTCACTCTTATATCCGCCTCACTCTAAAAGATAAACAAGCAGACAGATGACAGGTTTTGGACATATAAGTATCAGTGCTGACAATTCATCACATTTCTTCCTGACGAATAAAGTGACGCATTTTAAAATAACATTAACACAATATGGTATTGTTCAGGTTAAGACATGGCAGGAAATGACATTGTGAAGGAGTTGGCAGCTTCACGACACCACTGAATTACAGATCAAGAACTCATAAGTATCAATGGTTAGTGTGCTATAAATTTATCCCATTTCAAATTGGCAAATAAAGAGACGGTTTAAATAATAGTAGAATGATATGACATTGTTCATAGTTAAGACATTGCAGAATATGACATTGTGCTATAGTGGGTAGGTTCACCACACCACTGGATTACAGATCAAGAATAGAAGCATACATGCAGTGCAAAAGAAGATCACTTGCTCTGTATAGTTTAATTTCATGGTATGAAGAAGGAACTTGGTTGTACAACTGAAAACTTAAATTGAGAAGGACAAACTTTTGTTTATGAACTACATAATAAACTTTAAACATGCAATTTGATGCAAACACCAAAAATAAATAGCTGTTGCAGTCATGCCTAACCAAATATACACAACAAAGTTTGAAGGCTTGAGAAGGACAAACTTACATTATTGGTGAAGACATGCTCTATAAAGCCCTTGTCCATGCTGATGGGGGGGGGGGGATTCAAGAAGTTTACCACAGAATATTCTTCATAAGCATTGCCTTTATTCTAAATTTTGTTAGGAGTAAACATAGATGTGATAATATAAGAAAAAATGGAGAATATTTAAGATAAGATGAAGAGTGATGCTACATGACCAAGTAGCTATAAATGTAAGTACAGCGATACAGGCAAAAGGTACAACCAAGAGCAATGCAGAGCTAAACTTCTTCAGACCATCGGTGTTATCCAACCTTATGGTGAGAGTAAATATAGATATGATGCGTAGAAAATGGAGGGCAAAGGAAAATAAGCTACAGAGTGATGGTTCATGAACAACTACCTGTCAATATAAGTACATTGATAAAGGACAACAGGTACTTACAAGAACAATGCAGAGCTAAAAAATTTCATTGGCATTGGATATATTCTACACTAATGTAACCATTCATACAGATCAGATAATTTGGAGCAAAAAATTGATAAGCAAGCTATCATGCATACTGCTGTCACATAATGAACCATGTATGAATGCAAGTACCGTGATACAGGACAACAGGTACTAACAAGAGCAAAGTTGCGGGCAGCATATTTGCGATATCTTGTCATTCTTTCAAACCGGAATTCTTCTTCAAGCTGATTTTCTGCAAAAAAGATCCGTAAGGCACATGCGAAAAAGTAGAAATTCAAATTGTCATGTGATATCATAGATAGTACCTCATCCTGGGAACGAGACCAGTGCATAACAAGGTTTTTCCACTCAATGTCTTCTAAATTTAGCACAGGAGACTTCACAGGAACTTCGTTTATAGACTTGCCATCAAAGTGTGATTTCCTCAGGTAACACCGATCTTTGCTGCAATGCTTCCTTGAAAAGTGCAAGCAAGCTTTGCTCGTCATGACTATCCAGATTGACCCTCGCCTACTTACAACAATGTAATGTAAATCATTAATGTGTTCAATCAGCAGAAAATAGGAAAATAATCACCATGAATAATAGCACTTACATGTAGGTGGGACAGGAAAATGTGAAAATGGTGTTTATCTTCACAATAATCTTCCCATGATGGGAACATATGCACGTAGTCCCTAAGAACATTGAAAGCATTGTCTTTAAAACAGGGAATAACTGGAATGGGGTTCCAATCTGCAGGAATTTGCCATCTCTGCAGTTGGGATAGGTCTTCGGTCGGTGGATGTTGGTGTCAAAACCGGCGGATCTCGGGTAGGGGGTCCCGAACTGTGCGTCTAAGGTCGATGGTTGCAGGAGACGGGGGACACGATGTTTACCCAGGTTCGGGCCCTCTCTATGGAGGTAATACCCTACTTCCTGCTTGATTGATCTTGATGAATATGAGTATTACAAGAGTTGATCTACCACGAGATCGTAATGGCTAAACCCTAGAAGTCTAGCCTGTATGACTATGGTCATGAGTCTTCCTTTCCGGACTACACCCTCCGGTTTATATAGACACTGGGGGGATCTAGGGTTACATAGAGTCGGTTACATAAGAAGGAATCTTCATAGTTGGTCACCAAGCTTGCCTTCCACGCCAAGGAGAGTCCAATCCGGACACGGATGCAGTCTACGGCCTTCATGTCTTCACAGCCCATCAGTCCGGCACATTGATAATAGGCCGGACACCCAAGGACCCCTTAGTCCAGGACTCCCTCAGTAGCCCCTGAACCTGGCTTCAATGACGAGGAGTCCGGCACACAGATTGTCTTCGGCATTGCAAGGCGGGTTCCCTTTTCTCCAAACTCCAAGATAGTCTTCGGACGCGATGATAGTATCCGGACCTGTCACACACACCATACACAACCACAGAGAGAATATAATTTTACACGAGTTCAATCCGCCGACAAACTTTTGCAGCATGGCATCACATCCGACTGATCATAATTCCGGACCGTTTTGTGCCCGACGCTCCACGTCTCGAGACGCAGTTGCCATTGGAACGTCTTGTCAAAGTAGAGATCATGTCCCCTTATCGTGGAATTCTCATCAATGCGGGCATGGGTAACCCAACCGGCCGTTTATACATCCCTTGGGAATAGGCGAATTCTAAGGCGAGTGGGGAGGCGTTCAACATTTACTGCCTTTATAAGGGGATAAGGACTCCCTCTTCCTCTCCCACGCCTTCTCTCTATCTCCGCCCTTCCAATCTCCAGCTCCAGCGCCCAAGTTCTCATCTCCTTTCCACTCGAGCTAGTACTCAACCATGTCCGGATCCGGAGGTTAGGGAAAGTGGATGGTCTCCTCCGTCAAGGAGGAGGACATTACTGAGCTTCGGGCGGCCGGATATTTGGCGAAGGAAATCGCCCACCGTCTGCTGGCCGAGGGACAAGTCGTCCCCACGCCGAAGCCCAACGAGAGGGTGGTATTCATCCCCCATTTCTTTCGCGGGCTAGGATTCCCACTCCACCCTTTCGTCCGCGGGCTGATGTATTATTACGGGATAGATTTCTACGATTTGTCCCCGAACTCCTTCCTCAACATCTCGGCGTTTATCTTCGTGTGTGAGGCCTTCCTCCGCATCCAACCCCACTTCGGGTTGTGGCTCAAAATCTTCAATGTGAAGCCGAAGGTGGTGGATGGCCAGCACGCGGAGTGCGGAGGAGCCATGGTGAGCAAGCTATCCAACGTCTCCTGGAAAAAAGGCACCTTTGTAGATACAGTAAAGGAGAGTGGCAAAACAGTGGTTTTACATCACAGAACCCCGTGGCACCACCTGGGCCGCAGCTGCCGAATTCCACTCCGGTGCTCCTATGCGACTCACCTCCTGGGTTGACAAGAGTCCGGACTGGTGCTCGTCCGATGAGCTGATTGCGCTGCAGACGCGTGTTCAGAGCATGATAGCCAAGAACGTCAAGCTTGTCGATGCAATTCAGGTGATGCTGGTTCGTCGGATCCTCCCGTGTCAGCACAGAAGTCGCCCTCTATGGGAATTTAATTCGAAGAAGCATCAAACCCTGGTGAGGCTCTTCGAAACCACTCACGCAGGTGCCGGGAAGTTGCTCTTTAAGGGCAACAAGAAACCGCCGGCCATAGATTCAGACCGTGGGCACGACATTAAACACCTCGCTAGCGAGGTATGTTATTTTTAACGTACTCCGTACTTGTTTGTTTCGAGAATGATGTCTGAGCTTTTAGCATTTGCTTTTTCAGGATTGGATGGAGAGGGCGAAGCGGATCCGGTGTCCTGCTCCGCTGCCTGAAGAACCGGTCATCCCGTGTCTGGCGAAGATGCTGGTGCCGGCACCATACAAGGCGCCGGAGAAGAAGGCCAAGAAGGCCAAGGGGCAAAAAGTGGCCCCCGGCGCAAGGGTGCTTCGGACGTGACGTCCGAAGACGGAGAAAACCATTCCTCTGTCCCTGAGGACGATGACGAGGAAGAGGAGGAGGAGAAGAAGGAGAACCCACCCCTGAGGAGGGAAAGAAGAAGAGGGGGCCTCCATGAATCTGGAGGCGGGAACGCCCAAGAAGGGGAAGGGCGCCCTTGCGGTCAACACCGTGTGGGACGTTGACAGCAGTCCAGAGCGAGGCTGTCAGAGTAATGGGCCACGGGTAGCCTAACCCGAGTCCCAGAACCTTTCAAGACATCAGGGCCGACTGTGTCCCTCAAGACGTCAAGATAAAGCGCCGCCTTCTGGTGGCTGGCTGGCCGAACGGCCAACTGATAGAAGACGGCCGTGCTCAGGAAGGCGGCTCCAAGATGGGCCGACTCCTAGCAGGCGGCCTCCAGAGAGGCCGGATCCAAGCAGCCGGCCCGTGGCGCCCTCAAAGTCTGCGCCCCCATTAAGAAGACGAGACAGGGTGATGCTACAATATAGCCCATCACCCCCGTATCTAGGGCTGTGCGTGGCTACAGTGCTCCGTACAGGCGGAGATCTCCGCCCGGCGCCTTGCCACTCCACCTCGACGTCACCTCGCCAGCGGAGCCTCGCTCCAACGATCATTGTCGGTACGGCCTGAAGACGGCGGGCCCTACCAGGCAGCGAGAGTTTGGAAGGCGGCAGAAGCCTCACCAGTCGGACCCGAGGGAGGCCGGCTCCTAGCAGTCAGCCCGTTCCTCCCTCGGGGCCCCACGCCCCATTAACCAGATAAGACCCGGAGTGGCTATAGTGATCTCCCACCAAGCGGCGGGACTGTAGCTACGCTCCCCTGACCAAGCAAGCGTCATTAGCATTATGGCTACAGTAATCAGCAGTCGGCAAGACCCGCGAGCGGCGGAGGCGGCCTATCCGCTCTGTACCAGACCAGTCGACGGGGCCCACCAGGCGGCGGGCCCCAGCAGCTGGAGGAGAAGCCGGTGACCAGAGACACTAACAGCCGGGTCGCACACCCGGCCGGATTACCATTGTACCCCTGGGGGGTAGGCCTATATAAACCCCCCAGGGCACCCATGCAAAGGGTTCGAACCTGTTAGATTTAGACTCAACCCTAGGGGAAGAGGAGAGCAAGCCCTGTCCTCTTCTACCTCTAGCATATAGCTCGAGGAGCACCACTGTACTCACTAGTGCCTTAGTGATCATGCGGAGATCCCGCAGAGCAGGACTAGGGGTGTTATCTCCTAGGAGAGCCCCGAACGTGGGTAAAGTGCGTCGGCGTTCGTGTCTACGCCTCATCCTGCTCCCAGGCACCGGTGACGTTCTACTTGCTCCCACCATGATAAGCCATCCTTTGGCATATGTCGCACCCAACCCCCGACATTCGGCGCCCACCGTGGGGCGAGGTGCACCGTCTCCCGGAGACCTGTTCTGGACGGGAACCCTGTTCCTTCCTGGCGAGCGCAGCCAGCCCGGCACGCCAGACGGCGGTCTGCGCTGACGCGCTGCACAGCATGGAGGTCGCCTGCGCGGTGAGCTGCCTCGCTGATCTTGTTGGCGAGATTCACCTCTCCGACGAGCCCGCGCCTGATGCGGGCACCAACGGCCCTGAGAGCCGCCTCGTGAGCCTCAACGATCAGCTCCACATCGCCAGCGAGCCTGCTGCGGACTTGGAGTCGGTTGGCTCCACCGACCCGATGTTGGCCGACTCCGACACGGCGTTGCTTGATGCGTTCCCCACCAACGTGCTGGTCTACGACGAGCCGCTTCCTCGCACGGACAGCGGCTGCAGCACCGTCAAAGAGGTGCTCGTCATCAGCCACGGCGAGCACTCTGGTGGAGCTGGCCAGGATCCGTTGCAGGCGGCAATACAGGACTTGACTGCGCCCATCCCGGAAGACGCCGACGCCGAGACGCTGGAGGCGCGCCGCGTCCAGCTCGTTGAAAGCACCAACCGGCTGGCCAGCATGAGACGCCTTTCGGAGGCGTACCAGCGGGAGATGGACCGTGCTATCGGCGGCATGCCGGCTCCTGGTGGGCCTAGCTGCATTGGCCAGATCTGACAGCATGGCGCGACCATCTCCAGCATGTTCGGGATGGATCGCCCCGTCTACGCCACGCTTGCGGAGAACATACGAGCTGCCCAGGTGGCAGCAGATGAGCTAGACAAGCTCGAGGGCGACGAGCGTCGCCACATGACGGAGCGGGTCCAGTAGCTCCTTGACGCGGCTGCCGAGCAGCAAGAAGCCAGCTGCCGCACTGAAGCGCCCAGTCGGTGAAATGACAACCCGCCTCCTCGCCGAGAACAAGGCGCGACATCCCGAACGCCGACTGGTGGCGTCCGTGACAGAAGAGACAAGGAGCCGGCTGCTAGCCGCAGCCGGACTCACGTCACCATCGAGCGCGACCAAGACGGCCGCCCAAGAGTAGTACGGCAGCGAGACGACTGTCCGCCTCCCCCTCCCCGCAGGGAAAGGCACATTTCCCCACCGCCTGTTGATCACCCGTCACTCGGCGACCGCCTTGGCCGCCGAGAAGGAATCAGAGAAAATGATGCCCGCCACCGGATCGATCGCCTCAGTCGATCCCTGGCACTAGAAGAAGCAGATGAGCTGGGTCCTCTTTGCTTCAGCCCCCGCATCCGAGACAAACCTTTGCTCAGAGGGTTCACGCTCCCAAGAGATACACCCAAGTACACCGGCTTGGTGAAGCCGGAGGATTGGCTGGTCGACTATTCTACAGCCGTCAGCATCGCCAATGGCAACAAGCGTGTTGCCGTGAAGTACGTTCCGCTCATGCTCGAGGGCACGACCCCGGACGTGGTTGTACAGCCTGAAGCCTCGCAGCATAAACATCTGGGTTTTCTTCACCGAAGCATTCATCCGCAACTTCACCAACACGTACAAGCGGCAGCCCAAGCCTCGCCAGCTCTCCTCACTACAAAAAAATACACTTTCGTGATGGTACGTGTTTGTCACAGTAGGTCGCGTTTTTTGTCATGCATGTACATCCATGACAAATTTATGACAGAATCAAGATAGTCATACCGTCTTTCGTCAGAGAAGTGTTCCATGACATTACCAAAATTATCATCACGGAAGTGTCCACTTCCATGACGATAAATCGTGCGTCCATGAAGTGCTTTCGTCAAGGGTGACCGACACGTGGCATCCACCGTTACGGAACGCCGTTAAGCTATCGGGTCGGGTTTTGGATCCGATAACCCGTTAACAGCCCCGACCAATGGGGATTTTCCACATGTAAAATAATCATTGGCTGGAGGAAACACGTGTCGGCCCATCATTGGGTTAGATGGCATCCACTCACCGGATGTATAGGCGCCTATGATACGTCGACACGTGGCACGGCCCAACAAAGGGCCCATTCTGTGAAAAGGCCGCCCGCTTGACTTGGTCAAAAGTCAAGGGCCGCCCATGGAAAGCCCGTTAACGGCCTGTTAGCATATAGCCCATTTACAACCCGCTAACCCAAGGCCCGTTACGCCCTATGCGAATTAGGCCCAGTAGCGTCATCCGAGCCATCCAATATGATTCCAGCCCATTTTCACTTCTGGCCCATGTATGGCCCATGATGTCTTTCGGCCCATATGAGGCCCTTTGTAACTCTTGGCCCATTAGCGGCCCGTCTTTGAAATCGAATTCGTAATGAATAAAGGTATTACTTTACACCCATTAACGGCCCGTGGTGAAATCGCCCGTAATGAACAAAGGTAACACTTTATAACCATTAACGGGCCGTTATTCCGTTGGGCGTTTCAGCCCAAGTTAACTTTCGCCTTCGAGGGCCCATTTATTCTTGGGCTCATTTGCAGATTCGGTTACTTACGTCCGTTCTTTCATTTTTTCGCTTGTGGGCCAAATTTAGCGTCGTTACAATCGGCCCGTTTGTGGTCCGTTAGTCTGTTGGGCCATTTTCATAGCATCACCAAACACGCCTATTAACGACCCGTTATGGTCAGCCCATAAAACGCGTCGATTTCCATTATAGGCCCGCTCTACGGCCCACTAAAGGCTAGTACAAGACCCATAAATGAGTCGGCGGCCCATGGATCCTACGTGACGTAGAAGGCCCATGGATCCTACGAGACGTAGAAGGCCCATGGACACTGCGAGACGTAGAAGGCCCATGGATCCTGCTAGACGTAGAAGGCCCATGGATCATGCGAGACGTAGAAGGCTTATGGATCCTACGAGACGTAGAAGGCCCATGGATCCTATGAGACGTAGAAGGCCCATGGTCGGGCGAGTTGGCCCCCGTTTGAATGATATAGCATATTTAAAGAATTATCCTACTCAATACTATCACCTCTAAAAAGCATACATTATACAACAAAGAGATCATGGCATAGAAAAGTAGAATAATCCTACACTATACAATAAAGAAATTACAGCCGATTATACCCACTGGGCATTATGGTACGGCACAGGTGATAATAAAGCATACACAAATAGCAAATTACATACACTGGGCAAATACGGCTCATACATCATGGACGCGCATCAACTTAACTCCATTTGAACTATAATCTCTTTAGAAAATAGGATTGGCCGGATTTAGATAGAACAAATTTTAGTCTGCAAAATCTCCAATTCCTTCATGGTTACCTCGTTGTCTTGTTTCATTTTTTTGACTCCTGCATCTAATACCTGCATGTCCAGTCTCAACTTGTTGATTATACGTTGACAATCATGTACACGTTGTCTTGCCACCTCTAGTTGATGCTCGAGAACATCAAAGACATTCCAATTCCAATCCATAATCATCGGTAACGGCCATGCCGCATCGCCGCATGATTTTTGTGTTGATGTCACTTCATCCTGAAATGTTTCGTAAGTACACATGACTAGGGCAAAAATATAGTTACAACGATTGAAGCGAACAAGACACTATTTTGTACTACATGGCAAAACAGGACTAACAATAATGTTACACGTCACTTTCACAAAAAATGTTACACGTCATGAAGCATAAGCAGGTGATATTTTAAAAATTATAAAAAGATAGTCTGCAGCCTGCATACGTAAATCCTCTTAGCTCACCCGAGGAGCATGATGTTGGGGCCCAATCGAAAACACAGACAAGTTACAAATTTAGACAACACGTTGCGTATAAGTAAGCAAGCAGTTGGCCATTTTGTACCTCAATTAAAGTCTTAGGGAGCATAATGAACATCTGAGGGTTTCATACAAACATACTACAGCAGGCAAAACTATGCAATCATTAGCGTAGTATAAACTAGATTGTGAGCCTCATGCAATAATAGTTTGTTAATAGACTTCAAAGCTTCAGGAACACTTCAGCAGAGTAATTAAATGGTAAGGCCTTTAATTATGTCAACTAATAGTGATACAAGTACCGAACATCAGGCATAATTATTTGGGCATCTCATTAAGTGAGGACAAATAAAGCAATTGAAAGGAGAAAATTAACTATGCCTGAAAAAAAACAAGGAATTGAACTGTTGAGTTGCATACAGTGACTTACCTTAGCAGGTTGAAGAGGCTCAGCGCAGCTCCTACTTCTCTTGCAAGGCTCCTTCCTAACATCTTGTACTTGGAAATCCTCAATCTTATCTTCATTGCACCCCCTCTGGAAGGTGACACAAACTAGTTACTCATCTCATTGGAAGATAAATATGCATACTTTCCAGTCAGTGAACACAAAAGGATGAGATTATAACAAAACAACACCACATAATGAAACATGCCGCATCTCTTGCACTTGCACACAATGAAATGAGCATTTACTATGTCAGCACTATGTAAAAACTAGGCATACCATCGAACTGGATCTCCGGTACTCTTGGAGAGCCCTCTTGTAGTGTACAGCCAAACCTTTATGTCACCTATGAGTTAGACAAGGCCCCACTACAGCAGCCCTTAGTGTTTAAATCATTGACAAGCTCTGTTAGAGTGTTAGGTCAAGAACAGCAAATCAAAGCAAACAGTCCTAGTATGGCTGGCTGATGCAAACAAGCAATTGAACAGATGTGTGAGCAAATCTTACATATCAAGAAAAGAAGAAAAGGGGGCTTAAAGACCATCACTTGACTGACCATATTTAAGGGGCATTTAAACATCACGTGCAGCGTATGAACCAACATAAACATTGCATATTCCAGATTCTACAATGGAATGCACATGTATTAGGTTATGCCATGTATGATGATGCCTAAATGTACAGATAGCAGGCAGGAGTGATTCATCATTGCACTCACAATTGAATTGCAGGTTAAGGGCGATTCGATTCCGCCTTTTCAGGCATATTGTCAAAATAAGCCATAAAAGATGTAAAGAAGTCATTTTTGAGTTATGGGCTTGGGCTTAACTAATTTTGCTTTGGAGGGGTGTTTGGGTAGAACCTCACTAAAAATTGAAGGGAAGGGTAATAGTGAAATGACTCGTTGTTCCGCCTATATTACACTCAAATGCAATCACGACGCCAGTATCACACCGACCCTCAAGTGAAAACAAACACGCAAGCATTCATTGCCCTGCCTGCTTGCATCTCCTCTCCCTTTCTCTCTACCTCGATCCCACACTGCAGCACTAGGGTTCCTCCAACAGCCATCGCCATCGTCCCATCTGGCCTGGTCCTCGACGATGCTATGTCCAGCTAGGCTACATGGCCCGTGGTAGGGGCAAATCTCCTAGCTGCTCCTCCCTCTGGCGCCGCCTCATTCTCATGGTCTCCAGCAATGCTCCACTGTGGTTCGTCAATGCACTACTCCGTGGCGTTGCACAACTTCGGTGATGCCACATCATGCGTGAAGGCACCTTGTTCCCTCCCTCCTCCCGTGCCATGGCCTTGAGGTCTTTGTTGAAGGATGAGCTCATCCAACAAGGTGAGGATGTCCTCTGATTTTTTGCCAAATTTTTATTTTGATCCACTATACGATGAATTGCTATGAGCTGCTTCTGCTGCTGCTATATGATGCATTGCTATGAGCTGCTCCTACTTCTTCTATATGATGAATTGCTATGAGCTGCTGCTTCTGTAAGATGAGTTGCTATGAGCTGCTGCTGCTGCTATATGATGAATTGCTATGAGCTGCTGCTACTGCTATATGAAGAGTTGCTACAAGCTGCTCCTGCTGCTGCTATATGATTAATTGCTATGAGCTGCTCTTGCCGCTGCTATATGATGAATTGCTATGAGCTGCTCCTGCTGCTGCTATATGATGAATTGCTATGAGTTGCTGCTGGTATATGATGAATTGCATACTTCTTTTGGCTGTATGATAAGTTGCTATGAGTCTTCTTTGCTGCTATATGATGCTTTCAGGTGGTGCTGCTATATGCTAATAACCAGCCACTTGGACCATCGAATTTCAATAAATAATTGTTCTTCATTTAAATGTGGGTCATGCGTTCTTCGTTTAAATTAGGCAATGGGATCTCTATGGAAAACATTTACCAAAGTAGATTGTGCCAAGTAGATGGTATCTTTGTATTTGCATTTTGAGCAAATAGTGATGGTCTGTTTCCTATCATATTAATTACTGCACTGGGTTCAATTTGTGATGTTTGCAAGTCAAATTAATTTCCATATGGGCAGTAAAATTAAAAATATATATAATGCAATCTAGACTTTCCACTGATCATAAGCTGAAAACGCAATGAAAAGAACTAGTTGGCGTATTACATGGAGCTTATATTCACAGGTGCTTATTTTCTTAGGATAACTCGTAATAACTGTCCCTAAGAAACTTGGCTAATAGAACTAGCATACAAATAACATGTCACGATGATTGCAATGGAGGAGTGACGTACCATAGCACATCGTATAGGCTCACCGCTGCCTCTCCTTTTTTGCGATGTTCCATGAAATTGCCACATACATCTTGTACTTTTTCATTGTGTAACCCTATCTGCAAGTTGACACGGCTAATTGCGTATATCTCTACATGATACTACATTGCATATCCCTTATGCATATTTAAACCACCAATTAACGATTGTGTGCGTACCATAAACTAGCCATGACTCAGATCTTTGGATCGGCAGGCACTCTAAGGGAGCCTAATGTAGTGCCTTTGGAATTCCTACATGCCACCTACGATTTTGTGTAATGTACTACCCCTGTTCCTAAATATATGTCTTTGTAGAGATTCCAGTATGGACCAAATACATATGTATATAGATGCATTTTCGAGTGTAGATTCACTCATTTTGCTCCATATGTAGCCTATAGTGGAATCTCTAGAAAGACTTATATTTAGGAACGGAGGTATGAGGTAGTATCATGTATGACATCTACATATCTAATTTAGCAGCCAGTAGTAGAAATCATTGTTCCGCACAAAGGGATTACCGTCAAAAATCCTAGCAAAGCACGCCGGCGAGCCTGAGAACAATACAAGAGAGAGAGACGCGCTTACAAGATCATAGCAATGCCTCGGTCAGGATCTTGGTTGGCCAAGCTGTTAGATCCGGAAGAAACATCATCCTTGTAGTTTTGCCACCGCATAATAGGTAACAGCGACCGGTTAGTATATTTGAAGTACATCGGGCAGGTGATGCTGGACGGGTTTAAAGGTGACAAGTACCAAGGCCGTGGCGGGTGCTTGGCATCTCTCCAGACGGTGGGAATCAGGTAGAAACGTCGAGGGTGATGACGCTGCGCTGGCTGTCGGGTCCGCTAAGGAGATCTAGAACCGTCGAGTAGGGTGTTTGTGGAGAGGCTCCGGTAGGGTGGACTACGGTGTGGGCGAAGCGGATCTGTGGCCGTGGACGAGGACGTAGGTGAAGCTGCTCCAGTGGTTGGGTTAAGGATGGTGTCGATGATGCGGATCTGCGGCCGTGGACGGGGCGTCAGAAGCTGCTCCGATGGTTGCGGATCTGCGGCCGTGGATGGGGCGTTAGAAGCTGCTCCGGTGGTTGGGTTAAGGGTGGTGTCGACGATGCGTATCTGCGGCCGTGGACGGGGCGTCAGAAGATGCTCCGGTAGGTTGGATGAGGGTGCGAGGAAGCGGATTTGAGGCCGTGGACTTGTGAGTTGGCAAAGCAGCCCCGGTAGGGTTGAGAATGGTATATGCGAAGCTACTCCGGTAGGGTTGACGCTGGTGTCGTGGCGGCGGCCCGGTAGGGTTGAGGAAGGTGTCGGCGAAGCGGCTCCGGTAGGGTTGAGGAAGGTGTTGGCGAAGAGGATCAGAGGCCGTCGACGGGGGCATCGGTGGGGCGGCTCCGGGGGGTGTGGACGAAGCGTCTCCGGTGGGTAGTACAAATGAGCCGCGGCGGTCTTGTGGCGGTTGGACGGAAATACCGGTGAAGCAGATCTGCGCCGTGGACAAGGCCGGCACTTGAATGGGCTGTGGTACGATGGTGGATGAGCAGTCTACTTGTTTCTAGGGAGGTGGGAGGGTAGATGCGGCCGCAGGCGGTCCGGGAGGTGGATGTCACTGGCGATGAATGGGCTATGGCACGGTGGATGAGCAGTCTAGGGTTTCGAGAGGGAGGGAGAAAGGGCGATGAAGTACAGACGGTGTGATGTAAGATGCTCTGGTGCTATGCAGTTAGTCGTTTTTGCGGGACGGGGAGAGGAAATGGGGGTGCAGTGTAGTGGGGGGAACCGGAAGTTACCAAAGCAGCCCTGACCTATCATGTAGATGATGGCGGTATTGTAACTGTTGGTCTCCGTGCACCAAGGACAAAAGGGGGATTTCGCATGCTAAAGACTAAGGTGGCGGAAATTTTAGAAGGAGGCGGGAGATTTTGCCGCCCATGGGATCGTTCGTATCCAGTTTCAACTAATTTTGGACCGTGCTAGCGGGAAGGTCATGCTAGACAAAGGTACACGGGCACGTCGTGATTAATAAGCGGTGTGAAGTCCACCCCAGAAAAAAAGACAATAACTCGGGATGATGCGCCGATAACTTGGCCGTTCCCAATCGTACGAGTGTAGTGGCGCGTTCACAAAAAAAAGGATCAAACGCTCAGCCTATGTATTTCTCGTGTAAATAGATAATTTAGTGCCATTGGTTATTTAATTTAAACATAATGCATTGATGTGTTAGTGTAGAGGCGCACAAAAAGAAATGGATATTGTAGTTAGTTACTTAAAAGTGTTACCTCATATGATTACATAGCCTCCATTTCATAAATTATGCATCTGTTGAATTCATATATGAATATTACATATATTACTTCAAAATAGAAACTTAAATCATCCAAGACTAATGAATTTGAATGCAAGAGTAACAATGGTGCATGTGCATGATAGCTACATTGGTTGTTTGAAGAAACATCACTGTAACTTTGGCATGCACAACTGAAAATGTTTATTTAAATAGAAAAATGTGATATGTGAGTGTCCAATCTTTATAGCGTTGAATCGATATTGTACCTTTGGCCATGATACGAAGTAGATATTGACTTATGTTCAAGCGATGCACGTCCACGATCGCTAGATAGTGATACGTGAATGAATTGTGCAATCTCTCTCACACGCATACATATCTCATTTCCCTGTGGGCATCGGAATCACATGCGTGCACTTCGTGTATTTCTCTCCCTCCATCAGGGTTAAATTCGTCTTTCTACCCCGTCCTACAAGTCTCTCACACAGAAACACACACGCTCTCTATGTCTAACACGCCCACCCCTTTAATTCCACCCACCCACAACCACTAATGTCTCAAAGTATAATAATGTCTCTCACACATATGCTATCTACCTATCCCTTAATATAGCTAGAATGTGTCACACAAACTCCTTCTCCCTACTAGCAAGATGCCCATGTGCGTTGCACGGAACATCAAGATGCATTTGTATGAGAAGTTTATATTGTGGGAGAAAAGGATGAACAAGGGAATGCCTTATTTGCAAATGCGGAAAGGGGTGTGGGTATCTTTTTGCAAAATTGCCATATTTTCCTTCCTGTCCGTCGGATATAAATCGGATGGCCTATATTGCAGGATGGCAGGAACACCATCATCACCAACTCTGTTTTTTTATAAGAGTAGAGATATGTGAGTGTCACTGCCCCCCCACACACACGCACACCCACACTTCCCAACACCGAAGGAGTAGGGTGACACCTCGATCTTGATACTAATCTATCGACTGGATTCTCTCTCAAACATACACACACACACACTACTCGGCACCGAAGGAGTAGGGTGACACCTTGATCTTGATACTAATCTATCGACTGGATTCTCTCTCAAACATACACACACACACTACCCGGCACCGAAGGAGTAGGGTGGCACATCGATCTTGATAATAATCTATCGACTTCTCTTTCAAACACACACACACACACACACACACACACACACACACACACACACACACTCGCTAGTTGTGCCTCTGACCCTACCGCACAAGACACTCTCGACACGCCTTTTCTCTCCCTCCCCCATCAATGACATCAGAAGGTTGAAAACTCGATCTGATCATAATCTGTAAATTGGTTTCTCTTTCAAACATTGTGTCTCGGTGCCTCGCTCGGTAGCCCCCTTGATATGTAGACTTCTCGCGCGCGCACAGCTGTAGTGACGATGACGCTGAACCCAGTGTGCCTTGTTTTTACCGGCCTCATGTGATAGTTTTCACCCTGTTTTCTGTTAATTAACAAGGCAACCTTTTCTTTGTTACTAACAGTGAATCTGAAATCATTCAGGGCAGACATAAAATATATCACTTCAACCCAATTATCGCAGCAACTATTTTAAAAGAAATTAGCTAGCTGCCCGTGCGTTGCACGGAACATCAAGATGCATTTGTATGAGTAGTTTATCTTGTGAGAGAAAAGGCTGAACGAGGGAAGGCCTTATTTGCGAATGTGGAGAGACGTGTTGGTATATTTTTGCAAAATTGCCAGAGTTTCTTTCCTATACGTTAGATATAAATCCGACAGCCTATATTGCAGGATGGCACGCACACCATCATCACCAACTCTATTTTCTACTCCCTCCGTCTGAAAATACTTGTCATCAAAATGGATAAAAATAGATGTATCTAAAACTAAAATACGTCTAGATACATTTCCTTTTATCCCTTTTGATGACAAGTATTTCCGGACGGAGGGAGTATTTGTCTTTTTAGAGATTTCAACAAGTGACTATGACCGGACCTTACCAACATACTCAAAAAAGTAGTCCATAATTTTGATGTTACCCTCTTTTCTTGGCGGTGCAGTGCCATCTAGATACCTCATAAATAAATCAAGGAAAAATCTAACCCCTTCGTGAAAAGACATACGTAGCAAAATGAGTGAATCTACACTCTAAAATATGTCTACATACACATCCGTATGTGGTAGTCCATTTGAAATCTGAAAAAGACAAATATTTAGGAACGAATGGAGTATATATAAGAGTAGACATGGAGATATATCTCCAAAGATGGTCTACAACAAAAATGTGATGGGCTGGTTAGCGCCGACGCTGTAACGCGATGACATGAGTTCAATTCTGTCTTTTAACTTTAGATTTGTATATTATATATTACTCTACTTATTTAATTTATACTTCTTTTCGCTATCAGATCGACAAGGAACCCACAGAGTACTTAGAATATTAAGGATGGACTTGTTTCTTTTTAACTTTCTGTACGAAGCTGTAGCCACCCTGCAAGTCACGTGTACACTGCAAATGCAATTAACTTTTTATAGAGGGACAATCATACAGGCAATTAACTTAAATGGATTGGATGTCACTCTATTATTTCCAGCATAAAGAGCATCCCCAACCGCAGCCGGCAAATTTCCTCCCGCTTCCTTCCGCGGAGGACGACATCAAACGCCGCGTACATTTTTACAACTCTAACCAACCAGATGAAATTCGTGCAAACACGGACTGATTTCATATAAGCATGAAGGATTTCGTATAAAAAAGCCGGATCTTCATATAAACATGATGGATTTCATTACATCATGAACTAAGAGGTGCCAATCCGGCTCTCTTGTATAATTAATACAACCTCCGTCCGGAAATACTTGTCCTAGAAATGGATATATCTAGACTTATTTTAGTTCTAAATGGCCGCCCGCGGATCCCTTTGTCTTCCTCATGTCCGTCAGACACTTGCGGGGTCGACGAAGGTCCTTGGAAGAGACGAAGCAGCAAAGAAACCACCTGAATCCGCGGTCGTCGCCTCGGCGGTGGCCTTCATGGGTCCCAAGTGGCGGCGGCCTCCCGTGTTCTACTTCTCCTCGATGATGGCGACGGACACAAAGAAGCTGGCCACCGACTCGTCGCTCTCCATGCACCCGGCTTACGCTCTGCCGCATGGCGCCGCCAGGCACGGGAGGCGCGCCACGACACGAGAGGCGCGGCCACCGCAGTACACCGGTGGCACGGCACGACGCGGCAGCGATGGCGCCCGTCTGCGGCGTTTCGCCGTCATTGCAGCCGTGGAGCAACTCGCCACTCCTCATCGAGCTGAACTGGAGAGGCGAAGTTGCTTTGAACCACGCTACCGCTTAGCGGCAATCGCTCCGTCGGGCCAAGCGAGGTTGGTGAAGCACCGAGCGGCTTCGCCCGTATCCGGAGGGCTCGGCGGGCCACCCAGCCGGGTAATATGCCAGAGAACGGCTCATCGGAAGCCATCGGAAGGGTGGAGAAAATGGTGAAGGAGGAGATGGGGAGCGGCGGAGGGTGCGATTCTTGCCTGTCTGTCATCGCCTCGTGTAAATAGAGGGCACACTGTAGGAGCTTGGCCGACGTCTGGCCTCGTTTAAACTGAGGGCGGACGGGAGGAGCTCGGCCGGTGTTGCGTTTAATTCCGGCCCGCTCATGAACGGACGTGTGGCCGCAGTAGGATTCTCGGTTTGCATGTGGGTTTAACGGAGGGGTTTAATGGAGGCGCCGGGCGTGCAGCGGTAGCGGCCAAGATTATTCGATTTGACGGACATTACATGAGCCGTCAGATCACAAAGGCCCTCGCCTCTCGTGAAACCGACCGAGCTAGACTGCCCTGCCCTCTAGCCTTTGAAAAAATGTATATACTCCACTTTTGTACAGTAGTAGTATCGATGGATTGAACCATGGAGCAAAACTTGAAATTAAAAAAAGGTGGTAATATAGAGAGCGCTAAGTGAACTATGTGTCATGCATGGCAATAAATAAAGTACTACATGATACTTATATGATACATGGCATGTGAGTACTAAGTATTATTAATACAGTTTTGCTAGAACTCATCTAGATGAGATATAATTTGGTCTCATTCATCTTTTATAGCCATTGGATGTGATGCTATAAGATGCGTGTGTCTTGACATGGGTTGTATTTGTTCTTGTGCAGCAGGCTAACCCTTTGCATGTCATGTTTGATAGTCTCAAGTCATTAAAAGCATACAAGCCCCATATCTCTTCTTGGTTGATTCCTCTATTTATGTCAAAAAATAAGAAACAACGTGAGAGTTAATGCACCACGCCTATGTGTTTACTAGTATTTGGTTTTCGAAAGATGACTTAAGACTCACCTAGACGGAGGGAGTATTCGATTTGACAGCGGGCGGCGCAGTTCCCGATACACCTTTAATGCAGACGAGGGAGGGAGTAGCGGTTCCCGATATGTTGAACGGCCAATGCATCCTCCTTCAATTAATGCATGAGGGAAGTAATGGGAGGAGGTCCAGGAAAAGAGGCTGCACGATGTGAATGCAATGCAGTTTTCCCTCATTGCCCTCATATAAAGGCGCCCCTCCTCCATTCCAATGCATCTACCACATCGTACGCACCTAAGCACTTGCCTAATCACCTACACTAAGCGCAAAAGAGCTCACCTGCACTCCATGGCGGCCATGCGCGTGTGCGGCCAGCGGCTGCACCAGATGGTCCACGACGCCGGCCTGCGGCATGGCGCCGAGGATCGTCTCTAGACGGTGTTGGAGACCGGCTGGTGGATGGCTGCTGAGGGAGTCCTGGATTAGGGGGTGTCCGGATGGCCGGACTATAGCCTTTGGCCGGACTCCTGGACTATGAAGATACAAGATTGAAGACTTCGTCCCGTGTCCGGATGGGACTTTCCTTAGCGTGGAAGGCAAGCTTGGCGATACGGATATGTAGATCTCCTCCCATCGTAACCGACTCTATGTAACCCTAGCCCTCTCCGGTGTCTATATAAACCGGAGGGTTTTAGTCCGTAGGACGAAAAAAAATGATACCATAGGCTAGCTTCTAGGGTTTAGCCTCTCTGATCTCGTGGTAGATCTACTCTTGTACTACCCATATCATCAATATTAATCAAGCAGGAGTAGGGTTTTACCTCCATCGAGAGGGCCCGAACCTGGGTAAAAACATCGTGTCCCTTGTCTCCTATTACCATCCAGCCTTGACGCATACAGTTAAGAGCCCCTACCCGAGATCCGCCGGTTTTGACACCGACATTGGTGCTTTCATTGAGAGTTCCTCTGCATCGTCATCTTTAGGCCCGATGGCTCCTCTGATCATCAACAACGACGCGGTCCAGGGTGAGATTTTTCTCCCCAGACAGATCTTCGTATTCGGCGGCTTTGCACTGCGGGCCAATTCGCTTGGCCATCTGGAGCAGATCGAAAGCTACGCCCCTGGCCATCAGGTCAGATTTGGAAGTTTGAACTACACGGCCAACGTCCGCGGAGACTTGATCTTCGACGGGTTCGAGCCACAGCCAAGCGTGCCGCCATCACACGATGGGCATGATCTAGCTCTGCCACTTCAAAGGCCCGGAGGTCAAGACGGTTCCGCTCCGACCCTTAGCTCGGAGCCGACCGTGCTAATCGAGGACGGGTGGCTAGACACCGCCTCGGGGCTGCAATCTCTGGCGATCGAGGCGAACACCAGCTTTGTCCTTTGCGGCCCGCGACTCAAGGTGCCGGACTCCTCTTCGGACTCCAACCTTCCGCCCTGCCAATCGAATCCGATTAGGCGCCGGTCATGGAGTTCGCCGCCGCGGACATCTTTCAGCACTCGCCCTTCGGCGACATTCAGAATTCATTAAAATCTCTCTCTTTATCAGGGGAGCCCTGGCCGGGCTATGGTCAGCAAGGTTGGGATGTGGACGACGAAGAAATTCAAAGCCCACCCACCACCCACTTCATAGCCACTGTCGATGATTTAACCGACATGCTCGACTACGACTCCGAAGACATCGACGGTATGGACGATGATGTGGGAGACAAAGAGGAACCAACGCCTATAGGGCACTGGACAACCACCCCATTGTCGGTGTACTAGAGTAGGGGTACCCTAGTACCCGTGCACTGCAGCAGACGGTTGCAGACACCAGCGGCAGGGTTTGCCTCGTCACCGCTAAGATCCTTCGTGGCTCCTTTTGGAGCCATTCAAGAACAAAGTATTTGATTGAGAAGACAAGGCCCCGACAAGAAGAGCTTGTCGGGAAGGCCGCCTCGAGCACGCAGAAGACAAGGCCCCGACAAGAGGAGCTTGCGGGAAGGCTCGGAGCGCCGACAAGTCTCCGGCGCGACAAGGATTCAGCCATGCAAAGGCGCTTGCCGCGACATGCAACTTCTCTCCGCCTCGCTCCAGCTCACCCAGCGGACGTGTCGCCATGGGACCGCTCCATGGGCGCTGTCGAAGCGGCCAGCAGCCAGCAGAGAGCAGCGATAAGCGGCGCCGACAGGCTCACCATCGTGGCGAAGTGAGGCGCACTGACGGTCTCTCTGTTGCTTGTTTGGGCGACAACGACGGGCATTTATTGCTTTTATCCCCGCCGTCGAGTTAGGTATTTTGCACTGTCCACTGTTCATGTAGGTGTACCAACCCCTGTTTTTACATTTGTACCGCCGCCTATGTTGCCACCTGCCGGAGACCCCTTGAGCCTATAACAGGAGGCCCGCGTGCAACGTAGGGGAGGTTGGCATTTTTGGCAAGGTTCGCTAGTTCGGTCCGCTCGACCGCCATAGTCTAGATACACTCACGCTTAGGTTTTGTAGCTCGCATTGCTCCCTAGCAAGAAGAGAATAGATCAAACAAGCAGCAGTAGGAGTTTTATCTCTCCGAGAGCTCGGCTGGGTAAACCGCTCGTGTGCATCGCCTCGATCCGCTCTTCGTGCGACCTCCGCCCCCTCCGAACCACAAGGGGCCCGCTCCGCCGGCCCCATAGGTGTCCGTGGGTACGATCAGCCTCCCCGACATCTCTGGCGCGCCAGGTAGGGGGCGTCGAGGCCGTGTGAATCTGATCCGGCGTTCACACGAGCAGCGTCATCAACATCTTTGTCGTACCCACCCTCACCGCAGCAAACGGGTGGTGGGGCAGACGCTGGCGGAGGAACGGGCGCCGACGAAGGTGCTCGCGACGTTGCCAGGTCCAAGGACAAGGCACCGCAAACCTCGGCGTCCGCGCATCCCCCGCGTCCATCTCAAGAGACGCGGACCAGCAACGTCATGGCGTTCACAACGCCATACGTTCGTTGGATCGAGACCCTCAAGACCGGCATGCGCGCCAACATGCTGGCACGAGTGAGATATCGTCGCCGGACGGGCACTGCCGTTCTAACATAGTTAGAAGTCCGGCGTGTCCCGCCTCGCACCGCTTCTCCAATGCCACCCACTACTCCAGTAGAAGCTCTGGCGAGAGCTCAGCTGCTCCTTGACTACCCTCCAACGGCCGACAAGGTCGACGAGTGGAGGGCCACTATCCAGAGCCTCATCGGCTTTGCCAACGGTGACACTCCGCGGCAACCAACGGCATCGTTGCCGCGGCGAGACGACAAGGCACGAGCCGGTGGCGACGAGACTGTTGGAGGTGCACCCACCGTGCACTCTCCGACAAGAAGGCCAAGATCGCCGAGCCAACGGATCCATCTCGACAGCGACTCCACTGCGTCATCAGATCCGCGCACTCGCCACGATCAGCGCCAAGTTCTTCATGAGCGACAACAAGAGGACGCTCGAACTCGCATCGAGCGCCAAAGAGAAACGCGATGTCATCCGGCTGCCGCCGCTGGGCCTTCTGTTGACATGCACGCGCCGGAGGGGCCAGGCGACTTGCCGTACGCGGTAGGTTTCCCTGCGTTCACTCGTGAGCTGCCGCAAGTCGAGTGGCCCAGCCAGAAAAACTTCAAACCAGACGTGCCGGAGAAGTATGACGGCAGGACGCATCCGTCGGAGTTCCTTAGCATCTACACCATCACGGTGCAGGCTGCGGGGGGACGGGACGACAAGATCCTCGCCAACTACTTCCCGCCGTGCTCAAGCCCAACGCCGATCTTGGCTCATGCACTTGCCGGACAGCTCCATATCCTCTGGGCAGATCTGTGCCATCGGTTTGTTGGCGCCTTCACAGTGGCCACAAACCTCATGGCCAAGAGAGTGACCTCACTTGCTCGCCCGGAAGGAAGGAGAATCCCTGCGCAAGTTCATTCAGAGATTCAGCCGTGTGCACTACAACATCGTGCACGCCCACCCTGCCACGGTGATCGCGCATTTCATCGTAATGTGCGGAACCGCAGGATGAGGGAGGAGATGGCGATGTGCAAAGTCAAGGACGCCGCGAGCTGTACGCCCGGCCGACAACCGTGCATCGCCACCGAGGAAGGGAGGAGACTCCACGGAGAGAATGCGTAAGCAGGATCTCGACAAGGATGACACCGCCCCAAGAAAGAAGGGCCGGGCGGCGAGGCAACAGGAAGAAGAAAAGCAGAGAAGTGCTAGCTGTCGAGCAGTCCGCAACGGAGGCGGCGACAAGAACACCAAGGCTGGTGGCTCCGGCAAGGAGGTTGTTACCGACGCCAACCACCAATCGGTGGCGGCCGCCGACAAGCAGACGGCTCCGCAAGCAAGATTGCAAGATCCACCACACCAAGGGCCACGATCTCCGACTGCAAGAAGGTCGAGCAGCTCGTCGAACAGCCAGAGAGCTGAGTACGGCGGCGAGACAAGGAGAAGGCCCAGAAGGTGCCGGGGAGCAAGCAAGAAACGTCCCGGCCGGGGAGGACGCCGCGGCAAGGCCAAGCAGCGACAAGGAGATCGACCTCCCCGCGGCCGCGACAAGGATGAAGATGAGGACGACGACGAAGACATGGAAGACGACGACGCCGACGAGCAGGAGTTTCAGAAAGCCACGGAGGTCCTTTGCGTTGACGGAGGTGCTTCCCTGCATACCTCCCACCGCCAACTCAAGCAATGGATGCGGGAGGTCAATGCAGCAGAGCCATCCGTAGAGTCACGCAAGCCTCTGAAGTGGTCCAGCACGCCTATCATTTTTGATATTGAGGACCACCCTGATCGCATAACTGCGGTCGGGTGCTTGCCGATGTTGGTCTCTCCAACCATCCGCAACCTCAAGGTCACAAAAATGTTAGTTGACGGCGGGCCGGCTTAAATCTGATCTCCTCCGCGGTACTCCGTAAGCTTCAAATCCTCGACAATAGCTCGAAGAGACCGTAACCTTCCAAGGAATCAATCTGGGAAGGAGCAAGCGAAGGGGAAGATTACGCTGCCGTCACATTTGGCGCCGAGCTGAACTTCAGAATCGGAGAGGGTTACGTTTGACGTCATCGATTTCCCATTGCCTTACAATGGGATACTTGGCCGCCCGCCGCCAAGTTCATGGCAGCCTCTCACCACGCCTACAACCTACTCAAGATGCCAGGCCCGATAAGCGTCATCTCCGTCCATGGCGACAAGAAGGATGCCCTTATCTATGCCGACAAGATCTTCCCGGATGCAAAGCAGTCGCGACAGATTGCCGACACTTGCCGCTGAAGCTCCCGGGGAAGAAGACCAAGTCCAAGTCCGCAAGGGCTCGATGCTCACTCCGCAAGCGCGCCTCTTGAGTGCTGCGCTACCGTCGAGGACGCACCATCGAGCTCCACCGACAAGTGCAAGAAGATGGTGGCTCCGCCCGAAGACCAAGAAGGTGCCCGCCAAGGAGGACGGCGCTGGTGGTACCTTCACCATCGCGCTCTCTCGACCCCAAATAGGAAGGCGGCGCCGTTGCTTTCCTGGCGAATGTCGACGTGTTTGCATGGCAACCGTCGATATCCCCGTGTTCCCTGAAAGTGATTGAGCACCGCTGGCCGCTTGTCCTCATCGCGCGCCCGTCAAGCAAAAAGTCGAAGCAAGCGTTGGAGCGCCAAGAATTCATAGTCAAGAGATCAAGAAACCGGAAGCAGCAGGCCTTGTCGAGGAGTGCTCCATCCTACGTGGTTGGCCAATCCAGTAGTCGCAAGAAGGCAAATGGGAAATGGAGACTTTGTATTGACTTCACGGATGTTAATAAAGCTTGTCCCAAAGATCCATTTCCTTGCCGCGCATTGACCAGATTGTTGACTCCACGGCTGGATGTGATTTGCTTTCGTTTCTTGATGCCTACCGAGATACCATCAGATCTTCATGGCTGAACAAGATGAGGAGAAGACCGCATTCATCACACCATGTGGGACATCTTTATTTCATACGGATGCCTTTCGGTTTGAAGAATGCTGGTTCAACATTTGCAAGGGTAGTCCATGACGCTTTTGAGCCGCAAATGCACAGAAATGTAGAAGCCTACATGGATGACATAGTAGTCAAAAGCAAGGACAAAGCAACTTTGGTTCAAGATTTGGACGAGACCTTTGCAAATCTGCGCAAGATCAACCTCAAGCTCAACCCCGAGAAGTGCGTGTTTGGAGTCCCTTCCGCAAGCTTCTCGGTTCTTCGTGGTCTCAACGGGATTGAAGCTAATCCCGACAAGATCAAGGCCATTGAGCAGATTGAAGCACCAAAGTGCGCCAAGGATGTACGAAGACTTGCGGTTGCATGGCTGCTCTCAAGAGGTTTATTTCTAGGTCTGCTGAGCGCCTCGCCATTTTTCAAGATTTTGAAAAAGGCAGGTCCAAAGAAATGGACTCAAGCGGAGGTCGTGCTGCAGGACTTGAAGAGATACCTGTCCTCCACTCCAACACTTGTCGCACCTAGGCCACAAGAGAAGTTGCTTCTATATATGGCGGCAACCAATCAAGTGGTTAGTGCTGCGTTAGTGGCGTAGAGGGAGGCGGATGATGAGCCCGCAACCACGGCCAACACATCCAGCGACAAGCAGGGGGCTTCACCGACAAGCTCTGGTCCCGACAAGGATGAGTCCGCGCAGATACGTGAACAGATGCAGAAAAGGATGGTGCAGCGCCTACCTATTTTGTCACTCCCTCCGCAAGGGGCTAGGTCAAGGTATTCGGTGTGCGAATTGCTTTTCGCCTCCTCATGGCCTCGAGAAAGCTGCGCCATTACTTCCAAGCGCATGAGATCACAGCTTGTCACTCGCTTTCCTCAAGAGGATACCGCAGAATCCGTAAGCGGCAGGCAGGATTGTCGAGTGGGCACCGGAGCTGTCAAGCTTTGATCTCAAGTTTGAAAGCACATCAACTATCTGCAGCGAGCATTGGCAGAATTCATAGCGTAATGGACGCCAACGCCAGATGAAGAGCTTCCGGAGACGAGCATCCCCGGCCAAAGAAGCCAGCAAAGAGTGGTCGATGTACTTTGATGGTGCCTTCTCGCTGCAAAGGCGCCGGTCTTTGGCGTGCTTGCTTATCGCACCCACCGGAGAGCACCTCAAGTACGTCGTCCGTGATGCACTTTCCCAAGGAGCAAGCGACAAACAATACTGCAGAGTATGAGGGTTTGCTTGCCGGTCTCGTGGATCGCAGTGGACCTTGGGATCAAGAAGCTTATTGTCGTGGTGACTCGCAACTCGTCAGTCCGCCAAGTCAACAAAGATTACCAGAGTCCGTTAATGGAAGCTTACGTCGATGAAGTGAGGAAGCTAGAAGAGCACTTTGACGGCCTGCAAATGGAACATGTTCCAAGAACTCAGAATGATATTGCTGATGGCCTGTCAAAATGTGCCGCACTTAAGTTACCCGTGGAACCAGGGATTTTCGTGCTCAAGCTAACTCAACCAACCGTAACACCATCAACCGGACAAAGCAAGAAGAGGAAGTTGGCCTCTGGTGACTACTTTCCGACAAAGCTTCCCAAGCCGCTGCTGCAAAGGTCCCCAAGATCAACACCAACAAGCAGCCGAGGAGCAGTCTGCCCGATGCACCCCTGTGGTTTGTTTCGTTGAAGCAACGCTCCCGACAAGTCTTGCTCCGCAAGCTTGTCGGGAGCATCAAGCTCCGGCGAGGGACGCAGGTTCTGCCAGAGAAGCCGATGTTCCCTCAGCAGAAGATGTGCATTTAGTCCTTGTTGTCGAGCGACATGCTACAGCATGGGAGCTGCTGATTGTCCTTTTCCTCCAGACATGAGAACTTCCCAAGAGCAAGAAGAAGCGGAAAGAGTAGCCCGACAGTCAAGTATGTACCAGTTTGTCGACAAAGATACTGCATGTAAGAAGACTCAACGGTGTGAAATTGAAGTGTATTCCTGTGGAAGATGGACAAGTCGCTGGCAGAGATACATGGAGGCATATGTGGTCACCACATTGGCAAGAAGAGCACTTGCCGCAAAGCTTTCCCAAGAAGGTTTCTTCCGCCGACAGCCCTCCGTGATGCAATCGCACAAGTAACCAAGTGTGAAGCGTGCGGCCCATTCCAAACAGATACACCAGCCAGCTCAAGCTCTCCAGACGATCCCTTTATCCCGCCATTTTCGTCCGGGGTTCGACATCCTCGGCCCCTTCCCCGAAGTTGTCGGGGCTTTGAGTACTTGTACGCCGCCATCGACAAGTTCACAAAGTGGCCGGAAGTGGAAGCGAGGAGGAAGGTGACAGACATCAAATCAAGTTCTTCAGTCGATTGTTTGCCGCTTTCGATCCCTAACAGGATCATCACCGACAACGGCACACAATTTACGAAGTCGCACCTTCATGCAAGACGTCCAAGACCTTGGCGCCAAGGTCTGCTTTGCTTATTGCTCACCCAAGAAGCAACGGTCAAGCGAAGAGGGCAACGCTGAAGTCTGCTGGCTCAAGACCGTAACTTTCGACAAAGCTGCACAAGTGCGAAGAAACTGGACCGAGGAGCTGCCGGTGGTTCTTTGGTCGATTAGGACGACGCCAAATCGAGCCACCGCCGTGCACCTTTGCTCTAGTCTATGGAGCAGAGGCAGTTCTCCCCACGGAACTCGTGATACGGTCGCCTCGAGTGCTCGCTTATGATGAGTTTGAGCAAGAGCAATTGCGACAAGATGACGCGCTGCTCCTTGAGGAGGATCGCCTTCAGTGCCGTCAGGCGAGCCGCCGCTACCAAAGAAGCTCAAGCGCCGCTACCATGGCTGCAGGGTTAATGCCGAAGTCTCGAGGAAGGCGACCTTGTTCTTCGCCGCTCAGTCCGCCAAGAATTCAAACAAGTTGACGCCGGCGGGAAGGCCCTTATCGGGTGAAACGAGTCACTAGGCTCAGCGCTGTCCGCTTTGAGACCGAAGATGGCATTCCGTGAGCAACTCCTGGAACATTGAGCATCTTCGTAAGTTTTACCCATATATGCGCGGTTGTCGGGACCCGTCCCGCAACCACCTTTTTGTACAAGTCTTGCCGCTGTTGCATGTGATCCTTTGTACAAAGCCGGGCGCAGAACCCATGCATCGAAGAAGCCCATGTGTTGCGCACAACCCGTCAAGTTCATGCTTTCATCAATTTATTGCATGTTTTGGCTAACACTTTGTGCAGCAACCACACCCGGTAAGCAGAATCGAGCCACTAGGCTCCATAACGTTATTTCCTCTTCTTTATCTTGTCGCAAAGAAAGGGAGGCTCCCTCGCGCACAAGTTAACCAGGGGGGAAGGAGGAGATAATATTGTGGACCAAAGCAAGAGACAGAAAAGCTAAGTTGCCAAAGTCTGAGCAATCAATTTTTAAATTTTCAAGTTATCTTCCTCGAACGGTAGTACTTTGTATGGAGAACCCGTGCGCAGAGGAGCCAACTCGCCGGCTAGTCGCGCCCTTACTTTGTTTCGAGTCCGCTCAACAACTTAAGTGAGCTGCGACTAGTCGCGACAAGGTTGCTTGTCGGAGGCGGCATCGCCAAAGAAGGCCGACGTTCCGCACTCGGCCAACAAAAAAGTGCTCGCACCGCAAGTCCCTAAATGTGCAGGGCAGAAACGTACAAAGGAAGGAATCAAGTAGAGGAAATAACATTGCATTGATCGATCAGTAACAAATTTTTAAAAGTTATCTTCCTTGAACGACCGCGCTTTGTATGAAAAACCTATGCGCGGAGGAACCAAATCGTGACTGGTCGCGCCCTTACTTTGTTTCGAGTCCGCTCAACAACTTAAGTGAGCTGCGACTAGTCCGCTGCATAAGGTTACTTGTCGGTAGCAACCCCGCCAGAAGGCTGCTGAAGTTCCGCTTTTCAAGCGCCATGGCAAGGGTGCCTACACCGCAAGTTTCCTGAAAAGCGAGGGCAAAAACATACAAAGCCGTAAATCAAGTAGAGGAAATAACGCTCCATTGATCGATTCACCTAAGATAGAGTATATTACAGAATAACTTGTCGCTGATCTAACAAAGTTTTCTAAACATGATCAAGCGACAAGGGAAAGATAAGGTTGGCGGCCTAGTCCACGCGGTCGCCCTCAATCCTCTTGATCTTGTTCACCTTGTCCACAATGGGTGCGACAAGGGCCTTGAGCTCCTCCACGTTGGCTTCGGCCGACAAGGATCTGAGGACGCCATTGAGGTTGAGGCCCGGGTTGCGGAAGGCCACCTTCATCAACACCTTCTCAAGGGCCCCTGCACAGACCTGGCGTGATTCCTCGGCCAGCTGCTTCGGGACCTCCTCTCGAGTCGCCGGAGGCCCGTCCACCACGCCTTTGAAGAATAGGCTAAGCTTGAAGCTGGGTTGGAGATGCTCGTCGGAGGAGTACGCAAGGTCTGCCATCCCCAGCTCTATCAGCTCGTTGTGGATGTCGGCGGCGGTGTCCACAAGACCTTCGGTCCAGTGCTCCACACTCTCCCTCAAAGTGTTCTGGACGGAGACGGCATTCGCCAGCAGCTCCTCCTTGGCCTTGATCGCCTCCAACAAGCCCGCCTCCCGCTCTCTGGCACCATCCAACGTCTGCGTCAGAGTAGTCAGTTTCAGCTCCAGATCCGCCTTGGAGTCCTTGGCGGCGTCGAGATCCTTGGCCCTGTCAGCGAGACGGACCTGCAGCTCGCCCAGCGTGTGGGCGTCCTTCTCGCGCTCGCGCTTGAGCACGGTAAGCTCTTCGCCGCTCTTCTTGAGGGTGGCCTCCAGCTGTGCCACCTTCGCCTTCAGCTCTTCCTTGGCAGCCTCGGCGGCTGCGGCAGCGTCCTTCGCTTCCTGAAGCGCCCCGCCAAGCGACTCCTCGCGCGCGGCAAGGTCCTCTTCGTGGCTGTCCAGATTGACCTTACGCTGCGCCACCGCTTTCTCGCGGCGAGCTTCTCAGCAACCAGCCGCTGCTCTTCATCAGCTGCGGCCTTCTCAAGGATGAAGGCCGTGCACTCTTCTGCGAGCTGCGCCCGCGCGTCCGCCACGTCACGGAGGGCTTCATTGTTGGCGCTCCGGAGCTCCTCGGCGCGCTTCTCCATGTCCGCCGCCCTCGCGACAAGGGCTTCCAGGTCTCTAACCTTTGGCCCGGCGCGGTAAGCGACAACAGCCTCCTCGGCAGTTGCTCCTCCTCGGACTACTTCTTTGCTGCTTAGCAGCGTCCACGGCGTCAGCCCAATGAGGCGATGCTTCGCCGTCGAGGTCTCGCCCTCGGCGCGCCTGGAGCTTCGGCTCCAGGGAAGCTTGATGAAGACGCCTTCACCGGCCTTGGTGAGGCACGGGCGGAGCTCCTCGAACACGCCGCAGCAGCCGCGGAGAAGTCGGCTTGTCGGTGTGGCGCTTGCCGCTCCTGCGGCCTCGAGGGCCGTCGTCGACCGTCAAACCCCTCGCCCGGCCTCTGCGTCGGCGGCCTCGGTGGCCTCCTGCAGGCTTTCGTCGGCGGCAACCTCTTCCTCCACGGCAGCGACCTCTTCTTCTTCAACGGCGGCCTTGTCGGTGTTGCCAGCGCGTTTCCTCCTGCGGCCTCGACCTCCATCGGGTCCGCGTCAGACGAAGAAAGAGCAGTCAAGCAGATATTCAAAAAAAAGAGAAGTAAAAGAAAGCAAGCCCAAGGGAAAATCCCATGTAAGGGAGTTACCTGCAACGGGATCCGCAGCCATGGCCTCGACCACTGGAGGGTCGCTGGCGCCGTCCCTTGCCGGGGTATCCTCCCTTGCCGGAGTGGCCTCCATTGTCGGGTGGCCTCCCTTGTCGTAGGGAGCTCCATTACTGTGGAGTTCTCCCTTGGCGGAGTAGTGACAGCGGGCAGGGTCTCGGGAGGCGGCTTCCGAGCCCTCCCGATGAGGCTGCTCCGCTCCTACACAATTAAACAATGAAATCAACGAAGAAAGGGCACCCCTGCACACCTAGTAGTAAGGAGAAAAACTGCACACTTACTCCGGGGCCAGCTGGGGCTGCTCCAGAGGAAGGGTCGCCGGGTCCGGCAAGGCGGTCTCGGACGCGTCCCCTGTCGCCACGGGGGAATCGTCCTCAACGACGATCGTCGGGATCTTGGCCCTCTTCGCCGCTCTCTGGGCCAGCGTCCTGAAAAGGAAAGAGTCCAGAACGAAGCAAATCAGATTCAAGATGAAGCAATAAAAATTGAAGAAATACAAGCACAAGTCCCAAGAGCTTACTCTTCGCCTTCCTCCTCGGAGCTGAGCGCGGAGAAGTCAAACTCCGGCCCGCCTCCGGTACGATGAGGCGGGGGAGTGGGTTCTCTTGGCCGCTCGGCGGAGGCGTCGGCGGCGGCCTGAGAAGATTCCGCCCCAGTTGTCCCTGCAGTTTGGGGCGCTCCCGCGGCAACCTCGCTTGCCGCGGTGAAGCGCGTCGAGCGGCACTGCTGCTGTGAGCGGCGCTGCTGCAGACGCCTCCTTGGCGGAGCAGGGGGCTCCGCTGGCGGCAAGTCGCTTGGCGGTGGGGAAGAAGCGCCCTCGGCGGGTCCACTCGACCCGGCCTCGTCCCCGACGAGCTCGTCCTCGCCGGGCGACCTCCCTCGCCGGCAAGGCTTGCCGCCGCCCGCCTCCGCCTCCTCCACGGTGAACCGAAGGTTTCAGCGGCGGCTGCCGCCGCCTCCACCTCGGTGGCGATCCGCCCCATCTCCTGCCGGTGGTGTCTCGGTGAGCCTTCTCTGCTTTCGTCGGCGCGGATCGGCACTTCTTGCAAATCATCGAAGAATTGCTGCACGACCTCGTCGGGGGCTCTCGCCAGTCGGGACGATCCTGTGGAGTCGCTGGCAACGGCATCATGGCGCGGATGCGATCGAGCGCCGAAGTTGTTGCACAATGGGACGACCCCCTCGCAACCTGAACCACTCTGGATGTTCGGGTCGTTCTTGAACAGCTCGAGCAGCACCGAGTCCAGCTCCATGATGTTGAAGTTCCAATTCAGGCCCGGCACAGCCTCATGATGTCCGCCAGATTCGAACTCCCAAGCAGGCCTCCTCCTTTCCTGCAAGGGAGCGATGCGGCGACGAATGAAGTCTGCGCCAACTGCGCCAACAGTTAACCCGGCAAGCCTGAGGCGCAGAATTCAGGTCACAGCTATCTTCAGCCTCGCGTCCTCTGGGGTTTGGCGCACGGCGGTGAAGGGCTGCGGATCCTCCTCTACGACCCAGCACCAGTTGGCTCTCCACTCCTCCCACTTGTTCCGGAACTCTCCCTCTAGGTAGGCCTCTTTCTTGCCGATCCTAGAGACCAGTGCTATCCCTCCGGCAAGTGGCTCTCCTCTCTCGACGCTGGGAACAAAGAAATGGCGGAAGAGTGCCACGCTCGGTGGACTCGACAAAGTTTTCGCACAAATGTGCGAAAACGCCATAGTCAAGATGGCGTTGGGGGTGAAATCAAGGAGGCGGAGGCTAAAGGTGTTCATTATGTCGCAAAAGAACTTCGGAATACGGGCGGCAAAGACCGCAATAGAAGAAAAGGGCGAAGAAAGGGTACCTGTTGGGGCCAGATCAGCGGCGGAGGCGGAGCACCCTTGTGCGCCGGATGCGCACGAGTCTCCGTCGACCAGAAAAGATAGTAGACGCCCCGCAGCCTCCGCGGCGCCGAGCTGCAGGGGAAGACGGCTCGCTTCCTTGCACAGCGCCACGAGCCGCTGCGCTTCGGCCGACTTGACCCTTCTCCTTATCGGCCTTCGGGCCATGGCGAGGGGGCGGAGGAGGTCGACGGCGTGAGTGTGCTTGTGGCGAAAGTGCGGGCGCTGCTCTCTTCGCACCGGAGAAGACGAGGGAGCGGCGGTGGTTTCTTGACAAGACAGCAATGGCAGGGGCGGTCGGCCTGCCTCTGCTTCCTCCGCTTATAAAGGGGAGGAGGGGCGGACGCCCGCTTATATCAATAAAGAATCCCCACGACCGTGCCCACGATCTTCGCACGGACGCCACGCCCGATGCGTGCGTTAGTGGGGATCGTGGTGGGTCCGGGGTGAGTTGCGACGCGGTCGAGGCCGCGCGCGTGTCTGCAGAGTTCCGGCCCTGGCCCGACAAGCGCTCGGCACTGCAGTGTAATGCCCGGGCCCGGGGCTCTGTCGGTGTACTAGAGTAGGGGTACCCTAGTACCCGTGCTAAATGCACGCGACGGTTGCAGCACCTCAGCGGCAGGTTTGCCTCTGGTCACCGGCAAGATCGCCGGTGGGCTCCTTTTGGAGCCATTAAAGAACAAAGTATTTGATTGAGAAGACAAGGCCCCGACAAGAAGAGCTTGTCGGGAAGGCCGCTCGAGCACGCAGAAGACAAGGCCCCGCAAGAGGAGCTTGCCGGGAAGGATCGGGGAGCGACAAGTCTCCGGGCGCGACAAGGATTCGGCCGCGGCAAGGCGCTTGCCGCGGCATGCAACTTCTCTCCGTCTCCGCTCCAGCTCACCCAGCGACGTGTCGCCATGGGACCGTTCCATGGGCACGTGTCGAGCGGCTGTGCAGCCAATGGAGAGCAGCGATAAGCGGCGCTGACAGGCTCACCATCGTGGCGAGCGGAGGCGCACCTGACGGTCTCTGTTGCACTGTTTGGGCGACAACGACGGGCATTTATTGCTTTTGTCCCCTGCCGTCAGAGTTAGGTATTTTGCACTGTACACTGTTCAAGTAGGTGTACCAACCCCTGTTTTTACATTTGTACCCCCGCCTATGTTGCCACCTGTCGGAGACCCCTTGAGCATATAAAAGGAGGCCCGAGTGCAACGTAGAGGAGGTTCACATTTTTGGCAAGGTTTGGCTAGTTCGGTCCGTTCGACTGGCCATAGTCTAGATACACTCATGCTAGGTTTTGTACCTCGCATTGCTCCCTAGCAAGAAGAGAATAGATCAAACAAGCAGCAGTAGGAGTTTTATCTCTCCGGAGAGCTCCGAAGCTAGGTAAACCGCTCGTGTGCATCGCCTCGATCCGCTCTTCGTGCGACCTCCGCCCCCCTCCGAACCACAAGGGGCCCGCTCCGCCGGCCCCATAGGTGTCCGTGGGTACGATCAGCCTCCCCGACACCCATCTCACGATGTATACATGGTGGACACACCTAAAAGAAACGACGACGAGGAACAAAGGGACGCAACGAGGGATCAATCCCTCGAAAAGCAGTCAAAGCGGCGGCGTAAGCGCCACTCCAAACTCCACCTCGACAGAGACAGCAGTGAAAGTGCAACTATCCCTAGGTGGTTTTGGTAATTCATAACAACATATAGCTCATTGAGCTAATGCTATTCCAAGACTATTGTTTCAGGAAAGCTCAATGAATGGCATGGCATGGATGATGAAAGTGGATCCCTCAAAATACTAAGGACAAAGGATTGGCTCAAGCTCAAAAGCTCAAGACTCTTCATTTTACATTTTAGTGATCCAAGATCACATTGAGTCTATAGGAAAAGCCAATACTATCAAGAAGGGATGAGGTGTTGCTTAATGAGCCTCTTGCTTCATGTGCTTAGTGATATGCTCCAAAACCCTCAACTACTATCCCACATCCACAAATGACCTAAACCAAAAGCCAAAATCGGTCACACTGATTCTTTCTATCTGGCGCCACCGATTCCAAAAGTCATAGCCACTGCCACAACCCCTAAGCAAATTGGTCTTACCGATAGGGATCTCGGCCTCACCGAGATGGGGTTGCAATCTCTCTGTTTCCCTTCGTAACGTTTCGGTCTAACCGAAGTGAGCGATCGGTCCCACCGAGATTGCAATGTAAACTCTCTGCTTCCTTTTGTAACATTTCGGTCTCACCGAAAAAGAGCAAATCGGTCCCACCGAAGTTTACTCCCTGACCAACTCTCTGAAATCTTATTACCAAATCGGTCTCACCGAGTTTGTGTAATCGGTCTCACCGAGATTACGTTATGCCCTAACCCTAACCGAATCGGCCTCACCGAGATGCATGTCATCCCAATCAAAATCACTAACGGTCACTAGGTTTACTAAATCGGTCCGACTGAAGTTTAAAGATTCGTCCCACCGATTTTGGTAAATTGTGTGTAACGGTTAGATTTTGTGTGGAGGCTATATATACCCCTCCACCTCCTCTTCATTCATGGAGAGAGCCATCGTAACAAACCTACACTTCCAACTTACCAGCTTCTGAGAGAGAACCACCTACTCATGTGTTGAGACCAAGATATTCCATTCCTACCATATGAATCTTGATCTCTAGCCTTCCCTGTTGCTTTCCACTCAAACCCTCTTTCCACTAGATCCAAAACCTATGAGAGAGAGTTGAGTGTTGGGGAGACTATCATTTGAAGCACAAGAGCAAGGAGTTCATCATCAACACACCATTTGTTACTTCTTGGAGGGTGGTGTCTCCTAGATTGGCTAGGTGTCACTTGGGAGCCTCTGACAAGATTGTGGAGTTGAACCAAGGAGTTTGTAAGGGCAAGGAGATCACCTACTTCGTGAAGATCTACCGCTAGTGAGGCAAGTCCTTCGTGGTCGACGGCCATGGTGGGATAGACAAGGTTGCTTCTTCGTGGACCCTTCGTGGGTGGAGCCCTTCGTGGACTCACAAGTAGCCGTTACTCCTTCGTGGGTTGAAGTCTCCATCAACGTGGATGTACGATAGCACCACCTATCTAACCACGCCAAAAACATCCGTGTCTCCAATTGCGTTTGAATCCTCCAAACCCTTCCCTTTACTTTCTTGCAAGTTGCATGCTTTATTTTCCGCTGCCTATATACTCTTTGCATGCTTGCTTGAATTGCGTGATGATTGCTTGACTTGCTTAAAGATAGCTAAAATCTGCCAAAATCTAAAATTGGGAAAAGGTTAAGTTTTTATTGGTCAAGTAGTCTAATCACCCCCCTCTAGACATACTTCAAGGTCCTACAAGTGGTATCAGAGCATTGGTCTCCATTTGCTTTGATTTCCATAGCTGTTGGTGGTCATAGCCTTGGATCTCGCAACCTAGGAGAGTATGGCGTCTAGCGAGGGAAATTATCACCGTAGAGGTCCTTACTTTGATGGTACTAATTTTGCTAGTTGGAAGCATAAGATGAAAATGCATATTCTTGGACATAACCCCGCCCTTTGGGCAATTATTTGTATTGGCTTGCAAGGTGAATTCTTCGATGGGAGAGAACCGAACCGTGAAGCTAATGCGGAAGAATTGAAGATGCTGCAATACAACGCTCAAGCATGTGACATCATCTTCAACGGATTGTGCCCCGAAGAATTCAACAAAATCAGCCGTCTTGAGAATGCAAAGGAAATTTGTGTTACTTTGATTGATATGCATGAAGGTACCGAGTCCGTCAAGGAATCCAAGTTGGATGTGCTCCAAAGTCAACTTGACAAGTTCAAAATGAAGGATGGTGAAGGTGTCGCTGAAATGTACTCTAGGCTTGCTCTTATCACAACTGAGATTGCCGGCTTAGGGAGTGAAGAGATGACCGACAAATTCATCATCAAGAAAATCCTAAGAGCATTGGATGGAAAGTATGATACCGTGTGCACATTTATCCAAATGATGCCAAACTACAAAGATCTCAAGCCAACGGAAGTCATTGGAAGGATTGTTGCTCATGAGATGTCACTCAAGGATAAGGAGGAAATTCACAACAAGTCAAGTGGTGCTTACAAAGCCTCAAGTGAAGCCCCCACATCATCAAGTAAGAAACCAACCTTCAATGAAGAACTGAGCTTAATGGTGAAGAACTTCAACAAATTCTACAAAAGTAGAAGCAAAGAAAGAAGCTCCAAGTAAGGGTCTTACAATGACAAGAGATCTTCTAGTCGAGAGCGCAATTGTTACAATTGTGGGAGACCCGACACTACTCCAATGAGTGTACGGCAACCCTACAAAAGAAGAGAAGATTCTCCAAGAAGAAGGAGCAAAAGAGAAGAATCACCACCAAGAGAGAGGAGGAGTAGAGATGATTGTTATGAACGAAGGCCCTCACGGAGAAGTAAGGATTCGGAAAGAAAGGACAAGTCATCAAGGAGCTACACAAAACGAAGACATCAAGCTCATGTTGGTGAATGGGTTTCCGGCTCCGACTCTGACCATCACTCCGAGAGAAGCTATCACTCCGACTCCGAATATACTCAAGATGAAGGTGTTGCCGGTCTAGCACTTGTGACAACCAACTCCTACGACATATTTGAATCACCAAATGAAGGAATTGTTAGATGCTTCATGGCCAAAGGTCCTAAGGTAACACACCCCGAGTATATTGATTTTGATGTTGATGAAGATGACTTGCTAGGAGATGATGATTTACTTGTTGAAAACTCTAGTGATGAATACTATGATGAAACGTCAATTAATCATGCTAATCAAACTAATGACAATGATAAGGAGAAAATTGAGCTTCTAACTAAAGAACTAAACACTCTTAAGTTGGCTCATGAAACTATCTTCAAGATCATCGCGAACTTTTAAGGGCTCATGAGAAGTTACGCTTTGAAAAGCTCAATCTTGAGCAAGAGCATGAGTTCTTAAAGGCAATCAATGATGATCTCCAAGAAAAGTTCTTCTTACATTGCCAAGCGTTTACTCTTATCTACTTACATGCCTCAAGTCAAGTCTAGTAACAAGTACAAGAAAGATACTTCCTCTAGTAGTAACAATAATAATGTCAAATCCAATGTTGTTGCTTCTAGTAGTTCTCTTGATTCCACTAATGATTCTCTTAGCCAAGTTACACTTGAGCAAGAAAATAGTTTATTGAAGGGAATTATAGAGAAAGGTGTTTACAAGAGCCTTACCGGGAGTAAGAAATTCGAGGAAATTGTACGCAAGCAAGGAAGACACCGGAAGAATCAAGGTGTTGGTTTTGAACGAAAGTTCAACGCCAATGGAGTTGAGAGGGAAGAACATCAATACCCCAAGACAAAGTTTGTTCCTCAACAAGGGAAGAATGATCCTACTTCCTTCAAGGGGACACAAGCTCAAGATGATCTTCCACCACAAGACCACAAGAACTAAGGCAAGGACAAGCTTCAAGAAGAGATTGATGCATTTGAAGAAGCACCTAAAGCCTCGTTCAAGTGGGTCCCCAAGACTACGTCAAGTTCTACTTCATCAAGTACAACTACGACTCCAAGGATTCCCATCAAGATGATGTGCATCCCGAAGAAGAAGAACTAGAGATTTCTTGAGGGTGACTCCGCCAACATTCTTCACTCATATCATTTTGGCAAGAACAAGTGCAATCAACTTTCACATCTTTCACTAGCTCAAGGAGTCACAAACCCTCATGTTGGTAAGGCAAGGGACAAGGTAACCTAATGTTTTCATGGACATCATCTTGTGTGTGCATCACTCTATGTCTATGGATATTCTTGTTTGTTCCTTGTGGGACTAACCCATGTAGGCAAGTTGAAAGTGCAACTCACTCCAAAGGATTGCTCCAAATGATCTACATCAACATTGAACATCTACATCTTCAACACCTACATGAAGTCATCATAGACAAAACCCAAGGTTAGTTCATCCCTCTAAGGGGGGATCTCACATCTAGGGGGAGCTTAACTCTAAGAATTGAGTCAAAGCAACTCTAATGGTGTGAACACATTAATGCATTATGTAAAACTGGTAACCCCACTTGAGCTTAAACGATGAGTATGACCTATGATCAAATGTTCTCATTTGACTCCTAAGTCAATATACTCATATATAGATGACCTAGTCATCGCCAATTGCTTGATAGATGCTAAAATTGGTTGTGCATGCTTTGCCACATATTTCAATTGCCATCTTATTGTGTGAGCATGTTGGTGCATATTTTACTCATTCAAGGACATCCACTTGTTCTTTTGTTTGTTTGGATTCTCTTCTTTGTGCCAAGTGGATGGACAAGAATGCCTAAGAACCTTCTTTAGCTATCTATGCTTTTCTCGTCTCAAACTCTATTCATGCTACATCACAAAATTTGATCAAGTCAGATTCGAACCACTCAGGTGAGGAGCACTCGGTGTCCCCGATTCGTCATAGACTTAAACTTCCAAAACCTCTTAGTGATTCTCGGTCTGACCGATCCTTCCATTTCGGTCCTACCGAGATCATCAAGTTGATCTGAGTTTTCAACCTCGGTGCAACCGATTTGAACTTTCGGTCTCACCGATTTGTTGTAACTGAACACAGTTATGCATCTCGGTGCCACCGAGTTGTTGCACTCGGTCACACCGACAGGGTCGAGCTATATATAGACACGGGCAAAATTTTGGAAATTTCTCCGAAACCCTTCGCCATAACAGCTTCGCTTCTGCCATCGTGGTCTCCGGATCGTCTCCTCATCGCCAAGAGCCTCCTGTCATTGGTCTCCGCCGCCGTCAACGGATTTCGTCCCCGCCGTTGCCGCCAGTAGCAAATCCACCGCCAAGTTAGGGTATGGACTTAATCTTTGTGCTATCCACGCCCGATTCTCGCACATTGTTTTCATATTGATTCTTGCCACGATTGAAACTCTTCTATCCAGCCAAAGTAGTTCATAGACTAGATGTGATTCAAAATTTTAGGGTTAGGTTTCACTTGAAACCATCTCGGACCCACCGAGTTGAAAAACTCAGTCTCACCGATTTGGCTTATGCCATTGCACTAGTGACTCTCGGTCCGACCGAGAATTACTAATCGGTGCAACCGATTTGAGGATTCTGTGAAACCCTAGCAGTCTCGGTACCACCGAACTGAAACTCAGTCCAACCGAGATCATCGATTTAGGTTCCAAAACTGCTTCGGTATCACCGAGTTTGAAAATCGGGGATCCGAAATGCTTTCGTGGAAAACTAAGACTGAACTTTTGAGACATTCTTTGCAAAAACCTCTGCATTTTGTGATGCTCATCTTTTCTATCTCATCTATAACTCTTCACTGTGGTCAGATCAGCTTTTTGCGGTATGTCCGATCAAAGTGATGTACGAGCAGTCAAGAAGCAGATGGACTTGAGTGAGGGCACTAGTCCCTCAACTTCGGATGAAGGGAGCGAAGTACTCCTAGCAATTTGCCTAAGGCTGCAACTAGGCAAAGGAGGAAAAGAACTTCAGATTCAGAGGATGAAGATTACAAAGCTGAGGAAGATGAGGCTACTTCCAAGAAAGTGGTGCTCAAGAAGGAATCTGGCTTAGCAAAGAATACAAAGCCAGGCACGAAGATTAAAAGGCCTGCAAGAAGGCAACCTATGCCCAAGGCCAGAGCATCAACTCAACTGCCTGAAAATCCTGATCCCAAAGAGCCAGCTGATGAAAGCAAGAAGAGGTAGGAAAGGGTCAAGAAGATCATAGCCAGAGTTGTTGGGCAACCTTCCATGATGGAAGAGGAAGAGCTTTCTGCACCAGCACCAAAGGCACCAAAGCTTATGGGTGATGCTATTAAATCTGGGGGTGCAACATCTAAGCCCAAGGAAGCACCCAAAGCTGCCCCCAAGGCCAAGTCTGCACCAAAGAGGAATACTCGGAGTATTCCAATTGGCCGAGAAGAACAAGGCCCCAAAGGCCCAATGTTGTCAAGATTCAAAAGAAGAAGGACAGGTTCTAAGAAAGCTCAAGCCCAAGATACTGCATCACAATGATGCCCATCCTGTGGTGAGGACATGAGAATCGTGAAGGATTCTGTGGCTGAGACTGTGGAGAATGGAAGATCCATATGCTTCAAGAAGAAGAACTGCAAGGATTACATGTTCCACACAAAGGAACAACAGGACTTCTATGAAACAATTCTGTTGGACAAGAAGCCCATAGTCTGTGACATGAGGTGGGTTGACTGGAAATTCATCAAGGAAAATGAACAGCACTATCCTGGAGTGCAAGACAACCTTATTGCTTGTGGAGTTGCATATTTTGTTGGACAGAAGTTCACCAACTGGAATGATGAGCTTATCATGCAGTTCTACTCCACAACACATTTTTACCCAGATGGAAGAATAGTTTGATGTCCAAGGTACAAGGTACCAGTCCACTATTAAAGAATGGGCAAGTCTGATGAATGCCCCCAAGGAGAATGAGGATGACCTAGACATTTATGCAAAGAAGAAGTTGGGTCACAATTCAATGGCTCACATGTACAAGGAAATTCCAGACAAGGCATTAGAGACTCACAAGTTTGGATCAGTTCACTTTCTGCTGTCAGGGTTGCCAACCATAAATTGGATTCTAAGCCACACTTTGTTGCCCAAGTCTGGTGACCATAACATGATCAGAGGGCATGCCATCAACATGTTGCATGTGTTTGATGTGCCACAGAAGTTCAAAGTCATGATCCTGATCATTGAAACAATCAAGAGGACTGCAGCAGATCAGAAGAGGAGCTGTGGATATGCACCTCAGATTCAAGAATTGATAAACTCAAAGATGGGCACAGGAAAATATCGCTTGGATAAGGAAAACTTTCCACTTTATCCAGACTTTGAGGACAATGAGGTTGTCATGAATGAAGATGATCCACAATCAGTTCAAGCTCAGGAGAAGAAGGAGAAGGCAAAGAGGAGAAGGCTGCCAAGATGCCAACTCAAGAGGAGGCATCTGAATATTTCTTGAAAACCAAACAGGAGCAGCTTGGTTACTTAATAGCATCAACCCTGAGGATTGAGAAGGGATTGGCCACCCTCACTCAAAATCAGGAGAGCTTGGAAAGAATCATAGAACAAAAGTTCTATAACTTAGATGTGAAAGTAACTGAGATTCACTGCGGTGGAGGAACTACAAGATGACATGCAGGAGAGGAAGGGCAAAACAACAATCGATGCATTTTCCAGAGTGCCTAGAGCCCAGAGGTCATCTCACGTGCAGTTCGACACAAGAGCAACTTCATCTGCACCAGCTACAGCCTCAGTGCCACCAGCTCCAGCACCTACACCAGCTCCAGCACCTACATCAGCTCCAGCTCCATCTACTTCAACTGAAGCTTTCGTTCTCGGTGTTATCCGGACACCACCACCAGAAGATCAAGCCTGAGAGTCGATCTAGCACTATGCATTTTCTATGAACTTTTTGGTAACTTATTGCCAAAGGGGAGAAAAATGTATAGATCATAGGCTTCGAGAGAGAGAGAGAGTGTTGCTTTTGTTCACTCTTGCTTTATTTGGTGGTTTTTCAATCTTTGTTTGCTTTTGATTGAGATACTATGCTTGTGAGACATTGATGATCATGTGTTTGATCATAAGCTACACTTATGCATGCTTGATATTATCCTATCTATCTTATGTGATCACTCACTATGCTTGGTGATGAGTGCATGTATTCATTGTTTATTATTTTGAGCGCTCCACCAAGATGTATGTGACATGGAAGAGTAACCCATGAGCCTAATTCATTGTGCATTTGAAGTCCAAAGCAAATCTAAAACTATGCACAAATTTAGGGGGAGCTCTTGCTTATCACATACTTCTCAAAGCGTACGATGTTATTTAAATTTTATTATCATTTGTCGGCTTTGATCTATATGTTGTCATCAATTACCAAAAATGGGGAGATTGAAAGTGCAACTATCCCTAGGTGGTTTTGGTAATTCATAACAACATATAGCTCATTGAGCTAATGCTATTTCAAGACTATTGTTTCAGGAAAGCTCAATGAATGGCATGGCATGGATGATGAAAGTGGATCCCTCAAAATACTAAGGACAAAGGATTGGCTCAAGCTCAAAAGCTCAAGACTCTTCATTTTACATTTTAGTGATCCAAGATCACATTGAGTCTATAGGAAAAGCCAATACTATCAAGAAGGGATGAGGTGTTGCTTAATGAGCCTCTTGCTTCATGTGCTTAGTGATATGCTCCAAAACCCTCAACTACTTTCCCACATCCACAAATGACCTAAACCTAAAGCCAAAATCGGTCACACCGATTCTTTCTATCCGGCGCCAACGATTCCAAAAGTCATAACCACTGCCATAAACCCTAAGCAAATCGGTCTTACCGATAGGGATCTCAGCCTCACCGAGATGGGGTTACAATCTCTCTGTTTCCCTTCGTAACGTTTCGGACTAACCGAAGTGAGCGATCGGTCCCACCGAGATTGCAATGTAAACTCTCTGTTTCCTTTTTGTAATATTTCGGTCTCACCGAAAAGAGCAAATTGGTCCCACCGAGTTTACCTGACCAACTCTCCGTAAAGCTTATTACCAAATCGGTCTCACCGAGTTTGTGTAATCGGTCTCACCGAGATTACGTTATGCCCTAACCCTAACCGAATCGGCCTCACCGAGATGCATGTCAGTCCAATCAAAATCACTAACGGCCACTAGGTTTACTAAATCGGTCCGACCGAGTTTAACGATTCGGTCCCACCGAGTTTGGTAAATTGTGTGTAACGGTTAGATTTTGTGTGGAGGCTATATATACCCCTCCACCTCCTCTTCATTCGTGGAGAGAGCCATCCGAACAAACCTACACTTCCAACTTACGGTTACGAGAGAGAACCACCTACTCATGTGTTGAGACCAAGATATTCCATTCCTACCATATGAATCTTGATCTCTAGCCTTCCCCAAGTTGCTTTCCACTCAAACCCTCTTTCCACCAGATCCAAAACCTATGAGAGAGAGTTGAGTGTTGGGGAGACTATCATTTGAAGCACAAGAGCAAGGAGTTCATCATCAACACACCATTTGTTACTTCTTGGAGAGTGGTGTCTCCTAGATTGGCTAGGTGTCACTTGGGGAGCCTCCGACAAGATTGTGGAGTTGAACCAAGGAGTTTGTAAGGGCAAGGAGATTGCCTACTTGGTGAAGATCTACCGATAGTGAGGCAAGTCCTTCGTGGGCGCACGGCCATGGTGGGATAGACAAGGTTGCTTCTTCGTGGACCCTTCGTGGGTGGAGCCTCCGTGGACTCACAAGAACCGTTACCCTTCGTGGGTTGAAGTCTCCATCAACGTGGATGTACGATAGCACCACCTATCGGAACCACGCTAAAAACATCCGTGTCTCCAATTGCGTTTGAATCCTCCAAACCCTTCCCTTTACTTTCTTGTAAGTTGCATGCTTTATTTTCCGCTGCCTATATACTCATTGTATGCTTGCTTGAATTGCGTGATGATTGCTTGACTTGCTTAAAGATAGCTAAAATCTGCCAAAATCTAAAATTGGGAAAAGGTTAAGTTTTTGTTGGTCAAGTAGTCTAATCACCCCCCTCTAGACATACTTCAAGGTCCTACAAGCAGCCATACAGACCCAGCATAGAGCAGGGCGAACCGGCGGACGACGAACATGCCATCGAGCAACCGTCCGAGCAGGGCAACTTGGATAAACAACCCGTCCCCGGCGAAGATAACAGTCCAGACGACCTCACACCGGACAGATTGCTGGAGCAGAAGAACCTCCAAAAAAGGGCTCATCGCCACTGCGCGTAGCCTGAAAAAGCAGAAACGGAAGCTCAAAACAGCGGAAGATGCACTCAGAATTAGATGGAGCAAAGTACTCAACACCACAGACAAATACGGCGACAGTCGCCGCACAAAGAGCTAACCGATGCGAAAATTACTGCCCGAATTTGATGAAGAGGCCTTAGAGCCTCCGCAATCAAAAAATAAGGAAGCCACCCGGTCGGATAAACGACCCCATGGCCAACATAGTGCGGCAAATGGCGCCAAGACACAAGCCGACGCCGATCCGTACAAGGATTCACATCAAAAAGATGGCCCAGCCAGATCTATCTACGGGCCAAGAAAGCAAGCTCTAGTAAGCAATGCAACGCATCAAGTATCCGAACATCACGGTACACCCAAATATAGGGGTGCCGCACACCCCCTATGTTTCACCAATGAGGTGCTTTGGATCATGAATTTCCAATGATTCAAGCCCGTAAACATAGAGGCATCTGACGGAACAACAGACTCGAGTTTGGATTGAGGATTACATCCTCCACATACACATGGCTAGAGGAGATGATCTCCACGCCATAAAATACTTACCCCTCAAGCTCAAAGGGCCAGCCCGACATTGGCTTAAAAGCCTTCCCGAAAACACCATTGGAAGTTGGAAAGAGCTCGAGGATGCTTTTCGGGCAAATTTTCAAGGGACCTATGTCCGACCTCTGGATGCAGACGATTTAAGTCATATAACTCAACAACCCGGAGAGTCAGCCCGGAAACTCTGGAACAGATTTCTTACTAAAAAGAACCAGATAGTCGACTGTCCGGACGCTGAAGCCTTAGCAGCTTTCAAACACAGCGTTCGAGACGAATGGCTCGCCAGACACCTCGGCCAAGAAAAGCCAAGAACAATGGTTGCATTAACAAGCCTCATGACTCGCTTTTGCGCAGGAGAGGATAAATGGTTGGCAAGATGCAGTACTAACGACCCAAGTACATCCGAAGTTAGGGATGGAAACGGGAAACCGCGATGTAGTAAGGACCAGCGCCGGACCAAGGGAAACAGCCCGAAGAGCACGGCAGTCAACGCCGGATTCAAAAGCTCTCGGCAGAATCAGAAAAAGCTGGCCCTCAAGGATAACAGGGACGAGCTATCTAACTTAAACAAAATCTTGGACAAGATATGCCAAATCCACAGTACTCACGGGAAGCCTGCAAACCATACCCACAGAGATTGTTGGGTCTTCAAGCAACCCGGCAAACTCAACGCTAAACACAAGGGGCTCGACACACCAAGCGAGGACGATGACGAACCCCACAAGCAGAGCACCGGAAAACAAAAGAATTTCCCACAAGAAGTCAAAACAGTAAACTCACTTCACGTGACAAAAGGGAAAAACATAGTGGCGCCTATAGAGATACGCGCCATACGGCCTATCCCAGAGGAGTCCCGCCACTGGTTGTTAACACCAATCACCTTCGACCAACAGGATTACTCCTTAAGTATCCGGAACGCAGGCTGGACTGCCTTGGTATTAGATCCGATAATTGACGGACTCCACTTTACACAAGTCCTAATGGACGGCGGCAATGATCTAAACCTGCTATATCAGGACACAATCCGCAAAATGGGGATAGACCCAACAACAATTCGCCATAACAAGACTTCCTTTCAAGGGGTAACGCCAGGCCCAGATGCCCATTGTACGGGCTCTCTCCTGCTAGAAGTTATGTTCGGCTCACCCGACAACTTCCGCCGCGAAAAGCTAACCTTCCACATCGCCCCATTTACAAGTAGCTATCAAGCACCTCTTTGGGACGCGAAGCTTTCGCCCGCTTTAACGCAGTACCGCATTATGCATCTCTTATACTTAAAATGCCCGGTCCGCGAGGCATCATCTCATTAAAGGGAAATATCGAGTGTTCCTCGAGCGTGGAAGATTGTGCGACTGCCTTGATAGCCACACACTAAACCGGCTTCACTAATCAAAGCACCTAAACAGGTCGTTCAGACCCCGGACATGTCTAGACGAGTCCGGCCTAAACATACAAGGGCTTACTAGCCGCATACCCCCTCGCATAAGGGGCTCCAGCATGTACAACAAGAGACAATAAAGCTCAATTTTATTCATTTTTTGAATTGTACTTTGTTTATTTAATATAACGTACATTTTCACACGATCTCTTTCAACTAAGTTCCTCTCTTTTACAGATGAACACCGTGCTACGCCCGTCTAGGATACGGCACAACGAAGATACAAAGCGTGACGTGCGGTGAGGGACCCGTTCCAAGGATTCTTTTCAGATTAAGACCATGCGTAAACCTTTTTTACTGTCTCTTGTTGATACACATCCCCCGGTTTCTTGCCATAACCGAGGTGGAGGCTGGCGTCTTGGCATGTGGCCACGTCAGAATTTTGCGCGTACCTGGACACCAGGGGCTTATTACTAAGGGCGTTCTTCAGCCCGTTTTCATAAAGACCGAATACCTTAGGGAGTGTTCGGCGTCGCGAGTTTGGCCTTATATGCATCAGCTCCGAATCATGTCTTTGGTCAAATGTTGGGTTTGCCCGGTTCCTGTGTTTTGCTGCCTTACATTCCGCTCTATTGGCTAAGGCAGCACCAGGAGAACTACTGCGATTATGCCCCGGTTCGGCCAAAGTAGCACCTCGAGAGAAAGCCAAAACCGATCATGATATAGCGTGAGACTGGTCAACCACTGATGACCGCCGGAATCTTTAGGATTCCTCCGCATTAACGAAGGGTCGTTTCGGCTAGGCACACACACGCAGCGACCGAATTGGTGAGCGGTGCCCTGTGGGCTATATAGTAGCCCCACTGTCAAATTCCTATGGCTAAGTGAAAGTGATAAAGCATTATAGTCCGGTTGCCTAGTTCGCTGTGCTATCACCTCCTTTATAGGACCAAGACGTTGGATCAAGTGTGAAAGTGCGCCTTCTGCGAACACCCCCGCATTATATGCGTGGGGGCTGAAGCCGACGACTGCCATCTTTCAGGTTATATATATACATATACATTACGGCCGCACAAGAGGTATTTTAATTCTTGAAGGGACAAGTATAAAAAGCTTTTATATTCCCTCGAAACATCGTTTTACAATAATACATGTTACTCGAACATAATATCTTCGAGCACTGCGTTTCTATTAAAAGAGCGCCTGCGTAACTTCACGAAAATAGTGCTCCGGCAGTACTGGCTCCCGTCCGAATCTTGGGATGCAACATCGGTGTCCTTCATCTCTGCCCAGTATGTCTTGACACGGGCAAGAGCCATCCGCGCACCCTCTATGCACGCTGACCTCTTCATTGCATTGATATGCGGCACCGCACCAAGGAACTGCTGCACCAAGCTAAAATAACTCTTCGGCTCCGCCCATGCGGCCAAACAATCAGTTAATGGAAGTGGGCGCTCTGGATTGTGGAACTACGACCAAAAAAGCTTTTCCACTTCGTGATCCTTTTGATCTCGAAAGTGTTCAGCCGCGTCCGCGGCACTAGCCGCCAAGTCCAGGTAATTATCCGCCGCACTCCACAACCGGTCCAATTGCGCATATTTAGGATCCCCGAACTTCATCCGTAGCATAAAGGGCTTTCGGCCAGCGCTATCTCCGACGCACGTAGCTCCTCCTTCATAGCTCTCATCGTGAAGCGAGCATCCTTGGCCTCGGTAGTGGCCTTCTCCGAATCCTTCTGTTCCGCCCGATCTTCTTTTTCAAGAAGCTTGCATGATCGGCAGCATTCTTCAACTTCACAGCCATCTCGGCCATTTCCTTCTTGCTTCGGCGATGGCAGCCTGTTGACTTTCAGCTCTTGATTACGCCTTTAAGGCAGCCACATCACTTTTCCTGGCCTGCTCCTTGGCTCGGGCGAGTTCCGCCCGAAGGTTCTCCATGGCAGCGGTACCATCTGCATCAAGCATACATGTTGTAAGGCATGGGCATCAAGCCCCCTTACCAGGTGTTCGCGGAGAAATCGCATACCTTGGGACTCGTCAAGCCGCTTGTTGACAAGCGCAATGTCGGCATCTGCCACGTCAAGTTGCCGCTTTAGCTCGGCAAATTCATCAGTCCGGCTAGCCACCGGACACTTCACCACCTACATAGGAAAAGCGACATATCATACCTGGGATTATGATCCTCGGCGCGCTGTCATTTTTGACAACGCACCGAGTCTCAGGGGCTACTATCTATACAGGGCGCATCTTTTATATGCAGAACTGTCAAAAGGTACATCATTTCGCGTACCTCAAAACCTGTCAGTAAACTCCTGACGGCCTCGTGCAACCCGCTCTCCGCGGATGAAATCCTTTCAATCACCGTGCCCATCAATGCACGGTGTTCTTCTGTGTTAGAGGCTCGCCCGAGCAGATCCTTCAGCTCCTCCGACTGCAGCACCGGACGGTGCCGGACTCGTCCGATGGCCTTTTCAAGGCGGACACGGAAGGGCTTTGGGGAGCCATACGATCGCTTTCCGGCCCTGCCGGATTGGAGAAACCCTCCGTGGCGACACCTCAGGTCGCCCGCCTCACAAGGCGATGCAGCAGGGGAGGCGTTCCGCTCTCCATCATCTCTGGACGAAGATCCCCTGAAGATGAGCTCTGCTGAGAAGGGCTGAGATCCGAACTACAAGATAAAAATTCGGTTATCTTCCTCAGAAATAGAACAGGGATGTTTCTTATTTTAACACTCCCCTCTCTACTTAAGGCTCGCTGGAGGGCTGATCCCCTTGGGGGCATTGTGCGTCCGAGGCATTTCCCGGCCCAGGACCCTCTGACGAAGATATCTTCCCCCGCTTTGAGACCATGGTCTCCGGGTCTTCAGAGGCGGTCCTCTTCTTTCCTTGGATGGAGGGATTCTCGATTCCTCCTTGCCTAACAGCCTCCTTCGGGGAGGCGGTAGCTTCCTTGTTCCCCCCTTCGCCTTCTTCCAAAGGCGCAACCTCCAGCATCATGGTTAACACGGGATCCGGCGTGGTCTCAGGGAGGGGGGCCGGACACCTGATTAGCTTTGCTTTAGCTATCCACTCCTATTTAAGGGACAACTCTTTTAAGGGCAATTTTATGATAAACATACGGATGGCGTGTCAGTGCAGGACTACTTACTTGAGTATCACAGGCGATTGCAGCTCAGACCTGCGTCCTCGGTCGAGTCCGGACACACTGCTTGTGATCCGAAGAACAATTTGTACATCTCCATGGGCGTCACGCCCGTAAAATGTTGGAGGGCTCGTGGTCCCTCCGGATTAAACTCCCACAGGTGCAGAGGGCGACGTTTGCAGGGCAGGGTGCGGCGAATCAGCATGACCTGCGTCACTACAACCAAATTGATGTCTCTTACTAGGAGATCTCAAATGCGGCCCTGCAACAAGGGCACGTCCTTGGACGGCCCCCAGTTAAATCCTTTATTAACCCATGACGCTAGCGGCGGTGGGGGACCCGAGCGAAAGGCAGGTGGTGCCAGCCACTTGGTGCCCCTGGGAGCTGTGATATAAAACCACTCTCGTTGCCATAAGCTGAACTCCTCTTGAAAAAAGCCCTCGGGCCATGGAGCGTCAGCATTCTTGCTTATAACAGCGCCTCCGCACTCCGCGTGCTACCCCTTGATCATCTTCGGCTCTACTTTGAAGGTCCTAAGTCACAATCCGAAGTGAGGAGTAATGCGGAGGAAGGCTTCGCACACGAAGATGAACGATGAGATGTGGAGGATGGACTCCGGAGTCAAGTCGTGAAATTCCAGCCCATAATAAAACATGATCCCCCTCACGAAGGGGTCCGTCGGGAAGCCTAGCCCCCGAAGGAAGTGAGACGCGAACACCATGCTCTTACCAGGCTTGGGAGTGGGAATAACCTGCCCTTGAGCAGGCAGCCTATGTGACATTTCGCCGGTTAGATACCTGGCATCTCTCAGCTTTAGCACGTCTTCTTCCGTAACGGAGGAAGGCATCCACCAGCCTTGAAGGCCGGAGCCGGACATCATCGAATGTCTGAAGCGCCTGAATCTGGAGCTTTGCATGTTGGAACTCGAGGCGAGAGGCGGATTCGATTGAGATTGAAAGAAAGGAGTAGAGCCTTGGTCTCTTTATAAAGAGGTTGAATACCAAGAGCCCTCCCCGTGACCGTTTGGGACTCACCTTCGATTGAGGAAATATACCAACGGGCACGATTGGGTTACCCACGCCCGTATTGATGAGAATCCCGGAATAAGGGGACACGATCTCTGCTTCGACAAGACGTGCCAAGGAAACCGCCTCACTAAACGCGCTGAGGTGGGACAGTAAAAACGATTCGAATAAAGGCTTGGCCGTGGTGTGATGTCACGCTGTGAAATACGTCAGCAGATTGGATTTGTGTAAATATTATTCTCTCTACGGTGGTATGTGGAACTTATTTTGCAGAGCCGGACACTATCCTTGTGTTCAAAATCTTCTATGAAGTATTCGGAGGAGGAACCCGCCTTGCAATACCGAAGACAATCTGCATGCCAGACTCGTCGTCATTGAAGCCTGGTTCAGGGGCTACTGAGGGAGTCCTGGATTAGGGGGTGTCCGGATGGCCAGACTATAGCCTTTGGCCGGACTCCTGGACTATGAAGATACAAGATTGAAGACTTTGTCCCGTGTCCGGATGGGACTTTCCTTGGCGTGAAAGGCAGGCTTGGCGATACGGATATGTAGATCTCCTCCCATTGTAACCGACTCTGTGTAACCCTAGCCCTCTCCGTGTCTATATAAACCAGAGGGTTTTAGTCCGTAGGGAGAACAACAATGATACCATAGGCTAGCTTCTAGGGTTTAGCCTCTCTGATCTCGTGGTAGATCTACTCTTGTACTACCCATATCATCAATATTAATCAAGCAGGAGTAGGGTTTTACCTCCATCGAGAGGGCCCAACACAGGTAAAACATCGTGTCCCTTGTCTCCTGTTACCATCCGCCTAGACGCACAGTTCGGGACCCCCTACCCGAGATCCGTCGGTTTTGACACCGACAGCCGCCGTCGACGCCAACTACGACTCTCAGTTGGACCAGATGATCGTTGCCACCAGCAACAAGTTCACCGTCCTCAAGAAGCTCGCGGACGACATCGTCGTACTCCTCCAGCCCGTGCGCAAGGGCTCCTCATTGCCTGCCACCCTAATCAGCCTCCAAGGCCGTGTCGGCGTTCTGGGAACGGGGGTCCCCAGACTTGCCTGCCTGCGGCCTGCGGCGTGGCTCAAAGGAGGCCCAGGACAGCCCATCTTCATCAACACAAGCTCAAGACCCTCGCGAGGGGCCAAGCCTCGCAGGGTGGACGACCAAGAGCTTCCTCAGACGCGGCCTCGTCAGGTTGGCTCATGAGGAGGCGGAGAGTTCGAGGCAGGGTACCTTGCGAGGTGCCCATGACGCAAGCCATGACGACCAAGGGCGCCAGTCGGGCGCCAGCCCGCGCAGCGTCCTCCTTTCCTCTTTGGTGCAAAGGGAGCAAGCGCAGTAGAGCATCAAGCAAAGGCATCCGTTTGGTGCAACAAGACCAAGACCAGCCCCAACGGCTGGAAGGAGTCATCGTGGAGCCCAAGCGGGCGTCATCACCAGTGAGCCTTTGGCGGCGAGGACCAACTTTAGTAAGGATAAGTGTACCCGCTGTTCCCCTTCAAAATGGCCAATTGTTGGCGCCCTTCCCGCTCAATATTTGGGAAGAGGCCCAGGGCCTTCGCCTATAAATAGGAGTAGCCACACTCAGAGAGGGCATCTTTGATCGGCCCCCCGGTATGAGATCGGGATCCTCACCAAGGAACCAGTAGCTAGAGCAACTGAACACCACCTAGCAGTTCATCACACCCACCAAGAACAGACCCTCGTGAGGCTGTTCTTCCCTGTACTGTTCCTCATCAGCCCAAGAGGCAATCCACCACACCACAAACTAGAGTTGGGTATTACACCACAACGGTGGCCCGAACTAGTATAAATCTTGCGTCTCTTGTGTTGTTCTGTTTAGTAGTTTAGATCCCTTCGATTCGGCGAGGTACGAGACGGTGGGGGGTTAGATCTCCGCGCGCACCCCAGTGTTCGAACCTCAAGGGTCTGCCGGAACCCGAAATCCGACATTTGGCGCCCAGTAGGTGCGCTGAATCTGCTGCTTCGTCGCCCGTTCTTCCCCGACCACTGCAACCATGTCGGGCGCCCGTCAGGGCCTTGGCGCCGAGCCGCCTGCTTCCCATGTCGCCAGACAGCTCCGTCGTGGCGCCCTCGTCGTTCCCGTCACCTGCCGTCAACACCGCCACCGCCCGGCGGGGACGGCGGCAAGCATCGTCCCTGCGCTCCTCGGCGACCTCGGGGAGGGGCCGCGGCTCCCTGGTCACCCGCCCTCGCGCCCGGCTCCCCCACTCGTCCACGGCCCTCCTCGGCGGCTCGCAGCGCCGCCTTCCAGCCGCCATGTCAAGACATTCGTCCGCTGGTCGGCGCCGCCTCCTCGCGGCAGGCTCCTCAGCCGGATGGAGTCGTCGGCGGGCTGACCTTCGACTCTCAAGACCACCCCACCAACTCGGCCGGCTGCAAGCGCTCCCCATGCTCTGCACACCCACCATCTGCCAGGTTGCCGTCACCAGACCCTCATCGACGGCAGCGCCAGCCTCAACGTACTCTCGGCCGAGGCCTTCAACCTCCTGCATACCTGGGAGCGGCTGCAGCCAGCCGGCCTTTTTCAAAGGCGTGGGAGGAGGGTCATCCAGCTCCTTGGGGCAAATCCGGCTTCCGGTGACCTTCGGCACCTACGACAACTTCCGCACGGAACTGGTCGACTTCGACATCGCCCCCATCGGCCTCCCCTACAATGCCATCCTTGGCTATCCAGCATTGGCCAAATTCATGGTCGCAACCCACCCGGGGTACAACCTCATGAAGATGTCCGGGAGCAGCGGCGTCGTCACTGTGCCCGGGGATCTTGAAGGTGTCTTGTGGCGCCGAGCTCACCCTCAAGACGGCGGCAGCAGCACAGCCCGCCGATGCGGAAGCCCCCAAGCCCAAGGGGGCTGCACCGACCAAGAAGAAGCAGTTGTTCACTCAAGACAAGGCGGAGACCAAGCAGATACCTGTCGATGAGGACGGGTCCACAAAAACGCCACCTTCACCATAGGCGCCAACCTCGAGCCCGAACAGGAGGAAGCCCTTGTCAAGTTCCTGTGTGCGAACAAGAAGGTGTTCGCCTGGGAGCCCGATCAGCTGGCGGGGATTCATCGAGGCGTAATCGAGCACCACCTCAACGTGTGCCCCAACGTGCGTCCAGTGAAGCAGAAAGCGAGAAGGCAGTCCACTGAAAAGCAGGCCTTCATCGTCCAAGAGACCCGCAAGCTAGAAGCCGCGGGGTTATTCGCGAGGTCCGATGCAGATTGGCTGGCCAACCCCGTGGTGGTGCCAAAGAAGGGAGGAAAGGAGCGCATGTGTGTCTACTTCACCAACCTCAACAAAGCATGCCCGCAGGATCCATTTCTGCTCCCTCGCATCGACCAGATCGTCGATTCCACCGCCGAATGTGACATGTTGTGCTTCTTGGACGCCTTTTCCGGGTATCACCAAATCAAGATGGCGGTGGAAGACGTGGATAAGACAGCCTTCCTAACCCTGTGTGGAGTGTACTGCTATACATGCATGCCATTCGGGTTGCGCAACGCGGGGGCAACCTTCCAGCGGATCATGCACATCACCTTGGGCCCACAGCTCGGGAAGAATGTGGAGGCATACGTCAACGATATTGGTGAAGTCTCGCGAGGCCAAGACGTTGATACAAGACCTGGAAGAAACCTTCGCGAGCCTCAACGCAGTGAGCCTGCGACTCAACCCGGAGAAGTGTGTGTTTGGAGTTCCCTCAGGCAAGCTCCTGGGTTTCCTCGTGCCCAACCGAGTCATCGAGGCCAACCCAGAAAAGGTCAAGGCAGTGGAAGACATGAGCCCACCGAAGACCCTCAGGGAAATGCAGAAGCTCACGGGGCGCGTAACGGCGCTGGGCCATTTCATCTCCCGATTAGGGGAGCGGGCGCTGCCTTTCTTCCAGCTGATGAAGAAAAATGGGCCCTTCGAGTGGACTGAAGAGGCCGACAAAGCGTTTCAAGACCTCAAGAAGTACCTGACCAGCCCTCCAGTGATGGTGGCCCCGCCTCAGAGCCCTTGGTACTCTACCTCGCCACTCCCTACTCGCTTAGCGCTGCTCTGAGTGGCAGTTAGGGAGGAACGTCGAGCCAAGACCACGGCGGCCACCCGAGCTAAGGCAAGACCGAATCAGAAGGAACTAGCAGAAGCCAGCACCGCAATGGAAGAAGATCAGCCGTCACAGCAGAGCGCACCAACGGCGGGGGAGGCCTCCCATCCAAGCACCCAACTTCCGGAGGCGCCGTCGCCTCGGGAGGCACCACAGCTTCCAGAAGACGCCAGTAGCACCGACGCCCCTAACCTCGTCAAGCACCCGGTGTACTTCATCAGCACCGTGTTACGGGATGCGAGGTCACGGTACCCCATGCCGCAGAAGCTCCTCCTCGCGCTGTTGGTGGCTTCGCGCAAGCTGCGGCACTACTTCCAGGGTCATCCAATCAAGGTTGTCTCGGCATACCCCCTGGAGAGGGTGCTCAGGAGCCCCAACTCGGCCGGAAGGGTTGCCGAGTGGAACATTGAGCTGCAAGCATTCCAGCTCGAGTTCAACACAACCAGAGTCATCAAGAGAGCCGCGCTGGCAGATTTCGTGGCCGAATGGACAGAAGCACCGGACCTCAGGGCCGGAGAGGATCGGTCCCTCTTCCCAGGGAGCGAAGCGCCAGAAGGTTGGGTCATGTACTTCGACGGAGCATTCTCCAGGCAGGGCACTGGGGCTGGGGCAGTGCTCATATCCCCCGCCCAGGACAAGCTTTACTATGTCGCGCAGCTCTGTTTCCAGCATGGCGAGAAGGTCTCCAACGGGCTGATAGCGGGTCTGAAGGCTGCCGCTGCCCTGGGGGTGAAGCGCCTTACCATCAAGGGCGATTCGCAGCTCCTCGTCAATTTCTCCAACAAGGTGTATGAGCCAAGAGATGAACACATGGAGGCCTACCTTGAGGAGGTCCGCAGGATTGAGAAACAGTTCTGGGGGTTGGAGCTGCAGCACGTGCCCCACGGCACCAATCAAGAGGCCGACGACATCGCCAAACGAGCCTCCAGGAGGTTACCCCAGGAGCCGGGCGTCTTTGAGGAACGGCTCTTCAAGCCCTCAGCCACCGCCCGTTATCAAGCACAAGACAGCCTCGGGAGGAGCTCCCTCGACCACCTGCCTCGGGAGCCCGGCACTGTGGCCCGGCCTCAGGAGCACGCCTGCTTCTAATGATGGAACCTCAAGAGGAGTGCTGGATCACGGAGCTCAAGAGTTACTTAACGCGTGGAACTTTGCCGGAGAAGGAGGAGGAGGCAGAGCATGTGGCGCGGCAAGCCACGACATACAGCATCATGGATGGAGAACTCTACCGGAAAGCAGCGAGCAGCGTGTCCCTGCGTGCATCACCAGGAACAGGGAAGGAATTGCTGGCAGATATACATGACGGAGATTGTGGGCACCATTCATCGTCACGGACCCTTGTCGGCAAGGCGTTCTGCAGCGGTTTCTATTGGCCCACCACGCTCAATGACGCCATCAAACTCGTGAAGGCTTGCGAGGCTTGCCAATTCCATGCCAAGCAGATCCACCAGCCAGCAGGAGGTCTGCAAACCATCCCCCTCACTTAGCCATTCGCGGTCTGGGGGCTGGACATTCTGGGCCCTTTTCCTCGGGCGCCAGGGGCTATCGCTACCTCTACGTCGCCCTGGACAAATTCACCAAGTGGGCGGTTGAGGCCGTCCGCGCCATCCCCGCTGGTTCTGCGGTCAAGTTCATCAAGGGCATCGTGAGCGGTTCGAGTGCCGAACCGCATCATCACCGACAACGGTTCGCAGTTCACCAAGAACCTTTTTAAAACGTCTGCGCTAACCTTGGGACGCAGATATGCTATGTTTCGGTGGCGCACCTCGCAGCAATGGGACAGCCGAAGCGGGCCAATGCAGAGGTCTGAGAGGCCTCAAGACCAGGACGTTCAAGAAGAAACCGAAGCCTGTGGCGTAGGCTGGCACGATGAGCTTCCATCCGTTGTGGTCCATCCGCACAACCGCAACCAAGCCAACCGGAGAGACCCCTTCTTCCTGGTCTCACGGAGCCGGGCGGTCCTCCCTCACGAGGTCAAGCTTGTCGATCCGCTGGGTCCTGGCGTTCGATGAAAGCGCTGCAGGCGCCATGCGTGGGGACGCACCCTTGTGCTGGGGAGGAGTGCCACGAGAAGCTGCACTGCGAGCGGCAAGGTACCAGCGAGCACTCCGCGATACCACCGCCGCAACATCCGCCCCTAACTCTCGAGGTAGGAGACCTCGTGCTCGACGGGTCCTCTCCGGGAGGGACTGCATAAGCTCTCTCCCATGTGGGAGGGCCCATTCAAGGTTGTTCATGTTTCAGGCCTGGCTCCGTGCGCTTGGAGACTCAAGAGGGAGTACCTATACAGTAACACGTGGAACATCCAAAGACTCCGGAGGTTTTACCCTAAAAGGCCTAGAGCACGTGAAGAAGGTGAACGCCTGTGAAGTTCATCTTTTTGGGAAAAGGCCCAGAGCCTGTGAAGAAGGCGAAAGCCAGAGAAGTTAATATTTTGGAAAAGGCCCAGAGCATGTGAAGAAGGCGAAGGCCTGTGAAGTTCATCGTTTGGTAAAGGCCCAGAGCCTGTGAAGAAGGCGAATGCCTGTGAAGTACATCTTTTCGGAAAAGGCCCAGAGCCTGTGAAGAAGGCGAATGCCTGTGAAGCTCACCTTCTGGGAAAAGGCCCAGAGCCTGTGAAGAAGGCGAATGCATGTGAAGCCGTCGCGTTCTGGAAAGGCCCGGAGCCTGTGAAGAGGGCAAACGCCCGTGAAGCTTTCTTCCCAGAAGAAAGGCCCGGAGCCTGTGAAGAAGGCGAACGCCTGTGAAGCTCGCCGCCCGTGACACTCTCACGTAATAATGAGTTGGGGTTGTACACGCCCCGGAGTCTCAGGAGTGCCGGCCTCAGGCCCTGGGGCTCCATCCCACGCCCAGTGGCAGCACTTAGCTCTGCGCTGGTGAGAAGACGTCGAAGACTAGACTAGGTGCCGGACGCGAATTTTTCATTTGCTTTCTGCAGTTGACTAGTTATTCCCATTTGAGTTTTTATCGAAACTATCGCCCCCTTTTGGTCCGTGGTTTTTCGATCTTTTTCACTCTCCTGCCTCGATTTCTCTTGCGCGGGACTCGCGAGGCAGAAGCCTCGGGAGCCCCCGCGAGCGTTCCTGCCCCTATCGCTCAAGTTTTCATGGCCCCGTCCACACCGAGCACCCTCCCACCATGCCTCACGGGCAGCACAACGCGCACACGGGCCTGGGTCGGTCGCCTCATGCCACGGCTGGGGTTCACTTATAATGGACGCCTTGGCCGAAGGAATAGCATCAGGATAACAAAAGTAGTACAATAATTAACGGCGTTGACTTAAACGCGCCCCCACAGGGCCACACATTGTTCCCTTTTTTATGCAGGAGAAAAGAGAGAAAAATGGCAGAAGCAGGCGAAGCACGGCCCGTGCCGGCTCTCTTGGAAGGCTCGAGCCGCCTCCGGAGCTCAGGCGGACTCCCTCTCGCGCTTCACCGGGGCGTGGCGGCAAGCGGACCCGCTGCCACCCCCCAGCGGCCTGGCGGCGTGGGGGCTGGCCAGCTGCTGGAAGAATCACCACCTGAAGAAGACCTAGTGAAGCGTGAGGAGTCGCGGGCATCACCGGCCTCCCGCGCGCTGCCCTCTCCGCCCACGCCGGGGCTGAGTCCTCGGCCGCGGTCGTCGTCTTCAGGGCAGCACCCCACGCGGCGACCGTCTTCCCCGAACACCCTCACGTAGAGGGTGGCGTCGCCATCGTACTTGAAGTGCAGGGAGCACCGGCGGCGGAGACCACGCGCGCGAGCGAACGCTCGCCACCGCGATCCTGGAACAGGTTCCCGCAGCAGAGACCTCCGTAGAAGTCCACGGCCCGCCGCAGCAGCCATTCGCACTGGCAGCCGGAGGCCACTCAGGGCGCCATCCGGGAGCTCACCCAGGAGGAAGCACGGGAGCTGGAGCCGGACGCCGGACGGCTCCTCCGCCCTCACCATGAACTCCGGCAGCGCTTCAGCGGCATGAAGGCGCGGCCTCGGGGGACGCGTGGCCGGGGCACGCCCTCCGACCATGGCCAGCCGATCGTCGCCACGCCGAGAGCCTCCCCCACGGCCGCGGGGGACCACCGCGGAGGCCACGGGGTCCTTGCGAGGGCGACCTCGGCCATGCTTAGGCGGAGGAGAGGAAGACTCAACCTGACGGCCCTTCTCCTTCTCTGTGGCCGAGAACTTCCTTGGTGGAGCGATGGAGGAGAAGGAGAGACAAGGAAGGATAGGATCGAAGAAGCGCGCCGTTCCGTACTTATTGCCGGCGAAGGCCAACCGTCGGCCTCCACGATCACCGGTAATCATGACCAGCTCTACATGCAGGGACTTGTCGAATCCGGGCAGTTACCGAGGCATCATGGGGAAGCAGTGCGCATGCGTCCCATCAACCGCCACACGGCGCCCAAGGCCGCAGGCTGTTAGGGACCGCGACGCTTCGCACTTGCCCTTTCGCCTCTCTGCTCGGCCAAGTTCGGGCGTGCCATGGGCCCGGGGGCTACTCTTGCCGGCGTTGCAGAAGCAGGGGTCCCCGGACTTGCCTACCTGCGGCTGCGGCGTGGCTCAAAGGAGGCCCAGGACAGCCCATCTTCATCAACACAAGCTCAAGACCCTCGCGAGGGGCCAAGCCTCGCGGGGCGGACGACCAAGAGCTTCCTCAGACGCGGCCTTGTCAGGTTGGCTCATGAGGACGCGGAGAGTTCGAGGCAGGGTACCTCGCAAGGTGCCCATGACACAAGCCATGACGACCAAGGGCGCCAGTCGAGCGCCAGCCCGCGCAGCGTCCTCCTTTCCTCTTTGGTGCAAAGGGAGCAAGCGTAGGCGAGAGCATCAAGCAAAGGCATCCGTTTCGGTTCAACAAGACCAAGACCAGCCCCAATGGCTGGATGGGAGTCATCGTGGAGCCCAAGCAGGCGTCACCACTAGAGCCTTTGGCAGGCGAGGACCAACTTTAGTCAGGATAAGTGTACCCGCTGTTCCCCTTCAAAATGGCCAATTATTGGCGCCCTTCCCGCTCAATATTTGGGAAGAGGCCCAGGGCCTTCGCCTATAAATAGGAGTAGCCACACTCAGAGAGGGCATCTTCGATCGGCCCCCCGGTATGAGATCGGGATCCTCACCAAGGAACTAGTAGCTAGAGCAACTTAACACCACCTAGCAGTTCATCACACCCACCAAGAACAGACCCTCGCGAGGCTGTTCTTCCCTGTACTTTTCCTCATCAGCCCAATAGGCAATCCACCACACCACAAACTAGAGTAGGGTATTACACCACAACGGTGGCCCGAACTAGTATAAATCTTGCGTCTCTTGTGCTGTTCTGTTTAGTAGTTTAGATTCCTGCGATTCGGCGAGGTACGAGACGGTAGGGGGTTAGATCTCCGCGCACACCCCAGTGTTCGAACCTCAAGGATCTGCCGGAACCCGAAATCCGACAGGCCGGAACCTCTTTCAAGCACTGGTGGCCCTGCAACTGCCCGTCGACGCCACTAAGAATGTCCACCTAGAGGTCGCGCTCGCCGCGAGGCGCCTCGCCCTGCAAGAATTCGTCGACCTACACATCCACGCGTACGAGCAAATCGTGTACATAGGTATCTACAAGGCCAGTGAGGACGCTACGACGTTGGCCTTCCTCAACCGGCTGGAAGCCTTGGATGCCTTTGCTGAGAAGCACCTCGACCTCGCCACAAAAGCCGCCGCTCCTTAGCCGCCGGTCGGTGGCCCGACGCACTAAGTTGAGGAGGAGGAGGTCGTACGTTCGTGGATCCATCTTTCTTCTTGCCTTCTGTAACCACCACTGCGATCGCATCATCGTGGCCTTAATTCTTATTGTGCTGTTGCATTCTCGTTCCAGTCAATACTGACATGTGCGATCCCTTTGCTTAATTATATGCATCACTGTAACTAGTACTCCATCCATCAATTTATAAGTTGTGCTTACCTTTTCCATCAACTTCGTGCAACGCGCGGGCATCTTGCTAGAAACACTAGAATATGTCTATATAATCCATATGTGATAGTCCATTTGAAATCTCAAAAAAGACAAATATTTAGGTATGGAGGGAGTAATATATTAGGAGTATATCAAAACAATAGTGATTTATTTCAAGTTTGTGAACAAATACTACTATTCTACTACTTTCGATCCGTCACAACGCACGGGCACATTGCTAGTAAAAGGAAAAGGCATGCCACGTTCGCGTCGCACCCCCACACGCCCGGGAATCGGGAGTACAACACGGCCCGTCCAAGACGACACATAGCTTAGGGAAGGTGTGTTGCCTAGCGATGGCGGAGCTTGAAGCAAAGCGTTGGGCATGCCGGTCTAGCCGAGCTATAGAAATTACCCTTGCATTGACGCTCCATGCCTCAAAACTGGATGTACAACTACAAAAATCCTGCTAGGTTGGGCGGGCCAGGGCACGTGTTGGCCCTCACGTAGCTCCGCCCCTGTGCCTAGCATTTTCACTTTCATGTGGGACCGCCCGTTGAGCAAACCGACACCCCGCCCGCCGCCGGGTTGGAAAACAGAAGCAAAGGGAAGATCTAGTTGTAGCACGGGGCTCGTTGATAGAGTAGGAGCATTCCGTACTAGTACTACTCCTACTAGTACTTACCAAGTTTGTACTCCTAATACTATATTACTAGTACTACCACTATACAACTAGTAGATACGTGCACGGCACAACATCGTAGGAACAAAAAACGGGAAGATCTTGTTTTGGGTGATTTATCTTTTTTTCAATCAATGTAGTATGAATAATATGATGCGGGGGGCACCCATGAAGCTTATGTGGCTTGGTTGCATGGCTACAGAAGGTTAGAGAAAAATAAATAGATAATGTGTTTAGAGTGCACTCCACTAAATAGATATACTTTGGATCCAGTGCAACGGACCGACACATCTATATCTATACCCCCTATATAGTGTGTGAAAAACTTTGAAAGTTGGTCGTTGGATGAAGCCAATCCGACGGTACAAAATGGCAAATCCGAGCACTCGCCATTGGATATCATCCACTAGATTCTGCCACATGTATAATCTAGAAGACTCCATGGTTGAACTTAATTCATGACTAACTTTGCCACAACTAAGCTCAGGCAAAGTTATTAATAAGTTCTTCAAAATGAGAGCCACAAGTTAGCAAGCCTAAGGGAATCTTGCCACATTTTGTGTGTGTATGTCATGTGGGGCCAGTGTGGCTTGCCTAAGGTGTGGCTTCAACCAAACACTCACCTGAGTTAATCAAACTTGCCTAACCTTACATTCCACAGGATTTTGCCACATGTTAGAATCCAGAAAACTCCACATGTAGAAGCATAATGCACAAACCACCAGAATCCCATGCGTGCAATGCACGTGTACCTTACTATTACTAGTTGGTAGTAGTAAGAAACAAATTCCAGTTTTGGCACGAGCTCAGATCTGGGAGCACCACAAGGCTCGGCGGGGAGTTACATTTCCCTCTCGGGGCCCACGGGACCGAACTTCAGTGGCTTAGTGCCCGGCCTATGAGTCAATAACATGCGTGCCTTAAATGCGGCTGGCCCACATGTCATTCTCATGGTGGTGGCGTGGTTCGCGACGCACTCGTTCGAGATGAACCGGAAGGTGGTGGCGTGGCCGTGGCGAGGGTACCACAGCTGGGCGTCGGGGCGTTAGAGGCGTAGATGGCCACACCGGCGGGTACTACCTGTAGTACATAAGTACTCTAGCTGAGGATTGATGCCCGGACGAAATGTGTCACAACCGCTGGATGAAAATTCGATGGTGCGGAGTACGGATCGGAGAACAGAATGAGCAGTAAACCGCGTCCAATCAGGTGTGTCTGTGGTAGAAAGTTGATGGTCGCCGCAGTTCAGCTGGCCCGCATGTCATGCACACAAAGGCAGAGGAGCGGTGGGGCCGAGAGGGATGAGGGGCACGAACAATCCTACCATTCTGTCACTGACATGTGGGACCCATAAGCATGGGTCCCACCTGTCAGTGAAGGAAAGCGAGCAAGGCGATGATAGCCACGTCGGAGGATCCATGTCCACGCCGGGGACGTCGTGCCGTGGGTTGGAGGCAAGGCGTCGTGGGAATCGCGTGTGGGTGTGGCGAAGGTAGAAACAAGAAACGTGATGATCGCCGTGGTTCAACTTCCATGGACAAGCCGTCGTGTCTCATTGACACATGTATATCAAAACTAGAGTGTTTATATTTCAAGCACGTGAACAAGTATTATTCCAAAGATTAGTTTGGATCCATTGCAACGCACGGGCCAGCACATTGGTAGTAGTAGTGTCCATCTCTATCTCTAGAGGCCTTCCCTCGTTCATCCTTTTCTCTCACAAGATAAACTACTTATACAAATGCATCTTGATGTTCCGTGGAACGCACGAGGATGTTTCCTCGGTGGTCTCTCCGGTAAGGGCGTGGCCGTGGTTGCAAGTTGACGCCCTTGAGATGCCGACGTTGAGGGGCACTCGGATTTCCTCCGATGAGCAGGTAAGATGAGTTTGATCACGTAGTAAATGCATTCTAAAGACTACTTCCGTGCCCATTTCCTAATTCTCCCCCTGCCCACTATTTCACAGACTAGGCTCGGTGCGAGTGGAGATTGGCTTGCATATGTAAGGGAGGGTACCAACATCAATTTGCACAACATTTACAACGGTGACACCGTTCCCGTAGAACCTTTGTCCAACATTGGGATCAGCCATGCAACAGGCCACCGCATGAATTGGTACGATGGAACCACGGTGAGATTGAATAAAAGATAGCACGAACCTTGCACATGGCGGTCAAAGGCGGACCATGCTGTCTGCGGCCGATTTGTTGCCGTACGAGTAGAAAGATGATGTGCTCCTTTCTAACCGCATCTTCGCGGTGACAAACCAGTGGACTTATTTTGTATGGGACACATCCTACGATATACTCCCTCTCTCCCAGTTTATTTGTTTTGAATCTTTTCATTTTATAAGTTTCAAATTCAAATTTAGAGCTCCCCATCACATGTGGAGATTACAATGTCCGTTAAATCGTTGCGTGCATGTATAGTAAACAAACAAATCTCGAGTTTGGCACGAGTTAGGTACGGGAGCACCACAAGCCCTGGCGCAGGAGTTACATTTCCCTCTCAGGGCCGTCGGGACTGAGCTTCAGTGCCTTACTACACCTACCTTTGAGTCAATAACATGTGGACCCGATAGGTGACTGGTCCACATGTAATGCTCCCGAAGGCAGAGGGGCAATGGGGCTAAGAGGGGTGAGCCGCAGTCGGGGACGTGTGGTTTCATGGGTTCGAGCGGCATCGTGGGAATCGCGGGTGGCTGTGGTAGAAACTTGATGCTCGCCGCATTTTAGGTGGCCCACATGTCATGCACACAAAGGAAGAGGGGCGGTGTGGCCGAGAGGGGTGAGGCGCACGTAGGGGGGCGTGGTGCCGTGGGTTGGAGAGGCGTCGTGGGAATCGCAAGATGAAACGTGATGGTCGTCGTAGTTGAACTTCCATGGACAAGTTGTCATGTCTACGGACACATGCACTGCATACCGATCACGGGAATGAGTAGCAGAGAAAGCTATATATGCGGATAAATAGTTCCTTATAGTAAAGCGGACCCACGCTACTACTCTGTTCCAAAGACATGCACACCATCGAAATAATCCATCTATATCAATATACACCGAGAGGGAATAATTTTTTTTACAAGAGAGGAAATAGTTCATTCATCCATAATGCCCTCCTGCTGGTGCAGCATTTTCTTCTTCTTCTTCTTCTTCTTCTTCTTCTTCTTCTTCTTCTTCTTCTTCTTCTTCTTCTTCTTCTTCTTCTTCTTCTTCTTCTTCTTGTTATCATTCTCTGTGGGAGACGGCCCAACAAGCTCTTTGGACCATGCAGCTATCTAAAACTCACACGGGCATCGAGGGCAGCATATTTTATCCGCCAGACGTCAAGGGATAATTCTCTCCTCCAGACGACCTTAATGCCACCGTCTCGCCACCCTTCTGAAGATTCGTACCGAGCACAAAATTTGAGACGTCGAATAGGGATGGTGTCTGTTTAGCACAATCTTCTACAGGAATTTTGATTCCGGTTTGTAGGTCAGTGATGCTTTTCAAATCAAGGTTGTATGGCTCCAGCTTCTGTTTGTCCCCTTCGATGGCTGCCCCACAGAAGTATACGTCCTCCCGAGACAAGAAATCGTGAAGCTCACTTGGTATGGAGGGCGAGTGTATGATGTGGTACACCAAAACATCATCTTCGAGGCACAGCTGAAGGACGGCGGCGCGCTGGATCTTCCCAGGGGCACGCTCCGTGTACTCTGCGTCGAGATCAATGACCCTCGTCTCTACCTTTTTGAGGGAGTTGGATACATTGTTGATCCACTGCCGAACAACCCTTGGGTGGACGGTGACGGTGGCAACTATGCGCATCGAGCCTTCGATGAGGACATGTTGGACGCTAAAAACCTGCATCTCGATCTCTTTCGCCATTTGGAACCGCTGGAACGGAGGGCTATGGTTTGGAGAATTAGGATTAGATGGCTAGTTTAACTGAAGTAGTAGATGATTATTTAAAGAGGTTAAAATAATGTGAACGCAGTGGGGTTTGGATGCAAATGAAGACGAAGGGGAGGTGAAGAAGCCGAGGCGAATCGGTTCCCGATGGAGAAGTAAATGGGAGAAGTGGCGTGCTTGAGCGGGTTGATTAGACGGCTAGGTAGACTAAACGAAAAGGCTATGGGGGTAGACTGAGGAGTCGTACTTGTTCGTGTACGTGCCCATCCTTCCTGATAGGTGGGACCTATGCAAACAGATAAAAAAAATGTGTCGTAGCTTTTTTTTAGCGCGTGAGTGGGAGACACAACATTCTCTAGTTAAGGAATACTCCCTCCGTTTAGGTGAGTATAAGTCACCTTATGAAAATCATGTTTTCCCAAAACCTTTAGGCGTGGAGCATTAACTTCCTGCTCGATCCCCTCCCAGCCTCGTTATCCAGCATTCTCTTCCTCAGCTGCCGCGTTCTACCTTTCTGTTTTTCCTCTTCTCAAGTGTGGAACGATCTGCATGCCGTCCTTGATGCACCAAAACGACCACTGCATGCATCGCGGCAGGGCGTTGATTGGGCATGCACGAGAATTTGGCCTGAACGATGAAGTGAATAGGCATGCTAGCACGGGAGACCTATTTCTGCTATACAATACTGGAGTACTCATGTTCCTACTACTACTACTAGTAGTAGTAGTAGTAGTACAACTGTGGTACACTTGATGGTCAAAATACTATTCATCCGGTCCTCACAGTGAAGTGACAACACCCTGCTCCAGACTCTAGTCCAGGCGAGGCAGCGTGTTCGGGTTACCAAAGTCAGCCTCACCACATGCCTTTGTCGCGATCTGTCACCGCCATTGTACTGACACATTGGCGCCTCACCTCGTCTCCCTCTCCACTCCCATAGCACCACTCCATCTACATCTCCTTCTCCATCTCCGTCTCCGTCTCCGTCTCCATCTCAATGTGCCCCCGTGTACCGTCGCCTCACTCGCCTCCCCCAGTACCACTTTTCCCTCGCTAGCCGCTCCAGCACCGACATCCTTCTCCCCCGTAAATCAAGCCCCCTTCCAAACTCCACCATGGCCGAACGCGAACCGCGCAGCAACCATATGAGCCGTGATTGGAGCAATCTCCCCAGTGACATCCTCGACCTCTGTTGTTCGTGTATGGATATGTTGACCGCCCTGCGGCTGGCTGCATGCTCGAGGGACATGCACACGACCATCATCGAGCGAGGCCTAAGCTTTTCAAGACACCCTGCTTGCCGCTATCTGGTCTTGCGAGATTGGCTCACCATGATACGGAGGCGTGCATGATGCCCCTCGACTTCAATCCGATCTCCATTAGCCGAAGCTTCTTTGCAGGTATGTAGTGTGTCGCTGTACATCATTTCCCTCGACATCGATCCGATCACCATCGCCCGAAACTTCTTGGCAGGTATGTACTGGGTCGGCATGAACTCCCACTGGATGGTTACCTTCAGAGAAGACGGTAAAAAGTTGGTTCTCGTGAACTTCCAGACCTCCCATGAGATTATCCTTCCTCCGTTGGATTATATAGAGTATTACCATCGCGGTCCAAGTCATCTAGATTACTACGTCAGTTGGACAGACCTTGTTTTGCAGAAGATTGTAATCTGCCAAGTACCCACACGACATGAGAATTATGCAGACTTCAAGCTAATTGCCTTGTTCGACCGCGGACTCGCCTATCTTTCTGCCGGTGCCTTTTTTAGCTGGAGACAACTTTCGGCTCGCGGTGGATCATCGTCAAAGCTGATACACACTTCGGTGATGCTATTGAACACAATGGCATCATCTACGCGATCGACAAAGCAGATGGCACCACGTATTGCTGGGACGACGCGTGTAAGTTGTTTCCATCTCATGTTAATGATGACGCCATGAGACTGTTTAAACTTTTTGTGATGATTGGCATATCCCTGTTTGAGTAGAATTTGAGTAGAACTATGGCAATATATTAGAGACGCCGTAAATCAGCTATATTTGGAATGAGTTAATTCATGCGATTGTGACCATGTCATTACAGCCAATTTGTACCCTGAATAATCAAACGATTAGGAATATATGGATATTATCCTTATTTTACAGTAATCTATATACTACTACTAAATATGAGTGTGTATCAATGGCCATGTTAGTTTCCTCATTTTCATGATGTAGAAACATGCACCACCTTTATTGGTTTCATCTAACCATACATTAGGGAAGTAAATGTGCATATGGAGAACTCTATATTTGGAAGTAGTGAAATCCTGCAATGCTTACCATGTGTACATACCTATATTCGCCCTTCAGCAATCAATGGCTAGAATAATATCCTCACAAAATTTTTGCCCACAGAACACGAGTATATAACAATGCATGGTCTGTTAGTTACCTTGAAGAATTTGTTTGTGAGGACAGAACATGATTACATAACATGCATGACATGGTAGTTTCTTTGTGAAGAATCGATTGTGAGATAACATGAGTATAACCATGCATGGCACTTCTATATTTTGAACCTAGTATACATTTCCACATATTTTCCTCCCAGTTCCAACAAGGACATATCAATGTTGTTTCTTGCATTATCCTACTCATACTCTGAACAATGCTGATCTTACATTAACAATGCCTGTCCTTTTTGATATGATGCAGTGTCCCTACAGTTACTTCCCTTTGTAATTACACCACCTTTGCCAAAAACAGGGAAGCACAACTGGTTCCTCGCTCGATCAGACGACGGCAAAGACTGATGATCATTCGGACACATGAGTCGGAAAAGTTATATTGCAAAAACCCCACTGTATACAAACACCGTGTAATACGTGAGTATCCGGACAGTGGCTGTTACGTCTATGAGCAGGATACCAGCTTGTTGGGGCCTTCAGGATTTTTTAGTTGGAGGCGGGCAAACAGCCTTGGTTCACACTCTCTGTTTCTCGGACTCAATTATCCGATTAACGGAGATCACCGTTGGCAAGGACCTTGATGGCGGAGATGCTCTGTTTGCTATGGAAAAGCATGTCTACACGGCGAGCCCTAGGAGTTCGGGAGCATACTCCCCGATTGTCAAGCAAACAGCCTGCAGCCAAAAGAAGGTGAGAATGACAAAGGCATCCGGATTATCTTTGATCCTTGGATGTCTCAATTCTGACGAGCGATGATGTGGTTCAAGCCTTGAGTTGATAGGTAATTGGGTTGTTGCATCGAAGGGTGGAATCTTGGTGTCTCCGGATCACCGGTCGTCAAGCGGGGCCAGAAATTATGATGGTGTTGGATCATCTCTTCGAATGACTTTGTTGTCTTTGCTGCTTGTTCTGGATGGGTAGTTCTTTCTTTTGTTATGCATATTCCTTGTCATTTGGTCATCCTCGTCTATGTCACTCTTTCTATGTAATAGTTGCTTCTGTTTAGAATGCATTCTAAATGCGGATCCACGAGAGTTTGAGCGATGCGGATGGAGTGCGTTTTGGTGGTGTAGCAAGACTTCTTATGAACTATCATGTCTTGTTGTTTATGTCGATAGTAGTCACTAGTTAGTGTTTGAATGTTGTATATATCGTTTGTTTCGAATCGTTTATTGTCTCGAACTCTTTGGTGGGCTAAATGAGGCATCACCATTCTCCGGTGTTCGAGTATATCTCCTTTTTCAAGTTATATAATTTGAGCTCACTTGTCTTTTCGATGATGTACACTTGTTTGGGCGGTGAGGTGTCATTGAATATGGGCCGAGTAGTAACACAATGCCAAACAGGTCAATGATGACTCTCGGGCGGGCTCTCAAAAGATCTGAAAAAGGCCGGGCTCTCCAAAAAGAAAGAATAAGGACTCTTAGGCCGACATGTAGGCGCCACCGGTGTTTTAAATGCTTCTTGGCGCCCGAGAACATATTGGCGTGTGCTCGAAATTCATGCTACCTTTTTATCCCCGCCTCCGCCCCTCCCCACCTCTGGAATCTCCATTCCTACTCCAGTTCCCCAAATCCCCTCTTGTACTCCCTGTACTCAAGCGCACTATCATGTACGCGGTCAACGCGGATTTCCGAGCTGGAGATCCCGAGGTCCGTCACCGCCTTGATCGGCTGCGTCTTTGTCGCTCCAGCGATGGCATGGCGGCGGCAGCGACCAGTTTGCGGCAATGTCTTGATGGTAACCATCAGCGGCGACCGGCCTCCCGTCTTGCCGAGCGACCTTGTCAAAGCTCTTGGCATTGCGCAAGACGGCATCCAAATAAGTGACTTGCTCGTCGAAGTCTGTCCGCCACCGGCTGATTTCTTCGTCGGTTCCGAACAAGTTTCGACTGCGATCGTGTGTTGAATCTTCGGCGTTTGTTCTGCGATGGCGTAGCTGGTGAGCTTTGATTGGTGGCACCGGGATGGGGCTCGGTGCCCTCTGAGCTTGAGTTTTTAACAAAGCTTACCTTCCACGGCATGCCTCGGCGTGCTTGGAACAGCGAGTCGATGAGCGAGCTTATCAACGACCTTGGAGGTGAGCTCGTAAGTATGTTTGTTCCTCCGGACATTTGGGCTCACGGCGGTTATGGCATGGATGAAGAAGCCGTCCACCATACCAAAGGTGATTGGTGTTGAGATACCGATGCAGGAACCGGGGTTGTACTATTCATCGCCATACCAAGGCCGCCATGACCCACGTTAGGGATGTACCATGTCGAGTGTTCGTGCTTGTCGAAGAAGTGGTCAATCCATCAATCGAAGTCCTGCCGCCGCCGGTGCGAGGTCCGTTGACGACGTCCATTACAGGAGTCAACGTCAGACTTTCCCCGTGTTGCTCGGAACGATGGATGGCATGGGGCCTACTCCATCGCGCGGCGGAGGCTACTGCTTCTTCGGGAGAAGAGGCAGGGCTGGCTGCCTGGATGTGCTCTAATTTGAGGTAACAACTGAATCTTGTCAGATAGTACTAGTTAAATCCGAGCTATGGGTGCAAGCAGCGATATGCCAAGTACATTTGATTATGACCTGTTCTAATTTTGTACCTGAATTCTTTTAGAAAGGGTTGTCGTCAACTTAATGTGCTAGCGTAACTTATTGTGTTGTCTGTCTGCATTTTCTTTGCACAACATTCAAGATATTTCCCGTCATTTATAAAGACGATGAACCGTTATGTCACGACTTCGTTGGTTTCAACATAGCCCTTCCCGTAGCGATCCACCGCTTCCATCCTGATTGTGCCGCTGCGTGAAATTTTTTGTATGCAAGTTCGATGTGCTATGATGTTCTATATGATTGTGTCAACTATATAAGTTTTACCGAGCATCGGCAATGCATATGGCTGAAAGATGTATTCTGAGCATCGACCGATGGGTCTCTCTCTCTCTCTCTCTCTCTCTCTCTCACACACACACACACACACACACACACGCACACGCACAAGTGGGACCCATTGAATTATTTATTTGCTTGTGACAGCTTTTAATTAGGTTCCACTATAATCTCACTTTTTTCTTAAGTTATTAACTGAGCTCAGTGACTTCAGAAAGTTGTACAGAAGCCTTGTTTGGGCCTTTCCGGCGTCCCTGAATGTGGGCTGAGTAAACATGTTAGGTTGTATACTGTACTACACATGTGCCTTTTTTTTCAACATCGACAATGCAACTGGGCCGACAGTTGTACACAATATCCGGGTCAACTTGTTATCCGCCCCGCTGGGCTGCAAAGTTTCCTAGGAGGTGTGCATTAGGCTTAACAAGAAAATGGACTTCAAGAAATAATAAATGGGATGTAATTATAATAACTAGGCAATTACTATGCACAAAACACGTAATTAGTTTGAAGAATATATTATTTTTGGAATTTGGAAATTTTAATTTCATTACTTATTCTTGTAGTAATATTTCATTGGATTTTAACGTGATACAACTTTATTTTGAAATTATATTTAACCTGACTAGAAATTTCGGATAAAAATATTTCGGATCCCATCAAAATGTGGGATTTTTTTTTGAATTCTGTTTTGAGCGGTTGTTTGAAATTATTAATCATTGTCCTAGCTAGAAGTTGGGTTGTACTTTTAACAAACCCGTAAATGGGCTGTAGTAAATTCCATTAGAATTGAAAAATGGGCTGTACATTCTTACAAATCGCAAATGGGCTATATGTACTCTGCCAAATCCGAGATGTGGGCCTACTAAGTTGGCCAGCGTGCACAAGGGCTTTGTCAACTTAGTCAATATAAACGATTCTAGCTGCAGTGATCGTGCGATGTCCATCCAACGACCGTAGTGCTTCTTTAACCTCTGGTCTTCTTGCTCCGGCTACCAAAGCAGCGCCCGGTCGTGTCGCGTGCTCCTGCCTCCCGTGGCGGGCTGTGATGCCGCGGAGGCCTCACCGCCCGTACTACTCCCACCGCTGGCCGAGCCATCCCTCTACTCACCCACACCCCTGTTATTCTGCGGCGGCAGCCTCACACCGCAGCCAAACCGGTGAACCCTCAGATTCTCTCCGCGGGCTACCACTGTTGCGTCTTCCCCGGCTCTGTGTCGTCCCCTTCCTAGGCCTCACCATCGTCCAGACCACCGCCCTGGTGCTCTCGGCGCTGCGTGGTCAACATGGCCAATGACCGTCTTCCATCGGAAGAGTACTGTACGTGGAGAGGCTGACAGCTGGGTCCAGGCGGCCGCAAGGAAGTGCCTCCTTATTACGCGCAAAATAATTATTCCTCCACCTGACAACAGGGACCCACCGGACAGGCCACCTTATTTCGTGAAAAAATGTTTCCCCCTGACTGCTGGGACCCACCAGATGGGCCAGCGTATTTCGCGAAAAAAACGTTCCCCGCGCTGTCAGCTCGGACCCACCGGAAGTGCCTCCTTATTGCGCACAAAAAATGAATACTCCCCCTGCTAGTTGGGACCCACCATGGTGGGAGGCTGACTTGTGGGCCTATTAAGTTGACTGGGACGGGGGCCTTTGTCAACTTTAGTCAATATGAACGATTCTAGCTCTAGTGACCATACGATGGCCATCCAACGGCCGTAGTGCTTCTTCAACCTGTGGTGTTCTTGCTCCAGCCGCCCAAAGCAGCGCCGGTCGTGCCGCATGCTCCTGCCTCCCGTGGCCGGCTGTCTTTGCCGGAGGCCTCACCGCCCCTACTATTCCCATCACTGGCCAGGCCACTGCGACGGCAGACCTCACACCGCAGCCGAACCGGTGAACCCTCGTGCTCCTCCTCTCCGCGGGCTTCCCACTCGTGTCTTCCCGGCTCCCGTCATCCCCTTCCTAGGCCTCACCGTTTCCACCGCCATGGTGCTCTCGGCCTTGGCGTGGTCAATGTGGTCAGCGACCGACTTCCATCGGAAGAGTAATCTTACATGGAGAGGGTGGCAATTTGGGTCCACGGCAGCCGCAAGGAAGTGCCTCCTTATTACGCGGAAAATAATCATTCCTCCACCTGACAGCAGGGACCCATCGGACGGGCCACCCGTATTTTGCAAAAAAACATTTCCCCCTGACTGCTGGGACCCACAGGACGGGCCACCGTATTTCGCGAAAAAACCGTTCCCCCCGCTGTCAGCTCGGACCCACCGGAAGTGCCTCCTTATTACGCACAAAAAAATGAATACCCCCTGCTAGCTGGGACCAGCCTTGGTGGGAGGCTGACTTGTGGGCCTACTAAGTTGACTGGGACGGAGGCCTTTGTCAACTTTAGTCAATATATGAACGATTCTAGCTCCAGTGACCGTACGATGTCCATCCAACGGCCGTAGTGCTTCTTCAACCTCTGGTCTTCTTGCTCCAGCCGCCCAAAGCAGCGCCGATCGTGTCGCCTGCTCCTGCCGCTCGTGGCAGGCTCTGATGCCGCAGAGGCCTCATCGCCCCCTACTACTCCCACCACTGGCTAGGCCATCCCTCTACGCACCCACACCCCCTGTTCTCATGCGGCGGCAAAGACCTCACACCGCAGCCTTAACGAAAGTGAACCCTCATACTCCTCTACGCGTGGGCATCCACTGCCGCGTCTTCCCCGGCTCTGCGTCATCCCCTTCCTAGGCCTCGCCGTCGTCCACCGCCCTGGTGCTCTCGGCGCGGTGTGGTCAACGTGGTCAAGAAATGGCTTCCATCGGACATGGACTGTACGTGGAGAGGCTGACAGCTGGGTTCACGGCCGCAGCAAGGAAGTGCCTCCTTATTACGCGCAAAATAATTATTCCTCCACCTGACAGCGGGGACCCACCGGACGGGCCACCGTATTCAGCGAAAAAACATTTCCCCTGTCTTCTAGGACCCACCAATTACATCTTCGCACGCAAGGAAGTGCATCCGAAAAAAACGATTCGCCCCCCTGACTGCTGGGACCCACAGCTACATCTTCACACGCAAGGAAGTGCCTGACAGTCGGGACCCACCTGGTCGAAGCGTATGTAGCGTTGTGCATTCGCGAGCGATGCAGTACATATATACTTTGGTGGATGTAGAGGCGCACCGTGTCGTAGTAGAGGCGCCGCGCGTGTCGTAGAGGCGCGCGCACGTACAGCGGCGAGGGTGCAAGAAAGAAAATATGGCCACGTACGTACATACGGGCCGGGTCTCGAACGCCTATCGCGCATACGCACATGGCTGGGTCGGAACGGAGAAACATCATCGTCGTCGTGTTCATGGGGAGCCAACCGGCTGGGTCAGAACGAAATGCGTGGTCGTGTTCATCGGGAAGGCTTGGACGGAACAGGCGATGGAAACGAGCATGGCGTACCGCTGTGGAGAAACAGCCTTGTGTTCGACCGGCCACGTTAAAATGGGGTCCTGATGATCGAGGGGCTGGCGTGCGCAAAACGGAGGAAGCGGACGTCCCCACGGTCAAAACGGGGTCCTGTTGATCGAGAGGGGTGTGGCGTGCCAAAAAGCGGAGAAAGCGGACCTCCCTACGGTGAAACGGGGTCCTGATAATCGGGAGGTGTAGCGTGCCGCAAAAATGGAGGAAAGCGGACTTGTGTTGGGCGCTACGGTGAAGCAGGGTCCTGTTCATCGGGAGGGTGTGGCGTGCCGCAAAACGGGACTCCACGGGATCTGTTCATCTCCACCGTCGACCTCCTCCAGCCTCCTCGGGCAACCGTCGACCTCCTCCAGCCTCCACGGGCTCCTGTTCATCCGGCCTCCACCACGCCGCTACCCCACCGGCCATCTTGTTCAACCACCCCTCCACGGGCACCCCTCCATCGTCTACTGTTCATCCAGCCCTCCACACCACGGGGTCATGTTCAACCACCCCTCCACGGCCACCCCTCCACCGTCTACTATTCATCCAGGCCACCACACCACAGGGTCCTGTTCATCCAGAGGCAACACCACCACTCACTGTTCATCCAAAGCCCCCCGCAACGCTCACTGTTCATCCAATCGATCGGCTTCAGTTAGCAACAGCAGCGAAGGAATCACTCCATCGGGTTCAGTTAACAGCCATCGATCGATCGCTTCGAGTTCGATAACGCATAGCACTGCGGTGCAATCGCTCGGGTCGATTAGAGCCCAACGCCTCGCTCGAGTTCGATTAGAGCGAACGCCTCACACCTGCAGCAGCGTCGTCTGAGAGAAACACGCATCGCTCGGCCCCCGACCTCTCACCGTAACCGGCAACTCCCTGAAAATTTCCTCCCCCTCGCTTCTACCACGGTTTTTTCCGTCATGGATGGCCCAAAGAACGTCATGCAGCTGCGTCTCCGGCCCGCCCAGGACGAAAAGCCCATTTTCTGTCATGATTTTTTGTCATAGAAGTAGGAGCCCACCACGTCTATGATGATACCGGGTTTTGTCACAATTATCGTCATAGAAGTGTCATATGTATGACAGAAAAAATTTCCTTCGGCCCAAAATGTCACGGATGTGTCTTTTTTTTTGTAGTGCCTTATGCGTCCAAGGCCCCGACGAGTCGACTCGCGACTACCTCATGGGCTTGGCCGAGCTGCGCAACTCTTGCGAGGGCGTCCACGAGGTGCAGGCCATCGAATACTTTACTGCCGGGTGCCGAGAGGGCACCCTCCTCAAGCACAAGCTTCTCTGCGACGAAATGGGCGACCTCGATTTAACCGCTGATCATAGCGGAACAAATGCACGCCATGGCCGACTCCTCCATGAAGACGGAGATCCAAGTTAACATGTCAGGCAAGGTGGCCCCTCAAGCTCCTCGGACCCCGGCTGGTGAAGCCAGCCGGCGACAGCAACCGAACGACAACAAGCGCAAGGCCATGCAGCCGGCTTCCAAGAGCCGGCAGGTGGCAACAATCTAAGATCAGCAGCCGGAAGGGCAGCCTCCTCCCAAATGCCAGAAGGGTGGCAAGCCCAATTGGTTACCCGCCTTCTCGTACGAGCAGACTCTCGATGCACCCTGCAAGTTCCACAGTGGCGCAAAGCCGTCCAACCACACCACTCGGAAATGCCACTGGCTCACTAGGATCGCCAAGGGTAATGGACTCCAGCCCCCTCCGCCTGCCGGCCCGCCGCCTCCTCCTCCTCAGCAGTCGGCGGTTCGGCCAGTCGGCGCTATACAAGATGATTACCCTGAAGAGCATGGAGCTTATGTCGTGTTCACCAGTGTGGCCACGACAGGCGCAGCAGACGGCAGGAGCAACAAGAAGTAAATGCAGTAGCATCAGAGACCCCCAGATTCATGCATTGGTCTGAGAAGCCCATCAGCTGGAGCAGAGCCGACCACCCGGAGGTGATGCCCAATCCCGGATCTTATGGTCTGGTGCTAGATGCCACCTTTGCCACGGAGAGGTGAGCTGCTCGCTTCTCCCGGGTTCTGATAGATGGCGGCAGCAACATCAACATTCTGTACAAAGATACCATGGAGAAATTGGGAATCAAGCAGAGACATCTTCAGCCCAGCCGGACCATTTTCCATGGCATAGTTCCTGGCCTTTCCTGCTCACCAATCGGCAAGACTCAGATAGATGTCCTCTTCGGAGACAAAAATCATTTCCGCCTAGAGCCAGTCTGGTTTGAGGTGGTGGACCTTGAGAGCCCTTATCATGCATTACTTGGCCGGCCTGCCCTGGCCAAGTTCATGGCGGTCCCCCACTATGCTTACCTGAAGATGAAGATGCCGAGCTCCAAGGGAATCCTGACCATAGTAGGGGACTACAAAAAGTCGTCCTCCTGCGCAGCAGAGAACACCCGGTTAGCCAAGTCCCTCGTGATCGCGGCTAAGAAGCGGCTCCTTGACCGGGTTGTGGTGATGGCCGGCAAGCAGCCGGAAATGTCGCCCAACCCCAAGGAGTTGGAAGCCGAGGGCTCGTTCAAGCCGGCCAAAGAAACGAAGAAGATACCCTTGGACCCGGAGGACTCGGAGAGGCACGCTATCATAGGCGCAAACCTTGACAGCAAATAGGAAGGCGAGCTTGTTGATTTCCTCCGTGAGAATCATGACATCTTTGCATGGTCTCCCAAGGACATGACGGGTGTTCCGACGGAATTTGCCGAGCACAGGCTACATGTCCGGTCTGATGCCAAGCCAGTCAGGCAGCCTTTGCACCACCTGTAAGAAGAGAAGAGAAGAGAAGAGTTGTGGGGGAAGAGATAGCCTGGCTTCTAGCAGCCGGCTTCATCATGGAAGTATTCTTTCCAGAGTGGTTGGCCAATCCGGTCCTCGTTCTGAAGAAGAATAAACAGTGGCGCATGTGTATTGATTATACCAGCCTCAATAAAGCATGCCCCAAAGACCCATTTGCTTTGCCAAGGATCGACCAAGTGATCGACTCCACAGCCACATGCGAGCTGTTGAGCTTTTTGGACGCATACTCAGGGTATCATCAGATCAAGCTAAACCCGGCCGACAGGCTGAAGACCGCCTTCATCACGCCGTTCGGAGCCTTCTGTTACCCGACCATGATGTTCGGCTTGAGAAATGTCGGCACCACGTTTCAGCGTTGCATGCAGAAGTGTCTCCTCAAGCAACTCAGCAGAAACGCCCACGTCTATGTGGACGATGTGGTGGTGAAGACGGAAAAGCGTGGAACGCTGCTAGAAGACCTCAAAGAGACCTTAGAGAACTTGCATCGATTTCAGATCAAGCTCAACCCAGAGAAATGCGTCTTTGGAGTACCAGCCGACCAACTTCTTGGCTTTCTGGTCTCGAGGCGTAGCCTGATGCAACCTGTGAAGATCAAGGCCATCGAGAGGATGGAAGTACACATCCGACTGCTGGACGTGCAAAAATTCACCGGCTGCTTGGCATCCATCAGCCGTTTCATCAGTCGGCTGGGCGAGAAGGCTCTTCCCCTATACCAGCTCATGAAGAAGACCACTTTTTCGAGTGGAATGTCCGGCCACAGGGCGGCGAACGCCTAGGCGCCGACGCGCTGAAGATGGTGCAGCATCCGATGAGCCGACCGAAGACGGGCCTGGATGCTGAGGAGCTGTTCGCTGAGGGTCCAGGGGCGTGGGCAGCAATCTGCGCGCCTTCCGCCCTCCACTCTTTGCGGTCAGCCTCGATGGCCTGATTGGCGGTGTTAGAGTGGCCGGGGAAGAAGTCTGCTCAAACAGAAAGCAAAAGAGCCGAAGTTAGAAACAAGAAGCCGGCTTGGTCAGAAGCCGGCGGCTCAAAGAAAGAGCAAGAAGGGAAGCTCACTATTGACCATGTCCTCAATCTCGCCGAAGCCGGTAGTCAGCATTGCCTCCTTGTCGTCCAGGCAGAGCGCTCGGTCTCAAACTCAGCAAGGAGACTGGCCTCCTTGTCTCCTCCGCCTCCTTCTGGGTCTTCTTGAGAAGCTCCGCCTGCTCCACCAGTTGCGTGACCAGCCGGTCATGCTCCTCGGCCAGCTTGTTGCAGTCCGCCTCCTTGGCACGCGGCACGGTGTTGGCTTCGCCCAGCTGCTGCTGCAGGGCGGCGTTGGCCTCTGCAAAGAGAAGAAGAAGAAAAGGACATCAACAATCAACAAAGAGAGATACAGTTGCCAGGAAGATCCGGCCCGGCTTTCGTGATCGGCCCGAATCTCGAAGTACAGCCAGCGGAGTGCGCCAGTAAGCGCCCTGCGAGAAGAAAGAAAAAGACTTACTCCAACTCTCCGACAAGTCGACGGTCCGTTCATCCAACTCCTGGACTTTGGAGTTGAAGGCGGCTGCACGGAGGTTGTGATAATCCTGCAGCAAAGATATCAGCCAATATTAGTACTCAGAGCTTGCCAATTAAGAGTTCGAGCACTTTGCTCGTGACGGCACGAAACTCGAGGACTACACCTAGTGGGTCTTGGCGCTTCACGGAGCAATACAAGAGTTAAAAACAAAGAAGCAAGAAGCATACCCGGACGGTTGCTCGCGACTCCAGGAACACATTGTTGCAGCGCTTGAGTGCATCGGCTTCAGTGCGGAGCTTGGCCTGGATGTCCAGGATCGCCTGATTCAGAGGGCCGGTCCCACCTCCCCGTACCCAGTCAGCGGGCGTGGCGCTGGTCGCCTCGGCGTCTGGGATCGAGCAGCTCGCGGCTGCGGCCTCCAGCGGGCGTGGCGGTGAAGCCGCCTTTGTGAACAGGCGGCGTGAAGGTGTGCGGACCTCAGGAATCGGGCCCGTCACCATCTCGTCTCTGGCTGGTGGCGCCGGCGGACCAGCCAGCTGCTTGTCTCGCGCCTCCTCATAAGGTGGTGGCGGGGGCACGGTTACGTCCAGCATGACGACATCGTCACCGTCCCTCTCCATGACTGGGTGCTCGTCGCCCCCCCCCCCCCCCCGGCGCCATGAACCCCGATGGTGGCGGCGCGGAGTTCAGGGGGATGACGAATACGCCGACTGGCAGCGCGCGGCCTCTTCAGCCTGCTCCTTCGCCATGGCAGTGGCCTCGGCCTCCGCCAGCTTCTTCAAGGCGACGGCCTCCGCCCTGTCTGCCTCCGCCTTCTCCAGGCGGGCGGCTTCCCGCTCCTCGCGCGCCTCCCGCGCGTTTCACTCCGTGGCCTCCCGGAGGTCGACGGCCGGATCGATTCGTCGGGTGGTGGTGGAGGTCTCCGCCGACCCAACGATGGAAGCGTCGGCCGACTTCTCGAGAGAGAGAGCAGAGCCCTAGGTCAATAAAATAAAGCAAAGGATGTCCAGAAAGAACCAACGAGAAAGAAGAGCACAAGGAAAAGAACTTACGCCGACACCATAGGAGGCGCCTTTGGGAGCTTCTGGTACTTGGCCGCCTTCGCGGTGGCCTCCTTCCGCCTAGTCGCGGCGATTGGATTCTTCTTCGGCGCGCTGCCGAACAAGCCGGCGCCCTGCTTACGCTTGCGCGTGCCGCCTCGGGCAGTCGGCTCGACGGAGGGGCCCGCGTCCGCCCTGTCGGCACCTCGCGCAGGGCGCGGCTCGTCTTCCTCCTTGTCATCATCAGGCCAGGTCTCGATGCTGCCTTCTTCGGAACCGCATGCTTCGTAGATGCCGCCTATCGCGGTGTCTAAGGGAGTCCTGGATTAGGGGGTCCTCGGACAGCCGGACTATATACTTTGGCCGGACTATTGGACTATGAAGATACAAGATTGAAGACTTTGTCCCGTGTCCGGATGGGACACTCCTTTGCGTGGAAGGCGAGCTCGGAAATTCGAATATGTAGATCTCCTCCCTTGTAACTGACTCTGTGTAACCCTATCCCCCTCCGGTGTCTATATAAACCGGAGGGTTTAGTCCGTAGGACGAGAACAATCATAATCATAGGCTAGCTTCTAGGGTTTAGCCTCTACGATCTCGTGGTAGATCAACTCTTGTAATACTCATATCATCAAGATCAATCAAGCAGGAAGTAGGGTAATACCTCCATCGAGAGGGCCTGAACCTGGGTAAACATTGTGTCCCCCGCCTCCTGTTACCATCCGCCTTAGATGCACAGTTCGGGACCCCCTACCCGAGATCCGCTAGTTTTGACACCGACAGTGTCCTCCAAGGCGGCCGCCCCCAAGTCGGGGTCGTCCACGTCGCTCACCACCCGGTACGGATCGTAGTCACCACCCGCCCCTACGATGGCGGCCGTCACGTCCGACATGTAGATCTGTTTGAAACAATGAGAGGCCGGCTGATCAAGACCAAGATCAAGATTAAGGCAAGTATCAAAAAGAAAAAATTGGAAAAATTACCGCGGGCGGCGGGTCGGCACGGGAATATGGCCGCTTGCCGAAGCTCCAAGACCCCTCCAGCTTGAAGTCGGAGATCTTGTTCACAAAGTTTGCAGCCTCTGCAGCCGGCATCTCCTTGGTACTCAGCCGGTACGGGTCGTGATGCCCGCTCATCCGGCTGATCAGGTGAGGCCGGCCTTGGAGCGGGAGAACCCGACACGCGACGAAGGCAACCAACAAGTAGGTCGCCTTGAGGCCTTCGGTGTTGGTCAGCTCCCGTAGTCGTTGAATGGCGGCGTTGCCGTCTGCTGACACCGGCTTCAGCTTGTAGCCCAAGCTGGCTCAAGGCTCGGCCGGCGGGCCGGCTACATAATCTGATAGGTTGATGAAGTCTGTGGCCGGTGTCGGCGTTCTGGGAACGGGGGTCCCTGTGACATGCACGTCATGCCTGCGGCGTGGCTCGAAGGAGGCCCAAGACGCCCATCTTCATCAACACAAGCTCAAGACCCTCGCGAGGGGCCAAGCCTCATGGGCGGGGCGACAAGGAGCTTCCTCGAGCCGCGGCCTCATCAGTTGGCTCATGAGGAGGCGGAGAGTTCAAGGCAGGTACCTCGCGAGGTGCCCATGACACAAGCCATGATTTACCAAGGCGCGCTAGGCGCGCCAGCCACAAGCGTCCTCCTCCTTTCCTCTTTGGTGCAAAGGGAGCAAGCGCAGGCGAGAGCATCAAGCAAAGGCAACCAAGACCAGCCCCAACGGCTGGAAGGGAGTCATCCTAGAGCCCAAGCAGGCGTCACCACCAGAGCCTTTGGCAGGCGAGGACCAACTTTAGTCAGGGTAAGTGTACCCATTTGTTCCCCTTCAAAATGGCCAATTGTTGGCGCCCTTCCCGCTCAATATTTGGGAACAGGCCCAGGGCCTTCGCCTATAAATAGGAGTAGCCACACCCAGAGCTAGGGCGGCTAGAGAGAAAGGAGGAGACCGGAATCCTCATCAAGAAACCAGTAGCTAGAGCGACTGAACACCACCTAACAGTTCATCACACCCACCAAGAACATACCCTCGCGAGGCTGTTCTTCCTTGTATTGTTCCTCATCAGCCCAAGAGGCCATCCACCACACCACACACTGGAGTAGGGTATTACACCACAATGGTGGCCTGAACCAGTATAAATCTTGTGTCTCTTGTGTTGTTCCGTTTAGTAGTTTAGGTCGCATGGCGATTGGCCGAGGTGCGAGACGGTGGAGGGTTGGATCTCCGCGCACCCGGTGTTCGAACCTCAAGGGTCTGCCGGAACCCGAAATCTGACAGTTGGCGCGCCAGGTAGGGGTGCGCCGGAATCTGCCTTTCATCGCCTCGTTCTTCCCCGACCACCGCAACCATGTCTGACGCCCGTCGGGCCCGCGCCGAACGCCGAGCCGCCCTCGCCTCCCATGTCGCCCAGACAGCTCCCGTCGGCGGGCGCCCTCGTCGTTCCCCGTCACCTGCCGTCAACGCCGCCACCGGCCCGGCGGGGAACGAGCAGCAAGCATCGTCCCAGCACCCGTCCATGAGGCGGGACGGCCGCACCGCCACGCCTTCGCTCACCCCTGCTGGTTCTTCGTCACGCGCGCCCCGCGCGGCCATGGAGGCCCGAGCTGCACTCATCGCGGCAAACGAGCTCCTGCGCTACCGCCCCGTCGACGACGTCTACGAAGAATGGCTCGACCGAGTCGCCGAGCTCGTCCGTGCTGCAGGAGGCGCCCCCGCACCGTCCGTCTCGCTGCACCGCACCCCGCCCCGCGCGGGCGATGAAGCTCCCGGGGCGCCTCAGCCGCCTCCTCCTCAAGAAGGCGCCCACAGCCCCAAGGCGCGTCTTTAAGGGAACCCGCTTCCGCCCGAGCGCCAGCGCGGCAAGAGCAGAGCTGTCAAGAAGTTCCACACCCACAGAAGCCGCCCAGCGCTCCCGCTCCGGCACGTCCCGGAGACCCTGCGCTGCCCAGCCGCGCGCAGGAGGCCCACAAGACCAAGCTCTCGCCGTCGAGGCCCCGTGCGTACACGCGGGCTGCCGCGCCTTCACCTCCGAAGCTGCACAGCGTCGCGGGCCCGCCAAGTTCAAGCAGACCTGCCTCCTCGCTCTGACGGCACAGGTGACCCTACGGAGTTCCTCCAGCTCTGGAAATGGGCATCGAGGCTACCAACGGGGATGAAAAGGTCATGGCGAACTGGTTTCCCATGGCGGCTCAAGGACGGTGCCCGCACACAGCTCCTCAATCGGCCCCGAGCACGATCTCTTCTGGCCGAGATGCGCACTCCGCTTCATCGCCAACTTCCAGGTACTCGCGACCGCCACCAGCCGTGAGCGACATGCGCCGAATCAAGCAGCCAGGGAAACCTCTGCGAAGTACATCCAGCGCTTCAACAACGCACGCCTCAAGATCCCTGTGGTAACAGAGGAGGCCATCATCTACTGCCTTCTCCGACGGCGCGGCGCGACGTCAAGATGAAGGAGGAGCTGGCGATGCATGAAGATCTGTGCACCTCCTTGAGCTGTTCAACTTGGCGACCAATTGCGCCAGGCTGAGGAGGACGCCTCTCCCTCCTCGAGCTGCTGCCGCGGATCTCAAGAAAAGAAGTCCAAGGCCAAGGGCGTGAAGCGCAAAGGGGCTGCCGTACGCGGCCGAACCGGACACCAAGCGAGGCGAAGATCAGCCCGAGTCCTCCAAAGGCGATCGGTATGCGTGTACCACGACCTCCACACCCACAACACCAATGAATGCCAAGAGCTCCGGGCGTCAGACGCTGAAGGAAGGGTCGGCAGACGCCCGAAGGCATGGCCGGCCACGGCTCTGACGAGGAGGAGGAAGGAATGCAGGAAGCTGGGAAGACCGCGGCCCGCGCCAAGGGTGGCGCGACCAACCTCGCAAGGACCATTGGCAAGACCCGCCTCGCGAGGGAGACTGGAGGGATCAGCCTCGCGAGGATCGCCCGCAGGGGAATGCAGGCCTCCCTCCGCCGCTGCTGCCGCCAATGAGAAATGAGGACCGTCATCGGACGAGGGGCTGGGGCTTCCGAGGCAGCGTGCGATCGCTTTGCATCTGGGCGGAGCTCAAGCCCCACCTCTCGATTGCATCTTCAAGCGGTTCGCCCTTGAGGTGAATGCAGTCCTCCCTAAGCTTCGAGGCCACGCACCCTCTCGTGTGGTCGGCATGCGCCATCACGCGTTCAAATTTCGGCGGATCAGCTCAAGTCTTGCGCGCCACAGCGGAGTTCTCCCAATGCTTTGTTCCCCAATCATCAGCAACGTCTTTGGTCACCAAGACCCTCATCGACGGCGGGCGGGACTCAACGTCTTGTCCGTGGAAACATTCAACAATCTTCAAGTGGCTTAAATCGGCTTCAGCCAACCAAGCCTTTCTCCGAGTCACCGACGGCTCCACGATCCCGATCGGGCAGGTCCGCCTTCCTGTCACCTTTGGGGCTCGCGACAACTACCACACCGAGCTCATCGACTTCGACGTCGCCCACATTCGCCTGCCGTACAACGCCATCCTCGGGTACCCGGCGCAGGCCAAATTCATTGCCGTAACCCACCACGGCTACAACGTCCTCAAGATGCCAGGAAGCGGCGGGGTCATCACGATGCCCTGTGAAGAGAGAGACGCAGCAGTGCTCCCCTGAGCGAGCCTTTCTCAGCCGCATCGCTAGAAGACCTGCACTACGCAGCAGGAGCCTCCCGAGGCCGCACTCCAAGAAGAAGAAGACATCGGCCGCCCGGCTCCTCAAGAGGCAGGCCCTTAGGGCCCAAGGCCGGGGGGAGCCTCCTTCCATCGCATAGGAAAGCGCGCCCGGCGCCCTCCTCAGGCCGGGCTCGGGGGCTCTCCCCTGGAGGGCCGCCGACCTCGCCAAGGTCACGAGGGAGGCGTGCTTCAAAGCACGTTTCCCGCAAGCAGGAGCAAGGCAAGGAGGGCCAAACCCTCAGGAGTTAAATCGGCAAGGCCATTCAGAGCTACAGGAGTCAAGGGTCATGAGGGCAGCCGCCGCCTACCGTTGTGGCCCCCCCATCCAAGCGAGGATGGTGGGCTGCGTCTGCATCGACATACCAGGCTCAACCGAGCCGCATCTCAAGAACGCCTCGGCCCTCGCGGTGGACGCTATGCGAGGCCCGCCCCACAGCCTACGTCGCATGCCTCACGGCCTGCCAAACGCTGCCAGGCTGCGCACCAGCATCTCATGAGGGCCATCCCGAGGCTCGAGGTCAGGCACGCCACAGCCACTGGCGGAGATGGAGATGGCCCCGAGGAGCCGCTTAGCGCCTCCGGAGCCTCCCGAGGCCCCCGGCCTGGGGCTCGTGAGGATCGGCCCTGCAGCCCATCGAGTCTGCTACACCAACACCCCTTCGTCCTCAACATCACCGGTGACATCTTTAAGTTTTATTCTCGGTGGGAGGCGCCTTGAGGGCCGCATTATTCCCAGGCCGTGGAGTCCGATCCTGCGGCATGTATCCCTTTTATTTCATGTCATTAGCCTATCCTGTTGGGGGCGCCCCTCGGGCTGCATCATCCCCAAGTCGCTCGGGCATGTCCCAGCGGCATTTATCCTTCTTACGTTTTCCTTAGGGTTATGCTCTCGTTCCACCATGCTTGTTATTTGGTGCCTTTTCCTGGGTGACGGAATCTTGCATGTTAAAGGGGGGTGCCTGAGCATCGCGACTCAGGGCTCCTACCGGCCCTCCGGCCCTCACCCTCTGGTCTTGTCCATGGCATCGCGACCTGGCTTGCCAAATGACGGCCGAGACCAAGCCCTGAGAGCCGGGACCCGAGGACGTAGAGTTTCGTCATCTAACCCAGCTTGGCGTTAAAGGGGGTGCACGAGCATCGCGACTCGAGGCTCCTACCGGCTCTCCGGCCCTCACCCTCTGGTCTTGTCTATGGCATCGCGACACGGCTTGCCGGCGATGGCTGAGAATAACCGAGAGCCGGGACCCGAGGACGAGTTGTGAAGTTCTGCATGTCCCGGCCCGGCTTAGCGTTAAAGGGGGTGCACGAGCATCGCGACTCGTGGCTCCTACCGGCTCTCCTGCCCTCACCCTCTGGTCTTGTCCATGGCATCGCGACACGGCTTGCCGGCTGACGGCTGAGACCAGCCCGAGAGCCGGGACCCGAGGGCGTGAAGTTTCGTCATCTAACCCGACTTGCAGCGTAAAGGGGGTGCACGAGCATCGCGAATCGGGGCTCTACCGGCTCTCCGGCCCTCACCCTCTGGTCTTGTCCATGGCATCGCGACTGGCTTGCCGGCCGACGGCTGAGACCAGCCGAGCCGGGACCGAAGGCGTGAGCACCGGCATCCGCCAAATTTGCGAGAACACACTCGAAGATAAGGCCCAGAGCAGGCGCAACCCGCCTTGAGGTAGGGGCCCGTGAGTCCACCGGGCTCACGTGTGCCCAGATACACCTCGTCCAGCCCTACCATGCCAACCACGTGTCAGGGTGGGGCTGTATACGCCCCGGGGGCTCCTCCCGGAGGGGAGCCCCCTCCCACGTGCCAGTGGAAGCACCATGCTCCGCGCTGGCCGACGACACTGCTGAGGAGCGGCTATGCCCGTACGCATGCGGAAGCGCTATGCTCCGTGCTGGTGATAAACAACTGAGGGTGGCCTCCGGGTCGCATCAACCTCAGGGAGCCCAGAGCTTAGTGTCTAGCCTCATTGCAATGCCTCTCCTCAGGAGCGCCGTGCGAGGGGGCTGGACACGGGGGCTGCACCTGGGTCATGCCCAGACGCACGCCACCCAGCCCAGCCCCGGGCCTGGTGCGTCACTGACGCCACTCCCGAGCGGAGCCAAGGTACGAATGCCGTTTGAGCGTCAAGGGGACTCTGAGCATCGCGACTCAGAGCCTAACTGGTCACGTAGCCCCTCACCCCTTAGTTCCGAAAGGCTAACGGCGGTTGAGGTATCTGTGAGGCGGGCTCTGCAGACGTGAAACGGTGGATCCGCCCGCGTCTCACCTCCCTACTTGCTGTTAAATGCGCCAAGGGGACTCCCCGAGCATCGCGACTCAGAGCCTAACTTGTCACGTAGCCCTCACTCCTTGGTCCCGTCACGGTTTTACAGTGGGGGCTAACGGCAGCTGAGGTATCTTGTGAGGCAGGGCTCTACCGGCGTAGAACATAAGCAAGTAGGAACCGCAAAATTCAAGGAATTCAAAAGCAAATATTACAGTCCACACTGTTATCGCAATACCAAATGCAAGTTTAAACGCCTCCCCGAAGCATGATACATGTGCAGGGATTAAAGGCAGGACAGGAGCCACAAAGGAGTCACTTGTCGGCGGTGGAGCAGCGCGGAGTGGGTTCGCCTCGTGGAGCAAGCGGGGCAGCGCTTCGCCCGGCTTGTGCATGAAGGCCGGAACTTCCCCCAACAGAGCCTCGCGCGACCCTTCCACAGCCTCGGCGGCAGCTGCATGCTCGCCGCTTCTGGCTCCGGCCAGCTGTCGGTCGGCGCTGGGATCGCGAAGGTAGATGTGGGTGAGGATCCGCGTCGGTGCGCGAAGACAAGACCGCAGCGCCTCGGCCTCGATTAAGTGGGGCCAAGGCCAAGGAGACATCTTCAAAACCACGAACCAGGAAGGAAGCAGCTTGGCGGGACCATCCTCGGCGCCCGGCCAGCGGACTCTCGAGCCACTATCGTGGCGTCTTGACAAAAGAGAGCCTTCACCTCCATATCCATGAAGGCCACGCGATCTTCCGCAAGAACCCGCGCCTTGTCGTCCAGCTCGACCTTCCTCGCCTCCAGCTCCTGCTCCAGTGCGCCCAGGCGGTCCCGGCGCTTCTTGAGCCTAGCCTCCCGGTCCTTGACGGCCGCCTCGCGAGCCTTCATCCTTTCCTCCTGCTCCTGGCGGAGGCGGGCCTCCTCGGCAAGCTGGTTTTGCAGGGCCTTCAGCTCGCTCTCCAGCGTCTCACAGCGACCTCGAATGCTAGCTGCCTCCCCCAGGGCAGCATCGCGGGTAATCTTCGCCTCACGGACAGCCTGTTTCTCCTCGTCACAAGCCGTCGAGGCCTGGACCAGTGCCGCCCGAATCGAAGCATCGGAGCGAATCCAGCCAGAAGCCAGCTCCAAATGCCCAGCCATCGGCGGTGTCGGCGCCCGAAGATCCTGCCCAGGCGGTCCGGTCGGCAGCAGCGCGATCGTAACAGCATTCGGAGGAGCAGCGGTCGGTGGAGTAGGAGGAGAAGACGGCTGTGTGACCCACTGCGCCACGAGGCGGAACCCGGTGGCGCCACGGCAATAGTGGAGGCAGCGCCATGCAAGGGCACCTCGAAGTCGCTTTGGGTCAAGGGGCTGAGCTTCGCCCAGCCAGGCTCAGCCCGGCCTCATGAGGACGCCCGGGCGGAGAGGACTGCATCACGATCTCCTTCTTTCTCGGGCGGAGGCACCGCCCGGATGGGGCCTCGAGGCCCCCTTGACTTCTTTGCCAGCGCCAGCCTAGCCAAGAGATATAGATATCAAGCCTCAGCGACAAAGCAAGGAATAGAACAAGAATCAAGCACTTACTGGTCATCGCTCGCGAGCTCGAGCAACCTCCGGCCATACTTGAAGCCCGAGAGCCGGCTGCAGGGATCAGCTTCAAGGGGACCAGGAGCAGGAGGCGCGTCTGCGGATCGCCCGGGGCAGGGCGAACCAGCGAGACCAGCCCAGTCAGTCCTTCTTGGGATCGAGGCGAGGCTTCTGCCTCCCTGCTCATCCTCATCCTTGTCGTCGTCACTTTGGGGGAGGCGGAGAGTGCGGGACCTGCGCCGAAGGGGGGGAGCCCTTGACTCCGCCCCCGAATCAACCCCCTCTCCGGCTCTCTTTCCTCCACCTCTTCGCTGGAGTCGGAAGAGGACACGTCCACCAGGTCCTCCGAAGCCTCCACGGGCACGGGCCCGTCCCCATTGAAGACGGGCATGGGCCCCACTACCTGCTCCCAATCCTCGTGAAGGAACAAGGGCGCGGGGGCGCCCTCCAGTCTCGCCACATCGCCCCCAACCAAGGACTGGAGGACCGTCGCCAGATCTCGCTGGCGGGACCACGGGACTCGAGTGAGGCCTCCACGCCGGAAGCAAGAAATCTTGTGAGGCGGGCAGTTGATGCTCAGGAACTCCCTCGGCTGACGCACCGGTCAGCTTCGCCGCTGCCGCGTTGGCCGGCTTCAGATCTGCGTCCATCTTCTCCAGCACCAGCTTCGTGCGGGGATCCAGAAGCTCCACTCGGGACCAGTCGTCGGAGCTCTCGGGGTGCTCCGTGGGCAGGATCAGCCGTACGTGGATGCGCCCGGCATCCACCAAGACCCACTTGCTCTTGAAGCCCTCAATCCGCTTCCCAGGGTTTGAAATGGCGATGGCTCCGCCGTATGCGAAGCTTCACAAGACGCCTGAGGCGGAACCACGGGAGGTTCGGAGGGAGAAATAATGGCGCAGCAAGGCCACCGAGGGCTTCACCCCAACATGGGCCTCACAATAGTAGGCGAAGATCGCTAGAAGAAGGACGGAGTTGGGGTGGAGGTGCAGAGCTTGAATGTTGTAGTGACGGAGGACGGAGAAGAAGAACTCAGAAAAGGGAGGCACCAGACCAGCAATGATGGCGCTCACGAAGAACGGGTAGAAGGTACTCCCCCGACCCTCCGGGCGGCAGAGCCGGCCTTGAACACCTCCGCTCCATTGACGCCTGCGCCTCCGCCATCCGGCGCACAGGTGAGGCTCGCCCTGACACATTTAAGCGGGTCCAAAGGCGGGAGAGTACCAAGCTCGGTGGGGCTTGGCGAGGCGCCATGATCGGGCTAGGGGCACGTGAGGAGGGATCTGAAGATCTTGGAAGCAGAGAGGAGGGGCGCAAGAAAGGGGATCTGAGCAGCAATTGGAGAAAGTAAAGGAGGCAAGGAAGATGCCGCTCTGTTATCAACCCACGTGGTTGCAGAGGCGCGCGCATCCAATCAACCGCCACGCGGCACCCAAGGCCGCAGGCGTTAGGCTCATGCGACGCTTCAGACTTGCCCTTTTGCCTCTCTGCTCGGCCAAGTTCGGGCGCCGTGGGCCGGGGGCTCTTGTCGGAGTTACAGGAACGGGGTCCCAGACTTGCACACTGCGGCCTGCGGCGTGACTCAAGGAGGCCCAAGACGCCCATCTTCATCAACACAAGCTCAAGACCCTCGCGAGGGCCAAGCCTCATGAGGCGGGACGACAAGGAGCTTCCTCGAGCCTGCAACCTCGTCGGCTGGCTCATGAGGAGGTGGAGAGTTCAAGGCAGGGTACCTCGCGAGGTGCCCATGACGCAAGCCATGACGACCAAGGGCGCCCGATCAGGGCGCCCGGCCAGCAGCGTCCTCCTTTCCTCTTGGGTGCAAAGGGAGCAAGCGCAGGCGAGAGCATCAAGCAAAGGCATCCGTTTCGGTTCAACAAGACCAAGACCAGCCCCAACGGCTGGAAGGGAGTCATCGTGGAGCCCAAGAAGGCGTCACCACCAGAGCCTTTGGCAGGCGAGGACCAAATTTAGTCAGGATAAGTGTACACGATGTTCCCCTTCAAAATGGCCAATTGTTGGCGCCCTTCCTGCTCAATATTTGGGAAGAGGCCCAGGGCCTTCGCCTATAAATAGGAGTAGCCACACCCAGAGCTAGGGCGGCTAGAGAGAAAGGAGGAGACCGGAATCCTCATCAAGAAACCAATAGCTAGAGCGACTGAACACCACCTAACAGTTCATCACACCCGCCAAGAACATACCCTCGCGAGGCTGTTCTTCCTTGTATTGTTCCTCATCAGCCCAAGAGGCAATCCACCACACCACACACTGGAGTAGGGTATTACACCACAATGGTGGCCTGAAACAGTATAAATCTTGTGTCTCTTGTGTTGTTCCGTTTAGTAGTTTAGGTCCCAGCGATTCGGCGAGGTGCGAGACGGTGGAGGGTTGGATCTCCGTACGCACCCCAGTGTTCGAACCTTAAGGGTCTGCCGGAACCTGAAATCCGACAGCCGGGTCCACGTTCTCCACGTAGAAGTAAGATTACTGCCACATCTTGACTGACTGTGGCAGCTTGATGGTGGGGAAGGCGTTCTTCGGCGATGGCCGGCGAACTGCGATGAAGGCGCCACACTGGACAGCCACCTCCCGGACGGAGGTGCCCAGCTTGGTGTAGAAGAAAGCTCCCCACAGCTCGATGGTGGGGAGGATGCCGAGATAGCCTTCGCACAGCGTGACGAAGGCGGCTAGGAGCATCACGCTGTTGGGCGTGAGGTGATGAGGCTGGAGATGATAGAATTCAAGAAACGAGCGGAGAAAGCCGCTCGCCGGCAGGCCGAAGCCGCAGATGAAGTGCGAGCGAAAGACGAGCGCTCGCCCTCCCCCGGCGCCGATGAGATCTCTCCCTCCGGCGGCAAGCGCGCCTTCACGTGACCCGCACCGGGAAGACGGCGCGTCTCGCGGAGTAAGGTGATGTGGTCTTCGTGGACGTTCGATCCATCCCAGTCTCCTCCCCGCTCGCGCGCCATGGAGAGCTCGACGGAGGAAATGGCACGGAGGGGGAGATGAGAATGGAGCAAGGCAAAGAGGGCTCGGGGCGGACGAGCTCGACGGAGATGAGCCGCGGCAGCGCTCCGGCATGGCTCGGGGGCGCTGCGGCGAGAGGGAGAAGAAGGAGACAAGAACGGGGTGAAGGGGGGCACAAGCTCCGCCGCTCCCTCTCCTCCCCCTACTTATAGCCTGCGGGCTATGAAGCCGAGGGGGCGGGCTGGGATCGTGGGATTAACTGTGCCCATGACCCCACGCTCCCACCTTTACCGCGCGAGTTTCTGCGCAGTAACTCCGTGGGGAACCTTAACCGCCCGCCTCGGCCGCAGCGGATCCGCTCGCGTGCCGAGGCCCGGTGGTGGCAGGCCCGGTCCACAGTCGCGTCCCATCATGCGCGTGGGCTGGCAGGCTGGCCTGGCTGGCTGGCGCCACGTGGCACGCCCATGACAGGCGGCGGGCCTAGAGGCTTAGCTGACATGCCACATAGTTCCCGCCGTTACATTCGAAATTCCAGATAGGTCCGACTGGACGCGGGCGACTCCCCTCAGGCGGCTAGCCAGGAGTCGGATGAAGCTTCATCCATGAGCACCCGGAGGGGGAAACTGTTGAGGCTTCTCGGATCCTCAGCCGCGGCGCCTCACCAGCTTCGGGGACTACTGTCGGAGTAATGGGCCATGGGTAGCCTAACCCGAGTCCCAGAACTTTTCAAGACATCGGGGCTGGCTGCGCCCCTCAAGACGTCAAGATAAAGCGCCGCCTTCTGTGGCCAGCTAGCCAAATGGCCGACTGATAGAAGACGGTCGTGCTCAGGAAGGCGGCTCCAAGACGGGCCGACTCCTAGCAGGCGGCCTCGAGAGAGGCCGGCTCCAAGCAGTCGGCCTGTGGCACCCTCAAAGTCTACGCTCCCATTAAGAAGACGAGACAGGGTGAAGCTATAGTATAGCCCATCACCCCCGTATCCAGCGCCGGGCGTGGCTATAGTGCTCCGTACAGGTGGAGATCTCCGCTGGCCAGCTGCTGTTGCCACTCCACCCCGACGTCACCCTGTCGGTGAGCCTGCTTCCCACGACCGCTGTCGCCTGAAGACGGCGGGCCCTACCAGGCAGCGAGAGTCCGGAAGGCGGCGGGAGCCTCACCAGTCGGACCCGAGGGAGGCTGGATCCTAGCAGTCGGCCCATTCCTCCCTCGGGGCCCCACGCACCATTAACCAGATAAGACCCGGAGTGGCTACAGTGATCTCCCACCAGGTGGCGGGACTGTAGCCACGCTGCCCTGACCAAGCAAGCATCATTAGCATTATGGCTACAGTAATCAGCAGACGGCAAGACCCGCGAGCGGCAGAGGCGGCCTGTCGGCTCCATACCAGACCAGTCGGTGGGGCCCACCAGGCGGCGGGCCCTAGCAGCCGGAGGAGAAGCCGGCAACCAGAGACACTGACAGCCGGGTCCCACACCCGGCCGCATTACCATTGTACCCCTGGGGGGTAGGCCTATATAAACTCCCCAGGGCACCCATGCAAAGGGTTCGAACCTGTTAGAATTAGACTCAACCCTAGCGGAAGAGGAGACCAAGCCCTGCCCTCTTCTACCTCTAGCACACAGCTCGAGGAGCACCATTTTACTCACTAGTGCCTTAGTGATCATGCGAAGACCCCGCAGAGCAGGACAAGGGGTGTTATCTCCTAGGAGACCGCCGAACCTGGGTAAAGTGCGCCGGCATTCGTGTCTACGCCTCATCCCGCTTCCAGGCACCGGTGACGTTCTACTCGCTCCCACCATGATAAGCCATCCTTTGGCATATGTCGCACCCAACCCCGACAGACGCCTCCGCACTAAGCCTCGGGCCGCATTGTAAGTACTATGACTCACATGTACAAGTGTATCCGGCCTCTTCCCATTATCGTCTTGATAAGGTTAATTGTGCTATTGCAGTCCGGCACGCGACAACATCACGCGAACCTCATCTGGAGGTTCGTTGGATCCGGCGGAAATGGCCAGCGCGTCACCGCCGACCGCTCACTCCCCCGAGGCCCGGGATGACACTGAAGTGTTGTCCCGTAGGACCGCTCCGAGCCAAGGAGGAGCCCAGGACGCTGTCCGGGAGGCACCACAAGGCGAGACCTCCGCTGCCGGACACATGGGGGAGCGGATCCCCATGGAGACTGTCGAAGAGGGCCGTATTCAGTTCGGTCCTTAGGCGAATACGATTCCGGAGACCTATATGGCTCCAGAATTAGGCGAGCATCCTCCTTCGAAGGAGGAGGGTGCGCCGATTCCACCGGTGGCCCCTGTCCAACCAGGGGCACCAGATAATCTGATGGAGGCACTACAAGGCGCCTCCATTGTGGACGAGCACCGTGTCCTTATGGGTGCGGTGATCGAGAAGGTTCAGTCCGCCAAGAGTGGACTGAACGAAGCTTGCAGCAACCTGTTGACAGGTTTTGAGGTAAGTGGTGTAGAAAGAGAAAAACCCCATGTAGACAGTAGCCCCTGAGACATTGTCCGGTGTTTGGGAAGAAAGACCGGACAGTGGATCAATCCTTATTTGTAGGAGACTAACTTGATATGTATGAATAAGTAGGCGTCGCTATTGGCTGTGACCTCGCATACTGCTGAAGTCTCTGAACTGAAGTAGAGGCTGGAGCGAGCCGAGAACGAGCTCGGCAAGGTGAAGACTCAGCTCCAGGAGAAGCAAGGTACGTAACGACTTGTTGTGTATTCGGAAAGAATAAGTGGTGCATATTGACCAGAGTGTCATATTGTGTGTAGGAGCGGCGACCGAGGTCGAGGCCCTAAAAGAGGCCCTGGCCGAAGCCGAGGGGAAGGCTTTCCAGTAGCAAGCCGCCCGTAAGAAGCTCGAGGCCCGGGTCGGCGAGGTCCAGAAGGAGCTCCAGGACGCGGTGAAGAAGTACGAGGCCTTGGAGCGCGATGCGTCGATCCGAGAGACCGAACTCGCCAAGGCACATCAGAGCACGGAGGCCGCACGGAATGAGTCCCAGGACGCCCTCAAAGAGATCCAGGAGGCCAAGAAAATCGCGGCGGGTAAGGCATTTAACATGCAAAGCAAGTATGCGGAGAGGAAGTACCTTTTACTAACCCGGATTCAGAGTTGCCCAGGGGCTTTTGTGGATCTACCGCGGAGCATGTACGATGCGGCAGAGTTCTTCCGAGCCAAAGAAGGGAGCTCCACAGAGAAGATGTAATGGATGCAGTATGCTGTGGCAGAGCATCCGGTTCCCTTTACCGATCAGCTGAAGCAGCTGGTCGAGCTACACAGGGTGGCCGAACTGGCCATGAAGGATTTAGTAATCCGGCTGTGGCCAGCCGAGGCGATACCCAGCAGTTATTTTGGCCTCGTGAAGCAGGTGGTGGAGGCCTGTCCGCGGCTAGACATCATCAAGTGATCAGTCTGCATCGAAGGTGCCCGCATGGCCTTCGCGCGTTGCAAGATGTGGTGGCCAAATATGGACGCCGTCGAGGTGGCCAGGGGGCCACCAGAGGGCAAGGAGCACCGCACACCCGAGTGATATTTTGTTGATGTCCTAGAAGGGTCTCGACTTGCAGCAGCGCAATGCGGGCATGACATTGTTTTCGAATGAATACACTCGTTTTCTTTTCATGCCTTGTATGATAAAAACAAAGCCAGTTTGTAATATAATGCTCGTTATGTTTTAATTGTTTCCTCCTGTGCGGCTGTGTTGTATGAAATCTAAGGGTTGGCCAGTCGTCGGCTTCTACCCTCACATAGGTAGTACAGAGGTGTTCGGGATGGAATCTAAACAATCTTTATCCAATTATATGGTCCTTGAAGGAGTTGTTTAGCGCAACGAACCAATCAATCAGACTATGCGGCTTAAACGCCCTCACTTAGCCATAGGAGTTTTATAATAAAACATGGGCGCAGCCTCTTGTATACGAACCAGAGTGTTGTCAGCGCCTGATCGGGAAGTACCGATCCTTCGCGAAATGCGAAAAAATATCCAACGATTTGTGACCTCCGAATAGCTGACTGGCTCTCGCCGCATCATGACAGTCAATTTTTGGCTTTCTCTACTAAGGTGCTCATCCGGTTTACACCAGGGCACAATCGCAGTAGTTCTCCCTTTACTACCCTAGCTAATGTAGTGGAACGAAGGGTAGCAAGCACAGGAGCCGGCAACCCAACTATTGACCAAAGACATGATTCGGAGCCAATGCATATAATGCTAAATTCGGGGTGCCGAACTTATCTATAAGAAGTGTTCATACTTTATTGCCGTGTTATGGGGCGGTGAGGAGCCCCTCGCAAATATGAAACGTACCAAAATGCACGGGTGCGAGAATATAAGTAATTAATGGCAAAGGAAAACATAAAAAGATCAGAGGTAATATCTGGGGCCCCTTGACTTGGGCCGTAAACTGTTTCCATTATAGTTGGGTTAATGTGTCAAAGCGCATTGATACAAATAGTGCGAGAAGCAACCGGCTATTTAACGTGCCGTAATCAAAGGAGAGCCGCAGTTGGGTATTGAAATAAAAAGGTAGAGTGATCGTTGGATTGTCCTCTAGGGCTTCCCCTGTATACCTGTGCTATATGCCCATCTGGCGTACTTACCCTTTGACAGGACTAGTAACCAGGCCGTCGAAGGGGGCCTGTATAAAAGAAACCTGGAAAAATGGAAAAGAAAATAGTGAACTTATATGTGAGCCTAGGATCGGTCTAGCCGAACTGTGGACCACGAGCTAGCAGTGCCTCCGTCGATGCCCATGAAATTTTGAGTGTGTAATTATGTACGCGTGGTACGTATGCCACTACCTCATTGGGACTGGGACGGAGGCCGAATTGCTAATCGAACTCTTGGCGAGCCGAGCTATCCTGTTGCAGTGTGGTCCGGACCCTCTTGGTGGTGTCCAGGGGCTCGACGACCGGATTATAGTTTTGCTTGAGAAGGCCGCTTTGTACCTCTGCTGCTAGGGCAGCTGTGTGCTCTTCTGTACGGAGGGAGCATTCCATATTTCCATTGACTGTTATGACGCCGCGTGGACCGGGCATCTTGAGCTTGAGATAAGCGTAGTGTGGCACCACATTGAATCTAGCGAACGTGGTTCGTCCGAGCAGTGTGTGGTAGCCGCTGCGGAAGGGGACGATATCGAAGATTAGCTCTTCACTTCGGAAGTTGTTCGGGGAACCGAAGAAAACCTCCAGTGTGATTGAGCCTGTACAACATGCCTCTACACCTGGTATGACACCTTTAAAGGTAGTCTTTGTGGGTTTGATCCTTGAGGGATTAATGCCCATTTTGCGCACTGTATCCTGATAGAGCAGGTTGAGGCTGCTACCCCCGTCCATTAGGACTCGTGTTAGGTGAAATCTGTCGATGATTGGGCGAGGACCAATGCGGCCGAACCGCCGTGACGGGCACTAGTTGGATGATCTCGACGATCAAAGGTGATCGGGAATGACGACCATGGCTTGAATTTGGGGGCGACTGGCTCTACCGCGTAGACGTCCGTGAGTGCGCGCTTGCGGTCCCTTTTGGGGATGTGTGTAGCATATATCATGTTCACCGTTTTGACTTGGGGGGGGGGGGGATTTCTTATGCCCCCTGTGTTCAGCTGCTGGGGCTCTTCGTCATCGTCCTCACTCTGTGATCCCTTTTCCTTGTTATCGGCATTTAACTTGCCAGCTTATTTAAAAACCCAACAATCTCTGTTGGTATGATTGGCTTGTTTGTCTAGGGTGCCATGTATCTGGCACGGACGACCGAGTATGCGGTCCAAGCTGGATGGTCCCTCGCTGTTCCTTTTGTAGGGCTTCTTCAGCTGGCCGGACTTGGAACCACTGAATCCAGCATGAACCGTAGTGTCATCGGTGTTAACGCCATTGCTTCGGCGTTTGTGTCTATTGTGCCGGAGTTTTCCGGTGTTGTTTTTGGCCTCGGAGGGGCCTGCCTCGTTGGTTGTGTTTTTACTACGAGCCAGCCAACTATCCTCACCCGCGCAAAAGCGGTCATGAGTGTCGTGAGGGCTGCCATGGATTTCGGTTTTTCTTGGCCAAGGTGGCGGGCGAGCCATTCGTCACGGATGCTGTGTTTGAAGGCCGCTAGGGCTTCGGCATCCGGACAGTCAACGATCTGGTTCTTTTTGGTTAGGAACCTAGTCCAGAATTTTCTGACTGATTCTCCAGGTTGTTGGACTATATGACTTAACTCATCAGCGTCTGGTGGCTAGACATAGGTGCCTTGGAAGTTGTCAAGAAAAGCTTCTTCCAAGTCCTCCCAGCTGCCGATGGAATTTTCAGGCAGGCTATTTAACCAGTGTCGGGCTGGCCCTTTTAGCTTTAGTGGGAGGCGTTTGATGGCGTGGAGATCGTCTCCACGGGCCATATGGATGTGGAGAATAAAATCCTCGATCCATACTGCGGGATCGGTTGTTCCGTCGTATGATTCAATATTGACGGGTTTGAACCCTTCGGGGAATTCCCGATCCATTACTTCATCGGTAAAGCAAAGAGGGTGCGCGTCATCTCTATATCGGGCCACATCGCGACGTAGCTCTGATGGAGTCCGTCTGCGGCATTCGGCCCGGGCGTGGTTAGGTTTATCACGTCCGAATAGGTAGTCGTCGTCGTGTCTTGAGGCATGTCCTTGCGATCCGTAGATCGATCTTGTATGTCCTGCTCTACTATCCAGGGTCTGCCGGAGGTCGTACGTGTGACCCCGAATTGTTCCGTCTCTATTTTTACGGGGCGGTGGGGCAGGCTGCTTCTTGGCCTGACTTACCGCTTTATCCCGACCGCGGGGTGGTCGGTCCGTTGCACTGTCCCGACCACGTGGTGGTCGTTCCGCATTACGCGAGGGAGATATGGGCTTCGACGCCTCCTCATCGAACTAAGGTAAAAGTCTGCGTTTCGGGTAGCTCTTGGTTGGGCACTTGAGGTTGCATTCTTCGGCTGTCAGTACATCAGTCCATCTGTCGACGAGTAGATCTTGTTCAGCTTGAAGCTACTGCTGTTTCTTTTTCAGGCTCCTTGCAGTGGCTGAGCTGAAGCTTAAAGCGCTCCTGCTCCAGAGGATCCTCAGGCACGATGAAGTCTTTGTTGCCGAGGCTCGTCTCCTCCTCGGAGGGCGGACGGTAACTATCGTCCTCTGAGTCTTCTTCTATGGCCTGTTCATCAGGGCTGACATGCCATGATTCCCGATTGTCTCGTTCGGCAGTTTGTTCATCGGGTTCTTCTGTGTCTTCGACGCCATCCGGAGTGTTCTCGTCTCCTGTGCCGGTGTTGCTATCCCTACTGCGGTGGGACTTAGAGCGGCGCCGCTGACGTCGGTGCTTTGGTTGTGTTTTAGGAGGGTCCTCCTTTGCCGGGCTTTCCTTGTCATCGCCGCTATTATTTTTCGGCATATCTACCATGTAGACGTCATATGAGGAAGTGGTCGTCCATCGTCCAGTGAATGGTGGGTCCTGGCCTTGCTCCTTGTCGGCATCGTCGTCAATACCGTCGATGTCTTCGGAGCCATAATCAAGCACGTCGGTTAAGTCTTCGACAGTGGCTATGAAGTGGGTGGCGGGTGGGAAGCGAAATTCTCCATCCTCAGCCCCTAGTTCGAACTGGACATAGTTCGGCTGTGAGTCCCCCGCCAAGGACAGGTTCTTAAAAGAGTTTAGCACATCGCCCAAAGGTGAGTGCTGAAAGATGTCACGACGCTGAATTCAAAAATTGATAACCGATCCAGCTCGGTGTCCGCAGGCGTACGTGGTTCGGAACTTATAGCCGGAGACGAGTCCAGAGTTCCATTGATGCAAATATTGCAGGGTGTCGAGTCTGTGTGTGGCTCCGACGCCGTGGACTCTGTGACCTCGGATGGCATGATCTGCTCTGGCTCTAAGGCCGTGCAGTAACAGGGACCATCTCCTGGATGTGATCCGATGACAGATTTAAGTCATGTTCATCGGAGCGAGGGGGAGCGATCGCCGCGGTCCCAAATCCGCTGAAGATCAGGTCTCCACGGATGTCCGCGACGTAGTTCAAGCTTCCGAATCTGACCTGATGGCTAGGGGCGTAGCTATCGATCTGCTCAAGGTGGCCAAGCGAGTTGGCCCGCAGTGCAAAGCCGCCGAACATGAAGATATGTCCGGGGAGGAAGGTTTCTCCTTGGATAGCGTCACTATCGACGATTGAAGGGGCCATCGAACCTTTCATCGATGGCATAGTGGAACTCTCAATGAAAGCACCAATGTCGGTGTCAAAACCGGCGGATCTCGGGTAGGGGGTCCCGAACTGTGCGTCTAAGGTCGATGGTTGCAGGAGACGGGGGACGCGATGTTTACCCAGGTTCGGGCCCTCTCTATGGAGGTAATACCCTACTTCCTGCTTGATTGATCTTGATGAATATGAGTATTACAAGAGTTGATCTACCACGAGATCGTGATGACTAAGCCCTAGAAGTCTAGCCTGTATGACTATGGTCATGAGTCTTCCTTTCCGGACTACACCCTCCGGTTTATATAGACACCGGGGGGATCTAGGGTTACATAGAGTCGGTTACATAAGAAGGAATCTTCATAGTTGGTCACCAAGCTTTCCTTCCATGCCAAGGAGAGTCCAATCCGGACACGGGTACAGTCTTCGGCCTTCATGTGTTCACAGCCCATCAGTCCGTCCCATTGATAATAGCCGGACGCCCGAGGACCCCTTAGTCCAGGACTCCCTCAGTGGACTTGTTGTACTTTTTGTTGGAGTGGGATTTTTCTGTGGTACGGCTGGTGCTATGGCAACTGAAATCGGCATACCTTTTGCTGGAGTGCAGGTCCTGTGTGGTGGGGCTAGTGGTGTGGCCAGTGAAGTATGGGTACAGTCTGCTGGAGTCGGTCCTACGTTTTGTGTCACTGGTTGTACAGCCAATATAAGTGGGGTGCTGTCTGATTTCTCCGGCACCACCACGTTTTTCAAGGACTTTGCTGGTGCTCCTTCAGGTTTGGCAATCACCCTCTTCCTTTTTGATGTCTGATGCACAAGAACAACATTTCAGTGGAAAAACATGGTATGATGACAGATGGAATGTATTGATAATGGATGGGCATGTCATCTTGACATATATGATGAGTAAAGTAAGCAGATGGCGGTGCAACAAAGTAGAAGCAGCCCCGTCGATGAGGGGGGCCAAGTTGGCCGACCGCCCAAGGCCCCCAAATTCATGGGGCCCCCGATCGAAGAGAAAACCGAAGGAAAACCGCCTCATCAGTTTTGTGTCGCACGATCCACTGCGAGCCGCCCGATCCGGTGTCTATAGTTTTCGCTTGCAATCTACGCGCCGCCACTACTGATCCTGTGCCCTAGGGCCTTCCCTGCCCCAGCCTGCATGCCACGTCACGCGCTGGCGCCGTCACGCCGGCCGCTGCTCTCCTCTAGTCCAGCCCGGCTGCTAGTCAGCTCCATGGAAGCGCCACAACACCGTTCTCGGCAGCTCGCAGTACCGACCGCCCAACCACCGGATTATCGCCGATGGCGTCGGCCCTTGCCTCTGATCGATACGCCCAGGACTTGCTGCGCCTTTGAAGCTTGCTCGCCGACTCGGCCACTGATCATTGGGTAAGACACGCAGAAAAAACTGAAGATGCATTTGACCTGACACTTGTATATGTTGCTTTGTAAATTGATGTTGTATGTGTCAATTTCTAAATTGATGCATTCAAACATGGGTAATGTTTGTGTGCGGCACGCCGGCGGAACGCTCGGGCGGTCGTTCCTGGGTTGTACGATAGAAACGCCCCTGGCCACTCATTTTGTGGGTCCTAGCATCGCCCAGCACCCTCCCATCCTTATCCCCCCTCGCATCTCTCTTTCTCCTTTCCTTTTCCATCGCCAGCCATGGGAGCGGCAGCCGCAACCTTGCTCATCTCCTTCCTCTCTCTACTCCTCCCTCCCCTACCCCCATGCTACAGTGGGCTATTGAGAGCGCCCACGCGACACCCTTCAGAGCTGCTGCAAAGGGGGAGTTGCGCTGCCAGCGTCACCATGAGTCACCAGGTGAGCTCGTCGCCATGGTGCGCTCATCGTCACCCTCGAATCCTGCGACAACACCTGCTGATGCTGCCCTCTTTTTCTGGGTAGGGGATGGCGGGCGGGGGTGCTGCAAGCAGCAGAGCCCCCTGTTTTTGGGGAGGCGCCGACGGGCTACAACCGAGCGGCCACCGCCAATCACCGACGCGATTCGTCGGCGGAGATGCTGCTACACTAGCGTGGCGGAGTTGTAACCGTAGTTCGGCGGAGCTACAACTGTATGTCGGTGGAGTTGCAACTGGCAAAACAAATGCTGGAACCGGCGGCAACCGTGTTGCGACGGCCACGACGGCGATCCATCATTGCTGGAACCAGCAATTTTTTTTTGCTGGAAGCGGTGATTTTTTTTGCTACGACCCCGCGGCGATGATTCATAGTTTTTGCTGGAAGCATAACTTTTTCTGGAACCATTTTCCTTTTTTGTTGCAAGCATGATTTCTTTTTGTTACCAACGGTTTGATTTTGCTGGAAGCATGGCCTCACCTAGTCCGTAGGCTGATGGAGGTTCAGTTAACTCCTCAGCCCGATAAGTTGTGTTGGAAGCTTACTAGATATGGGGAGTTCACGGTTAAATTGATGTATATCGATATCATTAACACTAGTGTGATTCCTAGTTCCAAAGATGTTTGGAAAGTTAAGGTCCCTTTGAAGATTAAAGTGTATATGTGGTTTGTGCATAAACAAGTAATCTTAACAAAGGACAATTTAGTTAAGCGCAACTAGACAGGTTCTACTAGGTGTAGTTTCTGTGATCAGGACGAGACTATCAAGCATCTCTTTTTGACTGTCCGTTGCTTACGAGGGTTGTGGCGCTCTGTGCAAATTGCCTTTAACATTACTCCTCCGACTTGATCAACACGTTATTCGGGCGTGGCTTCTTTGGGATAGAGTCCGAAACAGCTAGACACATTCGTGTAGGAGTATGTGCGTTGTTATGGGCAATTTGGAATTGCAAAAATGATTTGGCTTTTAACAGAAAAACAACTATTCATTTTTTGCAGGTTGTATTCCGCTCTTGACCGATCCGTATGTGGTCCTTACTCACTCCGACGGAGGCCAGGGAGCGTTTGGTTACTGGATCTGTCCGGTGGGAGATGGTAGCGCGGGATATCTTCAACCGGTTTGGATGGCGGTCATGTAATAGGATAGGCAATTAGTTTACCTATATTTTATTTTGCCTGCCGGTTGTGGCTTATTGGGCTTTTTGTTTTGGCTTTGAGGCTCTGTGTGAGCTAGCCTTTTCTTTTGTTTGCAGACTTTGAGACCTTGTTGAACATTATTTACTCTCTAATAAATGTGGTCGTATGCATCGTTCTGATGGAGAGGCCGGGGAGTCCCCCCTTTTCGAAAAAAAAACGGTTTGATTTTGCTGGAATAAACATCCATTATTTTTGTTACAATCGTCTTGCATTTTTGCTGGAACCAGCGTTTGTTTCTGCTACAACTGTTCTTCGCTTTCTTTGGAACCAACACGCTTTTTTTTTTTGTTTGCAATTTTGACAATGGCGACCGTGCTAATGGTGAGCGCCGACGGGCGAAGCGACGGCCTGTCACCGCCGAGCTGCAACCTTCGCTTCTCGGAGCTGCAACCGCAGGCCACGGCTGTTGCATGCATGAAGCCGGCGACAAGTGCAAGCGGCGACCGATGGCGGCAGCGAAGTGTGCTGCCGCGGCGAGGACATCCGCGAGGGCGGACCACGGACGAGGACGGCCGGCAAGGTGCGGCAACCGGAGAGCGTGTGTCCCGGCAAGGCGAAGGGAGTGATGAGAGGCAGGGGGATTTTTTTTATACGCGCTCGTGAGGAAGACAACCGCATCAATAAATGCGGTACATAGCGACTTTATCAAACGGCTGAAACTGGACCGGCAGAACTATTAGACCGGTGCGCCGGCGCCTATTAACCGCCTTCAAACATTGAACTGATATTGAATTGAAAAAAGAACCTTGTGTAATTATCGACCGAACTGTCAAAATGATGCAATTTTACATTATATTTTCCTTCCACTTTTTTATTTCATTCTCGTTTCAGCTTGTGGATAATAAGATGAAGATATTTTGGGATAGTTCTTTGGTTATACAATTTCCAAAAATTCAGAGTTCCATTGTATTTCGTCCCGGGCCCCCAAATTCCTGGAGACGGCCCTGAGTAGAAGAAATACAAGACAACATATGCAACATACGCGCAATCAATAAAACCTTGCCAAATTAGAATAGGCACCTTGATGGGTGAATAGGACAGGCCATCTGCCTTTGACTCCTCGAGGTTAAAATAGTGTAAGTGCATCTAGTGCCACCCCTAGTTGGTTTTGGAGTATTGACGACAAATGTGGTTGAGGGACTAATGCGTTTGTGAGAATTGCAGGATAACGCAGGTAGTGTCCCTCATTGATTCGGTTTACCTACCGGAGATGACCCCTAAAAATATATGAAGACATTGACGACAATGGTGGTATGTGAAGATATTCACATTGAAGACTATGACATGAGAAGACATCGAGTGAAGACTATGGAGCGCGAAGACTGTGTCGTTTCGTTGTTTCCTTTTCTTCTTTGTTGAGTCGTAGGAACCACCATACTGTTAAGTGGGGTCCAAGTGATCATAGTCAGAATGACTGAAGTGATGCTCAACCCAAATCCTATGTCTTCGAGCGAAGACAATGAGAGCAAAACTTATCCAGAGCTCGATGAGTCAGCTTTGCCTGTAGCCCAAGTAAAGCTGACGCGTGTGTTAGAAATCCGACCGTTGGACACGTGTCGGTTCCTTAGTGACCCAGGGTCATTTCGGACATATCAGGTCGGGTTGCCTCCTGGCTATAAATAGCCCACCCCCTACACCATAAATTGGTGGCTGCTCAGAGTTAGTGCACGGCTTTTGTCGTTTGAGAGCAACCCACCTCGAAGCCTTTGAGAGAGAGAAATCCTTGCGAGGACAAAGCTCAAACACCCAGAGCCAAAGAGTGTTAGGCATCATCAAGTCTTTACATGCATGTGACTGAAGACTTATTACACTTGAGGACTATGAATCCTCCGGCCGGTTAGGCGTCGCGTTCGAGCATCCAAGAGTCATTGTGGATTGCCGGTGAACGCAGTCTGTGAAGGTTCGGAAGTCTACCTTGAAGACTTACCAGAGTGATTGGGCGAGGACTCTGTGTCCTTAGCTCAAGGGGAATAAGGTGAAGACGCGGTCTTCTGAGTTGAATCTCAGCCTCCCTAACCAGATGTACAGTTGTCACAGCAACTGGAACTGGTCCAACAAATCCCGTGTCTTCAACAAGTGACTGGTTCTATCCCTTCCCTCCTTTACCTTGAGTTTGTCTTCGTGAAGTCATTGCATATATGTCTTATCTGTTTGACTTCATCGCTTGACTACTATCGTTGTTTGGCTTCATACTATCTTCCATCCTGATCCTTACTACATAGCTGCTATTAGTCTTGTCTGTTCACATTATTGCATACTTGACTATGGCTTGCTTGTAGTTTATCTTCCGCTGCATATCAATTAGGTCATTTCTGTTGTTTGTCTTCGAAACATTCGTGTTTTGAAGACTTCCATAAAATCGCCTATTCACCCCCCCTCTAGTCGATAACTAGCACTTTCAATTGGTATCAGAGCAAGGTACTCCCTTGTTCTGTGTGATTCGGTTTAACCACCTGGAGTTTTAGCTATATGGACTACGGGGATAATCAAAGTCTCCGCTGCTTGCCCGTGTTCGATGGAACCGACTATCCCTCTTTGGAAGAACAAGATGCGCATGCATCTTGAAGCCGATGATGTCGACCTCTGGTATGTCGTCAAGAACGGCGTTCCTAAATCTGGTGAAGGTGTCACCCTGGCGATGTCAAGAAGTTCATTCAACTGGACTCAAGCGCAAAGAACATCATCTGTGGTCATCGACCAAAGGGCGATATGGCCGTGTGAGTGCTCTGAAGCGTCGAAGCTAGTCTGGACTGGCTATCCAAGGTCAACGATGGCGTCTCACCCCGGAGAGATCAAAGGATCTTTGTTCTTCGCAACCTCTTCAACCGCTTCAAGAGAAACGACAATGAAAATGTCCAGCTCACGTTTGATCGCCTCACTGACATCACAAATGAGCTTCATGCTCTCGGTGCCACTGAAGTCACCAAGCATGAAATCGTGAAGACACTACTGAGATCACTTGACAGCTCCTTTGACACCCTTGCCCTCATGATACAAGAACGTCCTGACTTCAAGACACTCGATCCGTCTGATATACTTGAGAGGCTCAACACACATGAGTTCCAACTTTATGAGAAAAGAGATATCTATGGTCCCAACTATGGCCGAACTCGCGCTTTGAAGGCAAAAGTTGTTTCCTCATCGAAGAAGAATCATCATGCGGTTACGATGATCCACGAAGACATTGGAAAGGAACTTGCTATGCTTGTGAAGAAGTTCCAGAAGTTCACTAGAAAGAAAGGCTTCAGAAAGTCTTCATGATCCAGCTCAAGAGATGATGAAGCTTCCACTCATGACTACAAGAAGAGAACTGTCACAAGTGCAAGAAAACTGGACACTATATCTCTGAGTGTCCACAGTGGGACAATGAGAAGAAGAAGAAGAAGAGCAAGGAATATGATTCTGATGACAAGAAAAAGAAGAAATCTTCAAAGTCTTCTTCCAAGTCCTCATCAAAGTCTTCATCGCATAAGAAGAGCTCATCTGGCAAGGCTCGTGCTTTTGTTGGCAAGGAAATGGATTCAGAGGAGGAGTCTGCTTCTGAGGAGGTGGAGGTGGAATCTGAAGAGGAGTCTGACCCTGGCGTTGCAAGTCTGGCTTTAGCCACTGCCTATGTTGCCAAGTCCATCTTCAACACTGAAGACAATGACTTCTACACCAACGCTGAAGTTGATGGCAAGGACGACCCTGCTCCCACCTACTGCTTCATGGCACGCGGTGCCAAGGTAAAATCACGTGATGCTTACTTTCAAACATCAAGTGAAGATAACTCTGATTGTGAATCCAAACCCAGCTAAAAAACACTTGCTAAAATTGCAACCGAACAACAAAGAGCTATGGAACATGCTGAAAAACTGTTAGACAAAAGCGATGACATGTTGGACACAGAAATGACACGTTCACAGTCCTTAGTTGAAGACATTAAAAATCTTCATGCTAAGTACCAAGAACTTGAAAGTCGTCATGAAACGCTCTCAACTACTCATGAAAGGCTCTCCTATGATTATCTTCAAAGGAAGCAAGAGCTTGAGAAATTGAGAGCGGCTCATGAAGATCTTCAAAAAGAGAATGAGTCACTTCGCGCTCAACAGATCAGTTCCGCTCAGGATGGATTTGAACCACCATGTCTAAAATGTCTTGAGCGTGATATCGCTACCTCTGTTCCTGAATGTTCAACTACTGCTACTATTGCATTGTCTTCAACTACTAATGTGGTAACTAACCCCTCTGCGGAGGATACCACTGCTATTCTTGATGAAAATGCTAGGTTGAAGACATTGCTTGAAACAGGGATGTACAAAAGTTTCGAAGGGCATCGGACACTGTGCGATGTCCTCAAAAAGCAGATTCTGAACCGAAACCCTAGGAAAGAGGGTGTTGGGTTCGAGAGGAAAATGAATGTTGATGGTTCCTCTTTGGAAGCCCGAGCGGTATCCCAAAACCACATGGGTTCTTTGCAAAGGGACCTTTAGTGGATCCATCCACCTTATCTGGCTTTACTTGTGCTAACCCTATTATCATTGATGAATCCTTGGATGCAAACTATAAGCTGTTCAAGAATCAGAATGGTGAAGTGTTTGCCAGGTATATTGGTACTAACTGCAGGAATGGACCGCCTATGAAGAAGATCTGGGTTCCCAAAAGCTGTCTTGAGAATATTCCAGTGAATGTCATCATGACACCACCTGTGAAGAAGACAAACCCCAGACCTAAGGCGTCATATGGTCCAAAGGCTTCATACAGACAGAGGACTCACCTGAGTCACCCTAACGCCAATGTTTTGCAGGAAATCGTACTCAAATTTATGATTATGAGCGTGTGTCTTCAAACCGCTATGTTCATAGAACTAAGAACTTTTCTGCTTATTCATATGAGTATCATTCATCTCCTGCAAGGCTATTTGCTAGGGCTCCAAAGCCGAATTTCTCAGATGCTGCACTTAGACTCATTGCTTCTAAGCCACCCCTGAAGATGTGGGTGGTTAAGAAGCATTAACTCTCTTTTGCAGGAAAGGGTCTCCAGCCGATAATCAAAGGCGTCTGATGCTATTCTTTGGGGACCTAAAACATCTTGTAGGGCACAAGATCAAATTCCCAAATGGTCTCACTATGTATTTTGTTCCTGAATCGTTTGCCATTCATCCTATCAGTCATAATCTCGATTTAAGCTTCAATAATCCACTTGCCTGTCAAATGTTTATGCTTCACAATGCTCTTGGTGAAGCCTATCCCCCTAACTGTACTGCAGGGTATGACACCTCATGCTTCAGAATGGATTATGGACAGTGGATGCACTAATCATATGGTAGTGATCGAAGTCTTCTCATGGACTCAACCTTACGTCCATTAGACAAGAGTCACATCACATTTCTTGACACTTTGGTAAAAGCAAGGTATTGGGTCTAGGTAGAGTTGCAATCTCAAAGGATCAACACATGGATAAAGTGATGCTTGTTGAATCCCTTGGTTTCAACTTGATGTCTGTCTCAATGCTTTGTGACTTGAACATGATTGTGATATTCGAAAAATATTGTTGCCTTGTACTAATGGAATCTGACAACTCTCTAGTCTTTGAAGGGTATAGGAAAGATGATCTATACATGGTAGATTTCTCAGCAGGTCCACAGCTTGCCGTATGTCTTCTTGCAAAAGCTTCAGAATGCTGGCTCTAGCATCGGAGGCTGGGGCATGCTGGCATGAGGAACTTACACACACTTGCTAAGAAGAAGCATGTCATAGGCATCGAAGGTATCAATTTAAAGAAGGATCATTTGTGTGGTGCTGCGATTTGGAAAGATGACTAGGGCAAAGCACCCTCGAAGACAATCATGACGACATCTCAACCCTTCGAGCTGTTACACATGGATTTGTTTGGCCCTACTCATTACTCTACCCTCACAACAACTGCTTGTCTCTATGGCTTCGTCATTGTTGATGACTACTCAAGATACACATGGGTGCACATAGTTATCTACAAGACTGAAGTGCAAGATGTCTTCAGACACTTCGCCAATCGAGCAATGAACAATTATGGCGTCAAGATCAAGCATATCAGAAGTGATAATGGCACTGAATTCAAGAACACCGGACCTGATCTTTATCTGGATACTATGGGAATCACTCATGATTTCTCTGCTCCATACACACCTCAGCAAAATGGCATCATGGAGCGCAAGAACCGAACCCTCATTGAGATGGCTCGAACAATGCTCGACGAGTACAAGACACCAAGAAAGTTCTGGCCTGAAGCCATTGATACAGCTTGTCACGTCATCAGCCGTGTTTATATCCATAAACTTCTGAACAAAACATCCTATGAGCTCCTTACTGGCAAGAAGCCAAATGTCAGTTACTTCAGAGTATTTGGGGCTAAGGGCTGGATCAAGGATCCCCATCACAAGTCAAAATTTGAACCCAAAGCTCACGAAGGCTTCATGCTCGGCTACGGAAAGGACTCGCACTCCTACAGAGTCTTCAACCTCTATCTCTACAAAATCGTCGAAACTGTAGATGTGCGATTTGATGCAACCAATGGTTCCCCAAGTACACTAGACGAAGCTCCGCCCAGCGAATCTATCAAGCTGATGGGAACTGGTGAAATCATGCCAAATGAAGCACAACCTGAAGAGGAACTTATCATTTCTGCACCTAACCAACCTGAAGACAATGCTCAGCCTGAAGACAATCCTTCCAATGATGACAATGATCAGCATGAGCAAAGTCTTCATCCAGTTCATCCTCGAGTTGCAAATGAAGTACAGATTGAGAAGATAATCGATAGCATCAATGCACCTGGTCCGCTTACTCGCTCAAGAGCAACACAGCTAGCAAATTTCTGTGGGCACTTTTCATTTGTGTCAATATCAGAACCCAAGAAAGTTCTTTGAAGCTTTTATGGAACCGTAATGGATTCAAGCTATGCAAGAAGAACTTCCACAGTTCAAGCTGAATAATGTTTGGGAACTTGTCAAGCGCCCTGACCCTCGCAAGCATAACATTATTGGCACCAAATGGATATATCGAAACAAGCAAGATGAGCATGGTCAAGTCGTCAGAAACAAAGCACGGCTTGTGGCTCAAGGATATACTCAAGTTGAAGGAATTGACTTCGATGAAACATTTGCTCATGTAGCTAGGCTTGAAACCATTCGCATACTACTAGCCTATGCTAACCACCACAACATCTTGCTCTATCAAATGGATGTGAAGAGTGCATTTCTCAACGGCAAGATTGAAGAAGAAGTATATGTCGCTCAACCCCCTGGCTTTGAAGATCCAAAACATCCTGATATGGTGTACAAGCTAAATAAAGCACTGTATTGCCTCAAACAAGCTCCTCGCGCCTGGTATGAAACGATCAAAGACTTCGTGAAGAGCAAAGGCTTCAAACCTGGATCCCTTGATCCCACACTCTTGACGAAGACATATGATTGTGAACTGTTTGTATGCCAAATATATGTGGATGACATTATCTTCGGCTGCACCAACCAGAAGTATAGTGATGAATTTGGATACATGATGCAAGAACAATATCAGATGTCCATGAAGGGAGAGCTCAAGTTCTTCCTTGGTCTTCAAATTAAATCGACAAAGGAATGACATCTTTATATCTCAAGAAAAATACCTCCAAGATTGTCTTAAGAAGTTTGGAATGCAAAGTGCAAAGGATACACGACGCCAATGCCAGCCAAACACCATCTGGTTCCCGACGACAATGGTAAAGAGTTCGATCAAAAGGTATACCGCTCCATGATTGGTTCCTTACTTTACCTATGTGCATCTAGGCCAGATATTATGCTTAGTGTTTGCATGTGTGCTTGATTCCAAGCGGCACCAAAGTAATCGCATCACTTAGCTGTGAAGCAAATTCTTCGATATTTGGCTCACACCCCAACACTCGGATTATGGTATCCAAAGGGCTCAAAATTTGATTTGGTTGGATTTTCGGATGCTGATTATCTTTGGTGACAAGGTGGATCGCAAATCTACATCAGGCACATGTCACTTTCTGGGACGATCACTCGTTTGTTGGTCTTCAAAGAAGCAAAATTGTGTATCACTCTCAACTGCTGAATCTGAATACATTGCTGCTGGATCTTGCTGTGCTCAGCTTCTATGGATGAAACAAACTCTCAAGGACTATGGCATCAATATGACACAAGTACCTCTCTTCTGCGACAACGAAAGCGCCATCAAGATTGCCAACAATCCAGTCCAACACTCGAAGACAAAGCACATTGAAATTCGTCATCATTTTCTCAGGGATCATGTCATGAAGAAAGATATTGACATCACTCACGTCAACATTGAAGAGCAACTGGCAGATATCTTCACAAAGCCCTTGGATGAGAAAAGGTTTTGCAAGTTACGGTGTGAGCTAAATATCTTGGAATCCTCAAATGTCCTGTGATCAAGCACACATCCTAACACTTATGCATGTTGATGACTTAGATGTGCAACACACAAGTAACATATATCTTCAATCAATGAAGACTTACCTTCTGAGTGTGAATACATTAACGTGGAATTTGACTTCGGAGCGCCACGATAGTTGTGCGCCGTGTCTGGGTCTAATACTTCCTATACGGTGGGTAACGCCACCACCAAATTTCTTTGTTGAAGTGTTTCACTCATGGCGTTATTTCTTCAATATATTCGCATTTGATTTGTCTTCAACTTCAACTTATCTTCATGATTTTCTTCACTATGTTGAGTTGGTTGCTGTCTGATATATATATATATATATATATATATATATATATATATATATATATATATATATATTACATCCTCTCTGACATTCACTTATAGCTATGTCTTCAAGTTGAATCTTTTGAACTAAGTGAATGTGATCGGACCCTAATCTCTCTATGCTTTCTATCTCAAACTCTATCTGTCCAAATCATATGCATTCTATTGAAACTGTCAAATGTCTTCTCTGCGTCCTTGTCAGCAGAAGACACAGAGACAAACTTTAAGTCTGTTTTAAATGATTCATCATTCTTTGTTGAATTCCGGAGAAGCCGGAACGACCATCCGACAAACCTGGTGGGCGTGGGAACGTGGGACATCTCAGAGTATGTTGCATGCGTGCCACGTGCCCCTCAGATGTGAACCGCCAGGGGCACCTACGTAATTGCGCTGCGCCGCACACCTCGTTATAAATACCTGTCCCATGCGGTAAAGAAAATCTTCTTCTAACTCTCCACCTCGTCAAAACCCTAGCGCCACCGCTAGCTCTCGACGACGCCGGCGACGAAGCGCTTAGCTGCCGCGACCTCTCCGACGTCGTCCTCACGCCGGCCGCGAACATCTTCATCTCCGCCGCCGCCGTAGGTGTCCTCCGTCGCCAAGTTAGGGCACGGTGGATTAAACTGCTAGGCCTCCCTTCTTCCCGTCTAGCAGTTCTTCAAGTGGTAAATATAACTCTACTTTTACCATCTGTTTGATCTTCAAGATTCATCCTTCTTACCAAAATTGGTTTCTACCCATACAATGTTAGATCTATTCTGTCTGCATCTCGTACTGCCTAGTATATTCACTTAAGCTTCACAACTAGTTAGATTCCTCACTTGTACTTATTCATGGATTTGTACAAATCTGGAACCAACTCTCAGCGTATAAGTGAATGTCTTCGCATCATGAGGTCAATGTCTTCAAACAGATTTATCTTCAAAATCTTCTGAGAATGCATATGACCTCTTCTCCTTCCCTCGCATCTCTAATGCTGTCACAGGTACATGTCTGTGGTAGAATCCCTTGGTTCTCATAGTCTGCATTCGTTTGCAGAATTCTTACAGCATCAAACTAACTCTCTCCGAAGCCGCCTCATCAATCCAGCAAACACAAGCCTTTTAAGCCTTTGAACGTGAAGCCATTCAGTTTGAAATTCATGGCTTCAGAGAAATCAGTCAGGAAGGGCGGCAGACAGCGTCGTGAGGGAACCTCAAAAGATCTACCTGATGACCTCGCAGAGCTGTACAAGACAGATCCCAAAGAGACTTACAATCAGCGCAAGACGCGAATCCAATGGATTCGGCGCTATTGGGCTGAACAGTGGTTCAAGTACAATTTCGTCACACAGGAATATGCCGATAAGAATGCCATCAGAAGCCCTTGGGGTGATATTCTTTTTTGAGGCCTTCCTCCCAAGAACATGGCTGAAGCAATTGCACAAGGTTTCTATCCTTGCATGGTCCGTGGACCTCAGCCTGAGAATGCCGACCCGAAGTCTTTGCTCTGGTGTCGTGATGATAATCTCTTCAAGCGCAACTTCCAGCATGCAAAGGCTTCTGCAAAGGAAAACAAGAAGTCATTGGGATTAGACTTCAACCCTGGTCCCTCTGCTCCCCGTGCTGACGGCTCACGTGACGCTGAACCCAATGTCATCGGTCTGTTTTCAAATCTTGATGGCCTCGTCACTTAGTTTTTGGTCCAAGGTGCCAAAGTGGATCACTCTGATGACGATGCTGAGTCTGATGAAGCCCCAGCTCCAGCTCCTGCTCCTGCTCCAAAGCCGCAGAAGCTTAAGAAAGTCAAGGCTCCAAAGTCAGCTGCTCCTCCAAAAGCTTCACGTGTGAAGCCACTGGCTACTGCACCTCCTGAAGCCAGTGTGCAGTCTGAAGATCAATCCCGTATCTCCAAGAAGACGGAGAAGAGAAAGAAAACTTTCAAGAATCTTGAATCGACATCGACCCTGCTGCCATTTTGCGTGAAGAGCACATTGATCATCCAAGTGATGACGATCTTGCAGATGATGCTCTTGAGCAACTTATCAAGAGCAAAGAAGAAGCAGAAATCTTCAACAACTTGCCTCTCTTTGATGTGGCTATCATCCATCACTTCATTGATGAGTGGTTTGACTCACCAAATATCAGTTTTGAAGATCTGCAACTTCCTATTGGCCTCAGCATCTCCTTCAATGGAGCCATTGCTTCTGAGCTAGCTCTTGCTCAGCGGATTGTTGAACTGAAGCACAAGATTGACTATGAAAAGGCTCAGTTCAAGAAGCATATGGCTGCACTCAGCGTGCAAGACGTCAAAAACTTCAAGGTCATGCAGCACGACCTCAAAGAAACCTTTGTCAAGAAGCGTGAAGAAGCCAGAGGCTCTCGTGAGCGCATGAAGGCTCTGGCTGACAAGTGCGTGCTTGCCTACAATGAGGCTGAGAAGCGTAAGGCTCTTGGCTGTCCTGGCATCGACCCCAGGATGGCTGCAAAGAAAAAGAAGTCTTCAACTGACCAAGCTGCACCTTCAAGGCAGGAAGAACCCCGCATAGTCTTCCCAAGCAGCATGGTGGCTTGAAGCCAAAGGTCCGGTCAACCGCTTCGAGCAGAAGAAGGCGAGGGCTGCCGAGGCTGAAGCCGTAAAAGGAAAAATCTGGCGCCTCGATGCTTCTCCTCCAAGAAGAATCTAAAGACCAAGAAGAATTGGGCTGCTCCCAGAGCCCTTGGTTGTTGAACCCATTTCGTGGTTAGATCCTGCGTCTGCAACCCAAGAACTTCGCATGACTGTTCATGAGCACCTTCCACAGAGGCTCCTGGTGAAGAGACTCCAGGCTGATCCCATCACTGCCAAGACATTGGTCACCATGACAATGTTGAAGATGATGAAGTTCTTCCTCAAATCGAGTGCAATGTGGTATCATCGCCTGTTCGTACGAACAGCGAACTCATCAGCATTGGTCGTCCTCTGACGCCAATTGCACAGGATGCTTCATGGGTTGATCGCCCGCAACAACAAGACTCCCCTTGTACTCCCCAACAACAAGTCACTCCCCAACAACAACAGCAAGAAGAAGAGGAAGACTTTGAGGCCCAGCCAACCCCATCTCCAAAGGCGTCGCCAGCATTTCGCAGGCTTCGCAAACGTCAAAGGGCTCAAGTACCTCTTTCGAGCGTTCCAGAAGGAGAAGTGCACCACCAACCTGTTGCACATCAAGTGTTTCCAGAAGCCACTCCAACTGTGAATGTCTCTGAGTCTGAAGCTAAAGCTGCTGAAGACAATCCGACTGCATCAGCCGCAGACACCCAAGAAGAAGAAGAACGTGTCCCTACACCCCCAGTTATTGAAGAAGTTATCCCCGATATCAACGTGCCAGTGCCTGACCCTCCAGCTCCTAAAGTGGAGGTTGAAAACATTGAGGCTGCCACCTCCAACACCAATGAAGCCAATGACGTGGTCATGGCTGAAGCCAATGTGGAGCCTATCCCAACTGCTCCTGAAGGCATTGAAGGAAATGTGCCTGAAGCCAATGAGGCAACTGCTCCCGAAGCATCTGCTGAGCAGCCTGAAGCCTCCGTTGCTGCCACTGCTCCAGTTCCGCCACCAAGACCCTACACAATCAAGCAAGCATACAACTATGGCGAGCTAGTCATAGTAAGATGGCCCGTTCTGGTCCCTCCGCCATATGCCTCAGGTCCTCAATTCGACTATCATATTGAGCATAGGCCTCAGGTCTAGAAGCCGAAGCCAAGACTGCCAAGGTTTCCATGCACTGCCACCTCAACATGTTCTTTCAATGCAAATGGCTTCAAAGCCCACAACACTTTCTTTGACAGAGCAAAGAACCCCTACACAAGGCCAAGGATATCTTCTGACCGGTTCTGGAGCTATCAGCAAAGAAGCTATTACTCATGTGTTCTGTATGATCAAGGCCGCATTTTCCCTCATATGCGCCTCGACACTGAAGCCATTGCCGGACTGCCGTGCTTAGAAGAAGCACTTGATTGCTTTTGTGATGCAGGTCTGCTTGGTTTCAGAATGTGAGACAAAAACCTTGGAATGAAGAACTTGTGCTTCAATTCTATGCTACCCTCCACATGCAGCGATTACAACAGAGAATACGAAGACATGGGTTCTCGAGTGGATGACAGAAATGTCCATCATGAAGCCAAAGCTCTTGACATCATTGAGCTCACAGGCCTACCCACTCCCGGAGAGCTGTTTGAACACGGATGTCAACTCCACCGCGATGCCTTGGAGAGCATATTTCATAAGCCGTAACCCGACATGAGTCGGATCTTTGAGCATGATGAAGCCACTGCCACATGATGCTGAATACCCTCAGCACTTCTTTGTTGATGACCTTGAGTATCTGCCTCGCACAATATATCACATCATCAGGCGAACTCTATGGCCTATCAAAAGGGCATTCATCGTCTGCAAAACTGGAAGGAGCAATGAAGACATTAGTCTTCTACATCCTCAATGGCATCAGCTTCAACACGCAAGAATTCTTCATCCGACAATTGGCTGCGTCTGGATCTGATCTGTTTGGTCCAAGTTCTATGCTCCATGGGTCATGCGCCTCATCAAGATGCACTCTGCTATCAACTATCAACCCTCTGCTCGCAATCATCTGATCTTTCTACCAAAGGTTGATATGTCTGTTGAAGCCATATACCCTGAGCCTGCCAAAACGCCTCTAAGTCTTCAGAACACAGATCACCACAGCTTCTCTCAACCCATGGAAGGCGTCCAAGCGGTATCTCGTGTCTATCCCCTGGTTGGGAACACATGTCTGCCTCATCGTGCACGGACTGAAGCCACTGAGAGCACAATTGGCCAAAGGCCTCGGAAGCGCTCTCGAGTCCTCAATGATCGAGAACTTCTTGTGGCGCTGCATCAAAAGCAAGATAAGCATCACTTCTGGCTCAAGCGTCAAATGCAAAGCCTCTTGGTGGACGTCAATCGCATTCGAAACCTTGCCACCAAGAATGCTTTTGTCACTCACGAGACATGTCGGCGGTCATGGAAGAGTTTGACTCTGCTCAGTGCTGAAGCAGATCTTCAAGACAATGGCTTCACTGAACGCTTCAAGTTTGACTCCACTCCTCCACGGAATGCAGTCCTACGACGAACTCCATCACTTGAAGACTCTGACTATTCTTCCTCCGCGGCAACTGTCAATGCCAGAGTGATCGATGATGAAGCCGATGCTACTTCACCGCCCCCTACTTCTGCACGAATCGACACTGCACCAAGCTCGTCTGCACCGCCAACCAACAACGACAACCCTGCTGCATCATCTTCTTCAGAAGAGGACGAGGAGATGCTTTATGTCTTCAAACCTTTTTGGTCCTTACTGACAAAAGGGGGGGAAGCATATGAGTTTGATAGTCTTCAAGCGGGTTCATAAGGGCGGTTGCACTATATTTTGCCTAGTGTTTACAACTCTCGCTTTTGATACATTTGGTTCTTTGAGTTGTAACACTTAAACTCGATGGTCGTCTGCTACTTATTTGCTTTACTGCGTGCGATGATAAATTCTGCATGTGCGATGATAACTTCGCACTTAGATCATTCTCAGACGTCCATTTTTCATTATGCATGTCATTCTCTTAGCTATATCATTTCATGCATGATGAATTATCTTCATAAGTTGAAGAGGATCTCCACAAGTACAACCTGCCATGTGCATTTGCATACCAAAAGCAAACTACTTATATGCACATATTCAGGGGGAGACTATTCCACTTATGAAGACAATTCCTATCCTTTACAATTTCACATATTTTTATCCCGTTGAAAACTTCAACCAGTTTGTCATCAATCACCAAAAGGGGAGATTGTAAGTGCATCTAGTGCCACCCCTAGTTGGTTTTGGAGTATTGACGACAAATGTGGTTGAGGGACTAATGCGTTTGTGAGAATTGCAGGATAACGCAGGTAGTGTCCCTCATTGATTCGGTTTACCTACCGGAGATGACCCCTAAAAATATATGAAGACATTGACAACAATGGTGGTATGTGAAGATATTCACATTGAAGACTATGACATGAGAAGACATTGAGTGAAGACTATGGAGCGCGAAGACTATGTCGTTTCGTTGTTTCCTTTTCTTCTTTGTTGAGTCGTAGGAACCACCGTACTGTTAAGTGGGGTCCAAGTGATCATAGTCAGAATGACTGAAGTGATGCTCAACCCAAATCCTATGTCTTCGGGCGAAGACAATGAGAGCAAAACTTATCCAGAGCTGGATGAGTCAGCTTTGCTTGTAGCCCAAGTAAAGTTGTCGTGTGTGTTTGAAATCGACCGTTGGAACACGTGTCGGTTCCTTAGTGACCTAGGGTCATTTCGGACATATCAGGTCGGGTTGCCTAGTGGCTATAAATAGCCCACCCCCTACACCATAAATTGGTGGCTGCTTAGAGTTAGTGCACGGCTTTTGTCGTTTGAGAGCAACCCACCTCGAAGCCTTTGAGAGAGAGAAATCCTTGCGAGGACAAAGCCCATACTCCCAGAGCCAAAGAGTGTTAGGCATCACTGAAGTCTTTCTGTCTGTGTGACCTGAAGACTTATTACACTTGAGGACTGTGAATCCTCCAGCCGGTTAGGCGTCGCGTTCTGAGCATCCAAGAGTCATTGTGGATTGCCGGTGAACGAAGTCTGTGAAGGTTCGGAAGTCTACCTTGAAGACTTACCAGAGTGATTAGGCGAGGACTGTGTGTCCTTAGCTCAAGGGGAATAAGGTGAAGACGCGGTCTTGAGTTGAATCTCAGCCTCCCTAACCGGATGTACAGTTGTCACAAAGAATCGAACTGGTCCAACAAATCATGTGTCTTCAACAAGTGGCCCGGTTCTATCCCTTCCCTCCTTTACCTTGAGTTTGTCTTCGTGAAGTCATTGCATATATGTCTTATCTGTTTGACTTCATCGCTTGACTACTATCGTTGTTTGGCTTCATACTATCTTCCATCCTAATCCTTACTACATAGCTGCTATTAATCTTGTCTGTTCACATTATTGCATACTTGACTATGGCTTGCTTGTTGTAGTTTATCTTCCGCTGCATATCAATTAGGTCATTTCTATTGTTTGTCTTCGAAACATCCGTGTTTTGAAGACTTTCATAAAAATCACCTATTCACCCCCACCCCCTCTAGTCGATAACTAGCACTTTCAAATAGTCATTAGGATCATATTCTGAACAAGAATCTACAGGTGGGGAGCGTATGAGTCTCATTGCATCCAGAATGGCACTCAATGCCTTGGTGCCAATTTTGTAAGTCGTTGCAGTGTTCCATACTATTCTTCTGCTGCGCGGATTCCGATATTCACTGTAATTACGTATAATATCTGAGAACCGTGAAAACATAAATAGTAGTGAGATTATCTTTGTAATGCCAAGGATATTCTAATATAGGGCCACCCCTGTAAACCCTTGTGTGCTATCACTAGATTCTGATGAGAGAGCTCATGTGTGCAGCAATATGGTGCGTGCATTAATATAATCTGGCACAAGTACACAAAAAATAGGTTCCAGAAGTAAGGATAGTTGGTAGATGATAGGTTCATAATATAGTCTATAGAGAGTTTATTGCCAAACCCTGATAAGAAGAGCACACAGCAACTAGGCAGATCGTAGTGTACATAAATGGGGTACACCATAACCACGATAAAAATGGGGTACACCATAACCACGATATATAAATCGGGAAAGTGGAACTGGCTGGAAAATACGATGTTGTATTGCCTCTACTAATTGAGAGCCTATCGATTCTGTGCCAGCTCTATTAGTCATATGCGTCTTTGATGTCCCCTGCTCCCCTTCTGGACAAGGAACATACTGTACGTACTAAATATAGAATAACAAAAGAGGAACATGTTAAAGAACAGAGGAGGAAGCATATTCTTGAGGTTCCGCTGCATTGCATACAATGTTGGTTGCCCACTCATGATGAATCACAGCGCCCAAAGAAATGCAATTCCATGTTGTCTCTCTATATGTGGCCACATGCATTTGGAAAATAAAGTGGGAGCACTACCTGACCAATTAAATGTGTGTCTGTAACTAATATCAGTATCATATCACAATTCGTATTTGAAGAAGTAAGATTTGGACTTATGATTGGTGTGTTGTTTAGCTTCAAGAGTGAACTGCTGCTAGTGCGACACATAGCAGCTACACAGATCATAGCGTAGATATAACGGGAAAACCCTAAGCATCAGGAGTAAAATCAGCAAAGTGGAACTTGCTGGAATATATGTGCTAGTATTGCCGGTACAGCTAGAAAGGCTTCGGATACCAGCTCTCTTCAACTGAAGGTGCGGTATTGTTAATATCGGTGTAACTCTCAAAGGCGACATAGCTCCCCGCATTTCCTTGCTAACCTTATAGGATTCAAGTGGGCAGGCCACTACAAATCCTATTCCTTAATTTACAAAATCCTACGAATCAAAGAGGCCCGAAGAGTTCAAAGTGTCCATCACAACCGACCATATAGACCTCTCCACTGCAAATTTCCCTGCTCATCTTCACTACAAGGAACATACTGTACTAGTATCATACTCCCTCTGCTCCAAAATATAAGTCTTTGTAGAGATTTCCACTATGGATCACATACAGATGTATACAGATACATTTTAGAGTGTAGATTCACTCATTTTTCTCCATATGTGGTCCATGGTGGAATCTATACAAAGACTTGTATTTAGGAACGGAGAGAGTACTTATTTAAAAAGAACGTAAGAGGAGCATGCTAACGAAGAGCAAGCAGATTTTGGATAATAAAATGTTCGTTGCGCAGTGTCCACACATGATGAACTAGAGCACATTAAGAATGCAACTCCCTGCTGTCTCTCGATATGTGGTGCACGTGCTTTTGAAAGTAAAGTAGGAACATTAGCTAACCAATTAAATGTTATTTGTTTTAGTAATATCAGCATCATATCAGATTCGTATTTGGGCAACAAGTTTGGAATTATGAGTGGCACATTGTTTAGCTTGATGGATTCAGAGCGATTGCTAGCAGTGCGATGATGGTACTGAATATAAAGGCATGTCTGCATGCAAGTCGCGTGACTTTTATCATTTGGGTCAGTCAACCATTTTAGCCGGTTGGATGAAGATCCTACGTCTCCTAACCCTTCTTCTTCCTCGTCTCTGATTCTTCCCATACATAACACTGCATGGGCCGCCGGCCGAACCACCGGCCCCGACCCCCCGACCCCCCGCCCTCCCCTGAACCACCCCCACGGCATGTGTTCCTCCGCCACCCCCACCCCCATCCGCATCGAGTTTTCTTTGTTCGGCGTGGCCCCACCACCTCCCCCCACAACCACCGTCCCCACACGAGCCCCTTCATTCGCACCGGCGAACTCCGTGACTCTGAAAAATCGATCGACCCAATTTTGAAATTTAGTCTCATCATTTAACTAGTGTGGCATATAAAAGACGAAAACCATAAGCATTGCGAGTATAGTGTTGAGCGTGCCATGGCGGATCTGAAGGTGCAAACCGGACAAAGGCAACTTCGCAACCAATGTTTGCTTTCAACTAGCAAGTAAGTGATGGACAAGAAATCATAGTAAAGAAGTGGCGATCTATTTTCTTGCTGCTATAAATAAGTTGAGCAGATACGAAAGAGTACCGCCTCTGGTGCGGCGCCGTGTATGCATCTGCTGAGAATTTGACGGTGTTGCGGTAGCGATGGCTGTCGGCGGCGTGGAAGCAGATCTAGGAGGGTGGACGGTGGCGGCGGGGCGCGGTGGACGAGACGGTCATAGGACCGGCGCCGGCAAGGTGGACGACGGTGGGGATGAAGCGAGAGGACAGGATGCAAGGATCCCGGTCCGAAGCCGCGGATGAGAGAGGTCGATCTCTTATATTGGACGACGACGTTGGGGTATCAGCTCCTGCATGGTGGAGGAGGACGGCGGTGGATGGGGTGGCGGACGGAGGAGGCTGGGGTGGAGAGGGTATTTTGGCGCCCACGGAGTACGAATGGGGAAATGGAGGGAGAGAGGAAGGGGGGAACCATGTCTTCAGGGCGCGCTTGTCCCAAATGCGAGAAAATTTACAAACTTAGCCCCCGTTTAAAATTTCCTACATCACAGCAATATTAGTTGGTTGGGGATAGGACGGTAATCTCGCATACACAGAATATTTGTCGACGAGAGTTTGTTTTTGGCGCCCACCGTGTATGAATCTGGGAGGGAGTCGATTTCGGCCAAGGAGACACTGTGTTTTGGCGCCCACCGTGTATGAATCCAGGTGAGAGGCGGTTATGTCCCGTTTGAGTGAAATTACAAACCTACCCCTATCGAAACCTATAGAAATCGAGCCGATAGGCTTTTGCGTGTCGAGGATAGGCAGTAATTTCCATCTCGCAGATTTTGGTTTCGGGCGATTACTGCGACTTTCCCCGCTTCGTTCAAATTTTTGCAGAGCAAGAGTGCACGTTTACCGTGCCAACTCAATTCGAATCCAGTTTGTATTCTATTTTTGTTCAGCCAGGATCCATTTGCGATTTGAATAAAATTCTATATACATCAGTTTTTATATATACTTTCAAAAGCACAACAAATAATTTTGCTCCTTTATATGTATGTAATATGATTTACAAATACAATGATCTCAAAATCATAAGGTTGAATTCAAAAATGTTTAAACCAAATTATGTTCTATTAAAATGTATGGATCAGTAATATCTACATATTAAATAACATAGATGCGCGTGAATTCATATGAGTATGCATGTTTGATAGATCAATTTTGGTTTGAAAAATGAATTACATGTATCATCATCTCGAATTCAAATATTTGAATCCCTTTTATGTTGACTCCTTTCACGCCCATCTCTCTGGCATGCTCCTTCATGTAGCTATCATTCTCTTTTCTCCAGCTCACCCGCACGCTCACTTCATGTTTCTCCTATCTTTGCAAACATGGTCTCTCGACGTCTCCCTTGAGAAGTATCACACTCTCCCTATCATTATACATTACACGGTTTTCATTATCTCTCACGTCTCTACCGTTCTCTGGTATCACTCGGTACCTAAGATTTCTTTTTCACCGCCACACACACAGTCTCACTCGTCTTTCACTTTGTCTTTCTCTCTATGGGGTTCTCTCACACACCCTATATGTCTCTAGAAATGACTCATACCACTAAAATTACTCTCTCCTACAGACACAACATTTGTTGCGGTCTCCTTTCCGTCTCCATCCCAGTTATAAACTGACATTATTCATTTGTTTACTGATCAGACAAACACCCTCCCCCCCCCCCCGCTCTCTCTCTCTCACACACAGCTCCTGCTTCCACTCCCCTTCCTGACTATCGTCTCTCTCTCTCACACACACACACACAAAACTCTCACTTTCGCACCCCCGACTCGTATTTCTCTCACATTATTGATCGACTAGCCTCCAGATAGGTTTATACACCTGCACGCTCGTGCTTCCACTATCGCATATATGTCTCTCTCGCGCTCCTTGTATCTATGTAGATTTTTTGTCCCTTCTTGAGACACACCCTCTCGATCATGCACACACACACTATCGCCTCATTTTAAGCTGATACCTCTCGCACACACACACTCTTCGTGTCTTTGTCACACATGCACTCCATCCTCCTCCTCTCTCCCTCTCTCTCTCTCTCACACACATGGGCTTTTTGCAACAACTAGCAAGATGCCCATGCGTTACACGGAACATCAAGATGCATTTGTATGAGTAGTTTATCTTGTGGGAGAAAAGGATGAATGAGGGAAGGCCTTATTTGCAAATGTGGAGAGGGGTGTGGGTATCTTTTTGCAAAATTGCCATAGTTTCCTTCCTATCCGTCAGATATAAATCGGACGGCCTATATAGCAGGATGGCAGGCACACCATCATCACCAACTCTGTTTTTTTATCTCGAACTCTTATAAAAAGCATAGTCGGTGATGATGGTGTGCCCGCCATCCAGCAATATAGGCCGTCCAATCTATATCTAACGGATAGGAAGGAAACTATGGCAATTTACCAGCACTCCTATCCACATTTGCAGATAAGGCCTTCCCTTGTTCATCCTTTTCTCCCACAAGATCTTGATGTTCCGTGCAATGCACGGGCATCTTGCTAGTAAGAATATAAATTAGAGATATACCACTTCTCGAATCTTGAAACCAACAACATTCCTCCCTTATCTCATCAAAACTGCCAAAGAATATATTTTGAGTGAAACATAAGATATTTTTAGTGATACACGTATTTCAAAACTAGACACTTTTATCTATCAAATCGGTCAATATGTATTAATTTACTTTGATCGTGTGGCAAGGCATTGGCACATTGCTAGTAGTTATTACTACTGTATAATTTTTTGGACACCAGACAAATGGTGGAGTACATATACGAAGAGAAGAGGCACATACGCGATCGGTCTCTCATTGTCTCGCACGCATGAGAGTTACGTAAAGGCGCCTGCTAACAAATAAACCCTAAAACCCTAGGTGCTCGATTGCTGCGGTAGCGCAGTGCAGTGCGTGGAGCGCACCTTTGTAGGAATAGTCAGCTCGCGTGACAATTTGATCCGTAGGAGTTGATGGTGGGGACCACAGGTGAACGACCTGGAGGCGGTGGCTCGCAACTTGCCACAGATCGAGTAGCCACGTTTAAAATATCATTTTTTAGCGGGATAAGAGTTCCGATTTTCAAGGGCGCGTTATAAGTACTTAAGTAGTTTTTAGAACGATTGGTATGGAGCAAAAATGGAATTCATAACTACTACCTCCTTGGCGTATGGTTGTATGGGTTTATGTTGCGAGATGTTGAACCAGGTAGTTCTAGGGCAAATACTATGGTTTAGATGTTGGTTTTCAGTAATGAAAATCGGAAGGTGGAAACCCTTCTTTGATAATAAAAAAACTACTACTTCCGTCCTCTTTACTAGTCCCCATCGTATTTTGGGTCAAAGTTTGTCCACGAATTTTACTTGTAAAATGTGAATGGAAAACGAGATTTTGTTATACGCAAACAAAAAAGGACTGGAGGGAGTGATTGCTCTGACACGGACGCAACCTCTCATAGCACAGGCATTGAATCGGCGCGCCGGCCAAGAGGGCCCCACTCGCAAAAGGCCAGGCTGAACACGCCTCCTCGCCACATGCAACCGGCTTTGCCTCCATTGAATCCACGCGTGTGCGGGCAACACGTCCTTCCGCGAGCCAGTTGTCATTTTAGAACACAACGTCGGCAGCTAGCTCCTCTCGTCCGCTCGCTATTTAAACGAGGCCAGACGCCTGGCAAGAAGCCAAGAACTGCACCACACCGTTGCTCCCCATATCTTCCTTGCACCATTTTCTCCACACTCTCCATAGCATCCGGTGAGCAGGAAGACGAGTTCTCCGGCATAAAAGTCGGTTGTGTGCCCCGACAAGCCAAGCAACTCGCTGCCCCACCTCCTTCCCCGCCCCAGGACGTGAGTACGATGGCGAGGCTGCAGGTGGGCAAGCGGAGGAGCAAGCCGCCGCTCCAAGCTAGCCCCTGGTGCATCAACTCGACGCTCCAAGCCTGCTCGCAGAGAAGTGGCCAGTTGCATCACGCCGGCACACGGGAGACCACGGCGTCCTGTGCATCGTGGTTGGCCGCGCCATCCGACGCAAACGTTGGCGGGACCGCGGCATGTTGGCGGAGGTGGCCAACACGTTTGCGGCCATCGCCGACACTGAGGAATAGTAGACCACGAGAGTCGCCGCTGCTCTGAACCCACGAATGCTACGACCACCGCGTCGCCGGCATAGACACTCGGTGTGTTGCCCGGTTTGGATCAAAACATCGTGGACCGCAGCCGCGGCCGGCATTAGAAATTATACACCTTCCGAGAAGTTATTCGCGATTAGTCAAAAATGACCAAAATATAATTAATTACGTATGGTCTTGACTTGTTGTGCTCGACCGTAGTAGGAACTAGAGGTTTTTCTTTATTTATAACTCTCCTCACATTTTTGGCTTTCAAGTGAATCATGGTTGTGGACATTATCTATGAATGTGCGAGATATCTGTGAACATGAGTTTGATGTGGAAGTTGAACTTGGAATGTTGGGCTTGCACTGAACTATACCATGTCCAATGCTTCATTCATTATTGTTTGTAAAGTAATTGTTGTTATTACATGACCCAAAAAAATTTATTTAGTGCCACATCAGTAGATGAACGGATATCACAACAGGCATGCTAACTGGATAAACATTTGAACCTAGCTATTATGAAGGAAAATTTGTATTGACAACAGTTTTAGATAGCAGGAGACGCCTAGCCTGCTCTGCCTCTGCTAGCTTCTTTCTGGCTTCTTCCATCTCTTCTTTGGCTTGGGTGAAGAGAGCATCTGATTGCTATTTTGGCTTCTTCAGGAACTCAGCTACATTCTCAAGGGCTGTTGCACGCTTTCTTTCAGCCTTTACTAGAGCCACGAGGACACAAACAGTTGACGACTCCACCTGGCTTGTCTGTAATCCAACATCATCTGGGAATTTGCACCTTGTGTCTATCCAGCATCATTACGGAACTGGCACCTTGTGTGTAATCCAGCCTCATTTTGGAAACATGATCTCGAGGTTGACCATACTTCCCTCCTCGGAGGAACTGCATCCTGACATGAAGTTACTTCTTTTTTAGATCAATACTCAGAGCAACCCAGATCCATTTAGTAGAAGCCAGATAAACAGGACTCGGAGAAGTGAATTCAAAAGGAAAAATATAAAAACAGACTACAAGGTGAGAACACCCACTTCCTACATCAAGCTAAAAACGAAAGCACTAGGACGATTAAGACTCTTCTTATTACACATCGAAGAACACGAGGCTAAGAGAAACAGAAACTACAACATATACACATCAAAGAATACGAGGCTAAACGGAAGTAATTGAAAGGGTGTTACTTACCAAAGCTCATTTTACAGGTTCAGTGCAGCTCCTCTTTAACTTGCCACGCTCCTTGAAGATGTCCCCAATATCCCGTGCTTGGTCTTCATTACTCCTCTGCATGTTCGCACTCGTGGTTTTAAAATCTCAACATGGCAATAAAAATATACTAGTAATACTCACGCATCTTGTGGGCAACATTAAAGCACTCGTCTGCCATGTTAGAGCATCTCCAACACAAGCGAAACACGCGGCGCTTTAAAAAAGCGTTTACAGTGCTGAGATCGAGATGTAGAGATAGAGAGTAGAGACATAGATAGTTCTCAGCATATATATAGCTTAGATAGATAGAAAAAGATAGTTCAACTACTCCTCGTTGTCCGACTCCTCCTCGGTGATGTCCTCCTCCGAGTCTCAATGTAGGCATGAAGATACCGATCATCGTTGGATTCCTAGGGCGACGCTGCTCCTAGCCTCATGTTGAATTGAGCGTCAGCTTTTCGCGTATGCTTGTCCTCGCGATAGGCGGCTTGCTCCGCCCTCTTCTTCTCCCTCTCCGCCCTCCTTTGCGCGTAGAACTCGCGCTCGTTGAAGATGTCCTGCGGGAAGCGTTGGCGCCACAGCGCCATGGCTTCCTCATCCATCTCGGCGAGGCCGAGACGGTGCTCCCGCCTCCGGTGGTCGTGACGATCCTCGTTGGTGATAAGCCACGGCAGAGGCGCGAGCTCCTGTGCCCACTCCCGCGTCGGCACGTTGGGGAAGTTCAATATTCTATGAGGCCACCGGAGGCGCCATGCCGCCGCGTTGTATGCGCAGGCGGCCTCGTTGGCGGTGTCAAAATTGCCGAGGCTGGGGCGCATCCCGCGGAACCGGATCTCGGCAGAGAGGCCGCCGGAGGGCCATGACGGCAGCGGTATCCCCAATTTTCCGGTGGACTTAACGGCATCTTTGGCCTTGTGGCGAGGCGAGAAAGAGCGGGGAGAGAGCAGGGAGAGAGCGGTGGCGAGGCACAGAGCAGGGAGAGAGCAGTGGCAAGGCACAGAGCGGTGGGAGGGTGTTGGATTTTATAAAGCGCGTCGAACGCCGCGTGCCAAAACTAGCGCGCGCCCGGCCGCTTTTTCCCGCGTGCGCGCGATCCTTTCCCGACGTCCCTGCTACCTCTACTCTCTTCTCTACTGTTATATTTATTTTATATTTAATATTTATCTCTACTCTCTTCTCTACTGTTATATTTATTTAATATTTAATATTCATCTCTACTTCTCTACTCTCTACTCTTTTTTTCTACTTTTTTCTTTTAAAAAACAGAGTTGGTCATGATGGTGTGCCTGCCATCCTACAATATAGGTCGTCCGATTTATATCCGACGGATAGGAAGGAAACTATGGCAATTTTGCAGAAAGATACCCACACCCCTCTCTAGATTTGCAAATAAGGCCTTCCCTCATTCATCCTTTTCTCCTACAAGGTAAACTACTCGTACAAATGCCTCTTGATGTTTTGTGCAACACATGGGCATCTTGCTAGTTCTAAAAAACTTCCCTTCATTTGCCACACTACTGGTTGCAGATGAAGAACCTACCCAAGCACAGCGCGATATAGGAGCGACGCACAATTACAAGCTGATATTCTGTTGGACAATGGAGGATATAACCAAATACTTTTACGGGAACAATAGCAACCAGGAAATTTGAAGGGTAGGTATGAACAGAATTGGAACTGCACATGTACTGCTAAGTGATTCAATACACACATTACCAATCGAGGAGGAGAACGATGGTTGCGGCGGCCTCTGTGCATCATGGTCGGCAACGGGAGTCAGTTCATTGTCCACGACGGTGGTGCTTCTGTGCTTGGCGTCGGCTTCCGGGAAGCAGATCCGAGACCATGGAAGAGGCTCCGTGTACGACGACGGTGGACCGGCTCTAGTGCGGTGTACGAGGTCGTCGATGAGGCAGATGCGCTGCGGTGGACGAGTGCGCCGATGGAGGAGGGGAGGAGCACGAAGGCTGCGGTGCCATGGAGAAGTCTATTTTGGTGTGGGGATAGAAAATGGGGAGTATTCAGGTATACTACTCTAGGTGCCGGGGTGGGGTTGGCTGGGTAGGGTGAACCTGAAGTTATGAAAACAGGCCCCTACCAATTATAATCCGTAGACCTGTTCCGAAGGTTATGATGGCAACTTCGCACTACTCGAATCAGGGTTGCGGGAGATTTCCCGCCGACCTCAAAATTTTGTGAGACTGAACTCCCCGTGTGGCTTGTTGGGTGATTGGGCTAAGCAACTAGCGAGTAGTACTAGTAACTACTAGTACTCCCTCCAATTTTATTAACTGCATATTAAGTTTGACCGAAGTCAAACTTCCTAAAGTTTGACCAAGTTTAAAGAAAAATATAAAATTTTACCATAACAAATATGTATGATGTGAAAGTACACTCAATAATGAATCTAATGGTATTTATTTGTTATTGTATATGTTAATTTTTTTGTTATAAACTTTCTGAGAGTTTACAAAACTTGACTTTGATCAATGCTAATACGCTGGACTTAAATAAAATGGAGGAGTACACATTTGTTTTCTTAGTTTGTAGTGAATTAATCATTTGTTGTAATTGTGAAATAAATATATTAGGCTCTTGACTTGAATGTAATGGTCTATACAGTTCAATAGTTACAATCATTGTTGAATTCCAAGATGTATACGAGGTCTATAGTACTTCACAATATGCTCAAACTCACATAATCCCAATCAAATGAGAATCTAAATGCATTTCATAGTTATTATTTCCATAACTCTACATCATCCATTATAAAAGCAACATTCTGAACACATCCCAATGTGTGAATTAAACGTGTAGAGAGAGCTTGCGAAGATGGAGCAGATAGGGCGGTAAAGATTGCAAGAGAGTAGGAGACAAACCTAACGAGAGAGAGAGAGAGAGGAAGAAATTAGGTCTGTGAGATAGATGGAGACATGTAATATACGTGAGCTGTGTGTGCATCCGGATTATGTAGACGTGGAAGGAGACAAGACAATAGGTTTGATGAGAGAGCTGGAAAAACATGGACGAGAGGGGAAGGATATCGTGGGTTGAGGGATTGATAATTTTGTGTGGGAGAGAGAGGGATTGGTATTTTTGTGCGGGAGAGAGGGGGGGAGGAGTCAGTCAGCCGCCTTCACATCATCCTGCTTCCAAATGGCCCCGCATTCTCTAGTGTAGTGTGGTCACCGTCTTCGATCTCCTCGATGCCCTCTTTGAAGGTTGATGTGTTGTGCATGCTGGGGTGCAGAGAAGCACAAGCGAGAGTGGTCGCCATATAGCCTTGGATGGGGATGAATTCTGTGCTGGGGTGCGTGCGTGCGTGCGTGCGTGCGTGCGTGCGTGCGTGTGTGCGTGCGTGCGTGAGTGCGTGAGTGTGTGTGTGTGTGTGTGTGTGTGTGTGTGTGTCTCCGCTTCCCCACGCTGCCTTCGAATCCGCCCGGCTATGCGGCCCCTGCAGCCTACATACTTATTCCTCCGCCTCTTGCGCCTTGCTTTCCCCAATTCCTCTGCTTCCTTGCGACTCTGTTTCTCTTCCACAATCTGACTCGCACTCTGCTTGCTCCATAGCCATGGCGCCCAAGCAAGCTGAGAAGGGGAAGAGCCCTTCGCCTCTTTCGGCCGCTGGCGCCCGCCTCGCTTTGGCTGGCCGGGCCTCGTGTGCTCAACGACGAGGCCATGGACAAGGTGCGCCCGATGCTTGCCTCGGCTTCAATGAGTGGGGAGGCGGTGGCTTGGCCCGCGTCCGTGCTAAGCTTGGTTCAGACGGTCACCGAGATCCCAATCTTCATCGACGCCCTGGGCGGCCTGATTCCTCCTTCTCTTCCTTCTTCAATGTTGTGCTTGAGCATTATCGATCCACTTGTCAATCTCGACCCTCAGTCCGTGACACTTCTCGCTGTCTTCGCCTTCGTGTGTGAAGCCATGGTGGGCATTGCTCCTTCAATGGCTCTCTTCCGCCACTTCTTCTCATTGCATCTGGCTGACCCCCAGCAGTGCTCAGGGTGCGTGAGCTTCTGTGTTGTGGCGCGGCAAAGACGATGGGATTGATTTTGAGCTTCCTCCATCTACAAGCGTTTACTTCCGGATACGATGGGTGTTTGTTGATGCCAGGCTCACCCTTCCCGCTTCAGTTCTGGCTTGGGCCCGGCTGATCCTAACTCCGGGACCATCGGCTCGCAAGCCCCGCCTTGCCCGTGTCTGCTCGAGTTGAAGTTGCTGAAGGATCTCGGCGTAACCGCACCGATGGTGGTGAAGGAATTCGTGCGACGCCGGGTCGCTCCGCTCCAGCGCCACTCTCACCCCATGTGGACCTTGCTCAGAAGCCAAGACCGCATGAGGTTTCAGGAGTCCGGGCTCCTCCTTCGGATACAAGGGACAGTGCTTAGGGTCCTGACGGGCATCTCTCTGCCAGCTAATCTTCCCAGGAACAGTTGTCTGTTGTACCATTGCGAGAATAAGGACGGATTTGTGAAGGCCATGCCTATCTTCGACGAATGGGGGCCGCGACCGGTCGGCCTGGAGGGGCCTCGGGAGAATCCAGTCGTTGTGGTTCCCTTTATTGCTCCTGATGCTGGGCTCGCCCCAAGTGACGGTGCAGGTGGGCGAGCTCAGGCGGAGACCAGCGGCTGCTCGTGTCGACGAGCACGTCGGGCGGTGATCCTAGGGCATCGTCTTCGGGAGCATGCCACACCCCTCCTGAGGCATCGGTTGCTGAGGAGGCGCCACGTGCGACTCCTGATGCCAGGGCTCCAGGAGACTCGTGAGAACGTGGTGAAATGGTGCCCGGCTGTTCGCCGCAACCGAGCACCCCTGAAGACATTCTTCCGAGCTCTTCTTCGGTCCCGCCGCGCTCTGGCCGCCACGTTCAGCGTTTCGGTCGCCTTTGCATGGACTTCGAGGAGCTCCGCAAGAGGAAAGGATCCCCCAGAGGTAGCAACGTCTTCGGCCCGCTGAAGCGGAGGAAGTACTTCGCCATTGATGTGGAATTATCACGCGGTCGTGGCTCTCCATGTGCTGCTTTATTCTTCTGATGCCCGTCTTTCAGGGCTCCATCAACTGAGGCTACCGGATCTCCCGAGAAGCGGCCTCCTTCTTCCTCAACTCTTCCGCCTGCCTCGGGCGATCCAAGTCCTGCCCCTGGGGCAGAGTTGGCTAAAGGGGCACTCATGCCTTCCTGGCGCGTTGATCCTGCGACCCCGTCGCCTCTCCCCACTGGCCTGGCGTGGAGCTTGGTAGGTCTGCCCAAGACTCCTCCGCTGGTCCTCGGTGGTAGCTTGTTGGCTTCGATCCTCGGCTCCTCCTCGAGTGGCAAGCCCCATCAGACGTGGGCTTCTCGCAAGGCGGTGGTGTCAGTGCAGCGCCAGCCCCCGACCTCCGCCGAGGGATGGCGCTCCATGTGGCGCCCGCCCGCAGCCCCCGAGGCGGAGGACGAAGAAGGCCGGGCGTTCGGGCTTGAGCGCGAGCGGAGCGTGGTTCGCCATGAGCTCTTCCTAGAGGCGATGAGCGCGATGAGCCGGCTTGGTGGGGAGCTCGCGAGTGTTGATTCACGTCTTGAGGCGGAAGGTCTTGGTACATTGGAGGAGCGGCGCAGTGAAGGTGGCCATCAGCCTCGGCCGCTATCAACGTGACCTTGAGATCGCAAAGGCTGAGGCGTCTCTCAAGGCCTCCTACGAGGGTCGCTCACGAGCCTTGGAGGAGGCTCGCGAGGCCGATCGCCGCCATGAGGTCATGGAGAAGCGCGCTTGGGAGCTCCAGGCCATGGGCGCGTCTCTTGAGCAGCAGGTGGAGGCGCGTAGGGCCGCTCTTGCGTCGCTGAGGGGGACGCCCGCGGAGGAAGAGGAGGTCCGGAAGCGTGAGGAGGCGTTGGCCCTAGATGCCATGGAGCGTAGCCGCGAGCTTGAGCAACTAGAGACGAGGGAGCGTCAAGTTGCCCAAGCAGAGGATGTCGTAGGGGCTCGTGAGGCTGGAGTCAAGGAGGAGGTGAACCGCTGGATGGCCGAGGTTCGCGTGGACCTGGAGGGCAGGCACAACCTGAAGCTGAAGCTCACGGGTGTGGAGGATGAGGGAAGGGCCGCTGCCTCGTGCCTGTGTTGGGACGAGGCTGAGAGGCGCGCGGAAGCCACGGCAGCAGCCTTGGTCACGGCGCAGGCGGACTTGGCCTCCGCCCGCGTCGAGCTGCGCTCCCTCCGAAGACGGGTTGATGATGCAGAGGCCGTCGCGAGGCAGAACACGGAGGAGGTGCTCCGATGCCTAACGCTGGAGCGCGAGCACGCCCCCATGCTTCAGGAGCTTTAACAGGGCCAATATCGCCCTGGGCCACATTTGCGATGTGGAGGCGCCGACTCCTCACTCGAACGATTACGCTAGCCACCTGACCTTCTTCACTGAGGTGGTGACGCGCCTGGAGGCTCGATCTGACCAAGCTCGCCAGCCTGTGGAGGAAAAGGGGCGCGGCTTGCTTGAGCGCGCTTTCTCGCGCGTCTTCAGCCATCTCCTGAATGACGACCCCAACTTCGACTTTGACGCCGCCATCGCCCCCGTACCCATGGCTGTCCGGGGCGACCTGGCGCGCTGGGTCGAGGACCGTGTGGACGCGTTGGTCAGGGCCTTCGCTTCGGAGGATGATGCGGTGGTGGTCGTCGCAGACGAAGGCGGTGTGGTCGATGATGGTGACGGGGGCGTCGCCGACGACGGGGATGAGGCCGACGAAGACGACGACGACGCGAGTGACGCCTCTGCAAGTGACGCAGCGAGCGACATCTCCGGCTGATCCCTTGTTCTCCTATCATTTCTTCCTGCGCACAAACTCGGGCGTGGCCCTCGGAAACTTGTGAGAGCATTTTGAGAGGGGGAGCCCCTCATGTAAACAAATCGTAGTTTTTATTTTTTCATGCGGTGTGAGTTTGTGTCCTCGTGAACTTGTGAATCCTGATGCAAGTTTTCTGCCTTGGTTTACCTTAGTCAGCGCCAGCCTCGAGCTAGGCTATGACGTGCCGAGTTTCTGAGAGCCTTGGGGACCTCGCCGCCCTGCCGAAGGGGGCCCCACATGGAGTGGAAACAGTTGCAGCGCGCTTGGGGCGCGCGTGCTTCGTGAAGTCCCGCTCGCGAGGAGCTTGTGAGGGGAAGGCGACTGACAAGAGTCCCAAACAAAGGGAAATCCAGAAGGCAAGAAATTGCTCAAACGAGAAAAGGCTCCCCCTGCGTGCATCGATAAAAACTCAGCTTCAACTCAAATCCAGATCCAAAAAGCAAAGCTACAGAAAGAAAGATCCAAAGCAAAAGGTCGCGTCCGGCACCTAGTCTAGTCTTCTGGTCTTCAAGTCTTCTCACCGGTAGCAGCTAAGTCTGCCACTAGGCGTAAGGCAGGAGCCCCAAAGGTTCGAGGCCGAACCTCGAGACTCCGGGGCGTGAACAGCCCCAACTCATTATTACGTGAGAGTGTCACGGGCGGCGAGCTTCACAGGCACCGGGTCTTCTTCACAAGTACCGGCCTTGCTTCATATCGCCAGACGAGGGCCCCGCCTTGCCCCGCTATCGACCTCCTCTGAGACGAACGGAGACCAGGACGAAATAGAGGAGGGAAAGAGGACGCCAGCGGTTCCCTTGGCGACCACAGGTCATCTGCCGGGGGAAGGGTTGGCGAGGCCTCCCCGGCAGAGGGCCTACCTCCGGGTGTCGTCAGTCGTCGTGCGCTGCGGGGAGGGGCCTTGCTCCTGGCTCCCTCTCGGTGGTCCCCATCGCGTCTACCTTGCCGGAGCGGGTGTCGCCGCGCCTGGGTCATCGACCGATGTGGCAACCTGGTTCATCTGTAGCCCATGGTTAGCGTAAACATGTTCTTGAGTGACTAGTGGTACCCTGTAATTGCCGCTGTTGGCGCGATCATTGTGGTTCTCCGTTGACTCCTGGAAAGCTTCCGCTCCTAGCGCCCCTTCTCCCCAATCTTCTCCAATGAACGAGCCGATGTCATCCTCTAGTGTGTATTCTTGGTCCATCATGCGGGGCACGTAGGCTTCCCGGGCCGTCACCCCAAACACCTCGCCATGGTGCCCCACGCTCCACGTTGCTCCGCCCATGACAGGCCCCTAGGGAGGATTTGCACGGCACCGGCCGGGACTGCTGGGTGACGCTTTGTGCTTGTGCTCATCGAGGCGGCATGGGGGATTGGAGCCCCCGCACCGCCGGCCATGCCGATGTTGACGAAGCCCTGCTCAGCTGGTGGTGCGCAGCGTGGTGATGCTTTCGCCGCTGCCCTGCAGCCGCCCGGGGTGGGAGTCGATAGCAGAAAGGTGGTGCTCCTGATGCCGCCGGGTCCAGCAGCTCAGCCACTCGCTCGAGTAGCGTGTCCCGGCCGCTCTCCATCAGCCTGCATCGCAGCAGCTCTCTTGCCACCATAAGTGCCGCCCGCATGTTCGGTTGCTCCCGCCGTGAGTGCGGTGCCGTTGTCGCGGCGTGGCTCGCCGCTCTCGCCGCCGCCCGTACTTGCCGTGGGGTGAGGGTGGATGACGCATGCCCGCGCTGCCCGCGCCCAGCGGAGCTTGGTGGCACCCGTGCCGCTTGAGGTGCGCTCAAGATCTCCATGGGCAGGCGGCGTCGTCCGGGCCGGCCAGGCCGCCCAGCGGTCGGAGTCGGTCCTTGGGTCGCCTGACATCGCAGCTGATGAACATTGAGGAGCTGGTTGGCGGAGAAGAAGCTCCGGTGCACCCCTACCTGGCGCGCCAAATGTTGGATGTGGGGTTCCGGCAAACCCTTATGGTTCGAACACTGGGGTGCGCGCGAAGTCTTTCCCTCCTACCGATCTATGCTCTAGCTCGCTAAGATCTTGCGAACGAACTCGACGAACTCACAACACAGAAAGAGACACGGGGTTTATACTGGTTCGGGCCACCGTTGTGGTGTAATACCCTACTCTAGTGTGGTGGTGGTGGATTGCCTCTTGGGCTGATGATGAACAGTACAAGGGAAGAACAGCCTCCTGAGGTTGAGGTGTTCTTGTAGCTAGGCTCTCGATCAGTTGGATCAAGCTCGGATCCGATCCCCTTCTCTGTGGTGGCTAGCTCTACTTATATAGGCCCTGGTCCTCTTCCCAAATGTTGAGTGCGAAGGGAGCCAACAACGGCGGGCAAATTTGAAGGGGGACAACTAGTACAAGATATCCTGACAAAAGCGGTCTTCGCCTGCGAAAAGCCCTGGGTTGACGCCGTCTTGGGCTCCACGATGACCTCCGCCTTGCCGTCCTCCTGGTCTTGGTCTTGTTGCACCAATAAGGCAACCTTTTCTTGATGCCTCGGTACTCCTCGTCTGCGCTTGCCTCCTTAGCACCAAAGAGGAAATGGGGACGCTGTGCGCCCTGGCACCCGCCTGGCACCGTTCGTCATGGCTCACGTCACGAGTGCCTCGTGAGGTTTACCCCGCCTTGATATCTCCGTTCCTCGTGAGCCCGCATGGCTAGGCTACTCCAGAGGAATTCTTGCGTCGTCCGCTTCGCGAGGCCTGGACCCTCGCGTGGGTCTTGGATGCCTTGTTGATGAAGATGGGCCGTACGGCCCGCTGCCTAGCCACGCTGTGGGCCGCAGGCAGGCAAGTCTGGGGACCCCCATTCGCAGAACACCGACAGTTGTGTTACGGATGCTCCTCTCTCTCTCTCTCTCACACACACACACACACACAAGTACAAATAGAAGACCATTATGTCATGTATACACAACGTATCGGCATCTGTCTATGTCTCACTCATGCATGATCATTTGCACATTCACACCTCTCTATGTTTCTATCACACGCACACCGTCTCCACATTGCCCATCCGCCACAACACACATATGGACACATACACACGTTCTCTCACCACACACACAAAATCAGTATTAAAAAACTAAGGCGCACCTAAAACGTCCAAATCCAAATAAACATAAACTGGAGCTAAATTCAAATATATGGAAATATTGCAGCGTCAAGAACTTTTCCAGGAAAAAAAAGTTGAGTAATATTCGGGGATTGTTTTCACACACACAAAAAGGTTCGGTGGATGTCCTCCGAGCGCGACACGGTGGCGCACCGTTCGATCGACCGCGCGGCCGCGGTTCACACGCTTGCACAGGATTCCATATTGTGGTTGTGGTAACTAATATAAGCATTGCCTCAGTATAATGTTTACGGGTACTAATACGGTGTTCTTTTAAGTTTGATCAACCCTATATAAAACTAAACAAAGCTGCGATACGCGCACTCATCAATATGTCACCGCCGCCGTTGCACATGCTGGCGCCCGCCTGCTCCGGCTAACCATTTCTTGCCCATCACCGTCGTGTCTCCACCATCCTTGTACCATGAATCCGAAGGCTCGCCCGCTCACGCCGTCTGTAGTCCCTCCTCGCGATGCCGCCGCACTGCCAAGCACGCGAGCAGCTGGTGGAGCCGCGTCTATGCACGTAGCGTACGAAAGGAGGACGAGTGCATGCTCCAGCACACCGGCGAGGAGGAACTAGAAAGTCATTGTCGTCTCCGCTCGCGCGAAGGAGGCGCGCATGGTGGCTGTCCCGGCGGAAGCCGGTCGCGCCCGCGCCGAGCCCGCAAACCGGGTGCGGACGCGGAATCTACCTTCGAGACCTTGAATGCCACGTGGATCCTACAATCTGAAGGAGCAATTTGGGTCAGTCGACTCTTGTGAGCCGTTGGATGCAACATGGATGGCTAGAAGGGCTTCTTCAACCTCCGAAGTTGATGCACTGTTCATCTTCTAAGCCCGGCACACGCCTAACCACCTGCCGCCACCCCCCGCCTTCCCCTGAACCGCCTGCCACCGCCATGGTCCCCCCCCACCCCCGCCATCCGTTTAACCCAAAGAACGATCCATTTTTTCCGGCGAACTGCATTCCACACCCAACACTCATAAGATAGATCATGGGCACCCTGCCATCCTAATATAGATATTGGGGTAGCTTCTCTGCCATCTTCTTCCTTTGCTCCATCAAACTTCTTTCACAAATTGGCTGACCCAAAATTATACTACCAGTAAGAATGTATCAAGTACAGTAGGAACACAAAGATACGAGCAGTAGTACCAACTACAAGAAGAACAGTAGTAAGACATAGTACTACTACTACTTTACGTACTAAAGAGTTCGAATAACGAGAAAGAACATAAACATAGTTCTGCGGGGGGCTCAGCACAACACACCCCTGAAATAAAACTAAGCAACTGGTCCGCTTGACACTATAGTAGAACCAACATGAGCGACGGCACTGCCACCTTACTCGGAGTCCGAGTCCATGTCCTCGTCCCTCTTCCTCTTCCTCTTCGCCGCCGCTTCTTTGCTTGAACCAGACACTGTGCTCTGCTTCTTCATCCAACCCTTGTAGGTATTTAAACAAAGGTAGGCATCCACTGCTGCGTACAGGATGTGATCTTCATCTATTGTCTTCGACTCCCATGCATGATGAAACTCGTGGTAAGGTTTCTTCAATTTAGCGTATGAAGGATCAATCATTGCTGCTGCCAGGGTCAGCATTGAAGACTGAGAGGAGGACACCAGGCTTGCCTTCTAGAGATCGAAGGGTTGGCCTACAACGAGGCCTATCCGACCCAGGACATCTCTGTCATTCCTAAAGTCTACAGTAACAAATTTCACTCTTTTGTCCTTGAGGAAGTTCTTAGAATCGTGGCACTCAACGTCGGCATGGCATATGTGGTAGATCAAGCACATGTTATGTACGCAAACCTGGATCATGGTGGGCTTCTTCTTCTCTGCCTCCTTTAGAATCTTCTCGCTTTCCAGGACTGTGGTGTACTCAACATCTTGCCCAGCGACCCACTCATCCTTTGAACTGTTGAACATGCGCAGGAAGTGAGCAAGGCATGCTTTCACCGTCGCAGATCCACGGGTGTAGATGACGATGAACCCATCGTCGATGATAACTCTAACTTGGTACTCAGCAGCGACCATGGAGATTTGGGAGGCCATGGATTTTGGTGGAGGGCTAGGAGAAGTTGAACTGGTGTAATGTGAAAGGACGGGACGACTGGGAGCGAACTATTGTAAGGTAGAAAACGGGGACGAGTAGGGCGTGCGAACGGCTTGGGGTTGTTGGCTTGCCCGGTGGATAAACGGTTGCAAGCCCCCAAAGAGTTCTCGAGTACTATGCGGGACCCACTAGATGTCATGTGTACTAGACCCATACTGTAGGCCTGGCGATATAGCTCCTGCCTGTTCGCACGCCATGCCGGCGCGTGGATGTAACTTCACTTAATTCCCTCAAGCGTCACCCTCCCACGACCTTCTTCCTCCTCGCTGTCGCTACTTTGAGACTTCGACCGCTATAAATGAGCAACTTTTTTGCCTACTCCGATGCATGATAGTCCCTCTGGTCCTTTTTACTTTCACAACCGCTTGCAAAGTTTTTGACCAAATTTATACTAAAAATATCAATATCTACAATACTGATTATAATGAGTATAAAAACTACGTTTTATAATGAGTATAAAAATATTGATTTTACATTGTGAATGTTGATGTACATTTTTCTATAAGTTTGGTCAAAGTAGAGGTACATTGACTTCAGACAAAACTTAAATGCACAATGCAGACTAGTCCTCCGTCCAGGTGCGTGCCATGTCCTATCTAGTCATCACAACAAGGTTAGATATTAGAGTACCACTACCTCCCTTGTAGTTTAAAGGGCTCGATTCAAAAATTTCACCTACTCTTACCAAGATAGAGGTGGTGGAATAGTTTTTGTAGTGGTTTCTAGAGTCTGGACTCCATCTTCAGGAACCTTCGCCGCAAGAAGAATGCAAGGAGATGAACCAGAAAGGAAATGAGGCTAGAATGAGTAGTTCAGTATTTTATACAGTGGTAGAGCTGGGTAAATATCTGCTATACAGTACCTCCGGTGGCAAGGCCATGTCTCTATGCACACACATCTCATCCGTTGGTTCCAAGTAGATCGAACGGCTCACGTTGTCCAGAGGCAGACATACCATCACCACCAACTAAGATTTTTATAGGAGTGGTCATGCTATGCATTTGGTGTAATTAATGCATTGGTTTACACAAATTTTTGAGAAAAACGATAGTACTAATTAAGTACTTCTACAAACTACGGAATTAATTCCACCATTCATCATCTACCTTGGTTGAAGACATTTTCAAACTAAGCCCTATAAACCAGAAAGGAGGGAGTACCACATTACCACCACTATGGCCAGCCTTAATCATCGCATGCAATAATTTAGTGCACCTTGAAATCTGAACGCCTCCTTGACTATCCTTCTCCCTCCAGCAGTCCCACCACTCCACCCCGTGTGGAAAAAAATCTGCATGCATGACTCTCCTCCTCCTCAAGGCCGTCCAATCCACAGACCAGCAATATTTCCACCCCTTCCTCACCCATAATTTACTCCAACAAATATGCCCACGTAGTCGCTTCAGCCATTTAATCAGAGGTGCATTGGGTCACCGACATGTGGGCCCAACAGTACCGCCCACATCGGTGACGAATCGACCTCGCATTTAAGTCAGTGAAGCTCAGTCCATACATTATGTAGGTGTGCCATTACTCGCTATAAATACTGCGCCTCCCATGACATTCAGAAGAACGCTCACGTTCATCGCTATCTCCTCCCCCTCCCTCTCACATTGACCACCATGACATCCCCCCTCCCAAGCCCTAGGCGCCCCTCGCTACACCGTGCGGACGGTCACGCATCGCCATTCCGGTCCTCGGTGCCACTAGTCGAGGAGGACGCGTCGCCTTCAGTTCCTTGCCGCCACTAGTCGAGGAGGACGCGTTGGCTCTCTCCTCACAAGCGACGCTGGCCGGGCGTTCCCAATCTCGCCAAAGACGAAGGCCGGAGGACGCTACGTCCCCGCTACGAGTAGAACGCGGCACCTCCCGCCGAGCCCCCCAGCCTTGAGGAGATTTGGAAAGAAATGGATGTTGCCTTGTGGGAGGTTTTGCCTCCTGCAGAGCACGCCAAAATAGAGGCGGAGAAGAAGGCCGAGGAATGTGGCGTCAAGGGCAAGCTGTTCGGCAGGCCTATGTCGTGTCCGAGAGAGTCAGGCAATTGGCTCTTTGGCAGAAGGCTCGTGCGAGGGCCGTCAGGGTGGCGGCGGATGACCGTGCCAAATCCCTGAGTGCAATCCGGCCCAAGCGCCTCATCTATGCTTGGCGGTACATGGACCGGGTGCATGCTTCCAGCGAGGAGGAGTACCTGTTGGCGCCGGACACCACACCGGTGAGATCACTCTCGCCCACCGGCAAGCCGCCAATCAACACCTCGCGAGTTGCGAGGCTGAGGAAGAGGCGTTGTGTCGGCTTGCTGGGAAACGGCCGCGCACCCGGGCACTCGTGGCGCGCCTCAAGAGCTCCTGCGAGCGTCGTGGCTTTTATTAGGAATATAATTTAGTTTCGTAAGGCGATCTCATTAGCTTTGGGACGCAAATGATAAATCCCAAATGTTCGGGAATTATTAGCGGTCGGTGTACAAAAGTAGGGGCACACCTTTGTACCCCTTTACTTGTGCACGGGTAATCAGAGCCGCGCCACGGCCGCACATAGCAAGGCAAAGGAGGGAAGCCGGAGAGAAGCCGAAGCACAAGACGTCCAAGGCAATGCGAAGACCAAAGATATCAAAGAGCAGAGGGACAAGGCGGGTTCCCCTGGCAAGACCCTTGCCGGGGCAGCTCGCCCCACACCAGCGGAGTGCGCCACCCTTGAGCCCACGGCTTCCAGCGTAGTCAACCACGTTGGAACAAAAGCTCGGGAGGCACCTCCTTAGTGGCATGCAGATCTTTGTCAAGACCATAGAGATATGAGATCAGATGAGGACCAGAAGACGGCGACCCTCGGCGGGATCCTTGCTGAGGAGATCCACAAGACCCCCGACAAGCGCCTTGCCGGGGACGACTGCAACGCCACGGTAAGACCCTTGCCGGGCCCCCAGCAAGGCCCTTGCAGAGGGTGTCAGTGGGGCCACAGCCAGGCCCATGTCGACCAAGACTCCACCGCCGTCCCCAAGCAGCTGCTGGCTCAACCAGCTGAGCAGGCACCTGCGTGGCGACGGGCGGCTTCCGAACCAACTCAGCAAACACCTGCGTGGTGACATGCAGATCTTCACGAAGACCCTACCACCGCGCCACCTCAGCTGTCTGCCTGCCTACATGGCTCCACATGCACCGCTGGCCTGGGCGCGTGTCAAAGCAAGGCGAGGCGACGACGGACGGGACGGGCTCCATTCTCGCCCCCGATAAAGCAAGGGGACACCTAAGCGGCGCATTAAATGCGTCTTGTCCTGTAATACGGGCGATAAGCTCGTAGCACTGTTTACCTTTCCACCTCATGTGTGCCACTGTGGCAGCCCCTTTTGCCTATTAAAGAAGGCCCAAAGCGACCACGAGGGGGATTCGGCTCTTTTGAACGACGCAGCCACCATAGCTAGTTCGAGAGCTCAAGAACTCTCTCAAATACACATTAAAGCAGTACTAGGGTATTACGCATCCTCACGGCCCGAGCCTGGGTAAACGATCCTTGTGTTGACTGCTAATCCTGCTCTTCTCACAACCCCGCGCCCCGGCAACCGTAGTAGGGATTCTTGTGATCCCATAGGTGTCGTTTCCCACCGACATTAGCGTCTTTAATTAGGTATGTATTTATGAAACAAAAGAGATATATACCTGTGTAATTGGATAGGATAGTGCATATCCAGTCCAATATTCCATGAACTTAAGCATAAATAGACCACAAGATGAACTGTATAATTAAAACAAAATTGATTACTCTAAATGGATGACAATATTACTTATATTTTTAGAGTACATATTTGTCACTTCATACCTATCTTTTTGAATTAGCTTATGTAGTTGTTCTACTATATTCCATTTACTAACATCAAAGTCTTTCCAATTAGGACTAATCAAATTTTGACTTTTCAGAATGTCCAAATGATATTGTAGCCCTTGTAGCTGAAAATAATTAGTTATAAAAAATAATACACATAAGCGAAAGATCAATTTATGACATTTGACATAAATAATTTGAAATGATGTAGTAACTAACCGTAGTAGTGAGATCATCTCGGTTAAACTCACAACACAGTGAGTCCAGTACTTGAATCTCACACTTTTTTGCATTCACAACAGCCAAATACCAATGTGTATTGTTCATATTTATTGGAAGTTTAATCTATAATCAAGATAGTTAGTATAAAATAACTAATAAAAATGTATGAAACGCAAAACCTGAAAATTATGGATATGAATTTTACCATGTCATGCTTCACATAGGTTTTGACAATCTCTGTCATAAAGGTACCATCTTCATGTATTCCAAGCATGCCATCCCGTTTTAACAAAGGCTTGGTAACAAAGGGATTCTCAAAATATACTTTAATATCATTCTGGACCTGTACTTGGTCCTTTATACAACATATATATGCGCTGATTACCTATAATTTTTTGAAAAATATTACTAATGGATATCAATAATCAGGGACTTTTTCCTTGTAAGTAAGGATACTTACATCATCGCTTAGCCACTATTTTTCATTTAGCAGGCACATCATTTGATGTTGTTTCACAGAGATTTCATTTGATGTTGGCCCCCAAGAAGAAGACGGGCACGCAGATCGGCTCGTTGGGAGCCGAACGGCCCGTCTTGAAAAGTGACGGCGAAAGTCGGTCATGACAGACCCGGCCGCAATCATGAAAGCACCAAGATCGCTTCTGCCAAATGAGTCCGGGCGAAGCATCATCATTCGTGCGCCATGCGACGGGCCGCACGCCGCCAGATCCAAAGACATAGCTAGGCCCCAAAGAAAATAAGGCCCTCCAGAGAGTGTCACAGCCACCCACGGGCACAAGAAGAACCTCCAAGACGCCCACACCGGCTACCGATACGCTTCCGTCAGATCTACTTTCCAAACACTTTTGCCCTTGTTTTGGACTCTAACTTGTATGATTTGAATGGAACTAACCCGGACCGACAACAAGCTTTTAGCAGAATTGCCATGATGTTGTTTTATGTGCGTAAAACAAAAGTTTTGAATGACCTGAAACTCCACGGAACATATTATAAAAAATAAAAAAATCCTCGCCAAAGATGAAGACCAGGGGGCCCACACCCTGTCCACGAGGGTGGGGGCGCCCCCCCCTAGGGCGCGCCCCCTACCTCGTGGGCCCCCTGGAGACCCTCCGACGCCAACTCCAACTCTATATATTTGCTTTTGGAGAGAAAAATTTAGAGAGAAGAAATTATCGCGTTTTACGATACGGAGCCGCCGCCAAGCCCTAAAACCTCTCGGGAGGGCTGATCTGGAGTCCGTTCGGGGCTCCGGAGAGGGGGATTCGTCGACGTCATCATCATCAACCATCCTCCATCACCAATTTCATGATGCTCACCGCCGTGCGTGAGTAATTCCATCGTAGGCTTGCTGGACGGTGATGGGTTGGATGAGATTTATCATGTAATCAAGTTAGTTTTGTTAGGGTTTGATCCCTAGTATCCACTATGTTCGAGATTGATGTTGCTATGACTTTGCTATGCTTAATGCTTGTCACTAGGGCCCGAAAGTGCCATGATTTCAGATCTGAACCTATTATGTTTTCATGAATATATATGTGTTCTTGATCCTAGCTTGCAAGTCTATAGTCACCTATTATGTGTTATGATCCGACAACCCCGAAGTGACAATAATCGGGATACTTCTCGGTGATGACCATAGTTTGAGGAGTTCATGTATTCACTATGTGCTAATGCTTTGTTCCGGTTCTCTATTAAAAGGAGGCCTTAATATCTCTTAGTTTCCATTAGGACCCCGCTGCCACGGGAGGGTAGGACAAAAGATGTCATGCAAGTTCTTTTCCATAAGCACGTATGACTATATTCGGAATACATGCCTACATTACATTGATGAATTGGAGCTAGTTCTGTGTCACCCTATGTTATGACTGTTACATGTTGAACCGCATCCGGCATAATTATACGTCACCGATCCAATGCCTATGAGCTTTCCATATACTAGTTTACGCTTATTTACTTTCCCGTTGCTACTGTTACAATCACTACAAAACACTAAAAATATTACTTTTGCTTGCATTACTCTTTTGTTACCGTTACCACTATTACCATACTACTTTGCTACTAAATACTTTGCTGCAGATATTAAGTTATCCAGGTGTGGCTGAATTGACAACTCAGTTGCTAATACTTGAGAATATTCTTTGGCTCCCCTTGTGTCGAATCAATAAATTTGGGTTAAATAGCTGTTGCGATCGCCTACACTTGTGGGTTATCAAGTCCAATTTCTGGCGCCGTTGCCGGGGAGCATAGCTCTATCCTTTGAGTTACTTGGGATTTATATCTGCTAGACACTATGAAGAATTTGAAAGACGCTAAGACAAAAATTTATCCCTCAACTTCGAGGGGAGGTAAGAAACTGCCATCTAGCTCTGCACTTGATTCACCTTCTGTTATGAGTAAGCTTGCGACACCTAAACCTGCTTCTGCTATTCGCTCGATATGTCGCATGTTATTGATGATGCCACTTCGCTATGCATGATACTTATGATGAAACTACTTCTATGCTTGATACTCATGTGCCCTTGGTGAATGTCTTGATGAACAAATTTCTAGGGCTAGAGAGAAAGAAACTATTGTAACTGATAATGTTGATGAAATTGATGATGAAGATATGTCTGCTATTCCTGAGGGTTATGTTTTTGATATGGAATCTTCTGCAGCTATTTTTGCATGCAAAGATAGAATCGAACTTAAGAGGCTGTTAGTTAAATGGAGTAAAGAATCTCTTAGAGATAGAATGAAACCTGACCCTGCTTTTGCTACTTCACCTATTTGTGTTCCCGATAAGGATTATGAATTCTCTGTTGATCCTGATATAATTACTTTGGTTGAATCTGATCCTTTTCATGGCTATGAATCTGAAACTGTTGTGGCACATCTTACTAAATTAAATGATATAGCCACCCTGTTCACTAATGATGAGAGATCTCGCTACTTTTACATCCTTAAAATATTTTCATTCCCATTAAAGGGTGATGCCAAGATATGGTTTAATTCTCTAGATCCTCGTTGTGTGCGTAGTCCCCAGGATCTGATCTATTACTTCTCTGCTAAATATTTCCCTGCTCATAAGAAACAAGCTGCTTTAAAGGAAATATACAACTTTGTGCAAATTGAAGAAGAGAGTCTCCCACAAGCTTGGGGGAGGCTTCTCAAGTTACTTAATGCTTTGCCTGGTCATCCTCTTAAGAAAAATGAAATACTTGATATCTTTTATAATGGACTAACCGATGCTTTCAGAGATTACCTGGATAGTTGTGCTGGTTCTCTTTTCACGGAAAGAACACCGGATGAAGCTGAAATTCTATTGAATAATATGTTGACAAATGAAAATAATTGGGCACTTCCTAGCCAGCTCCTAAACCAACTCCGAAGAAGAGAGGTGTTCTATTTCTCAGTCCTGAAGATATGCAAGAGGCAAAGAAATATATGAAAGAAAAAGGTATTAAAGCTGAAGATGTTTAGAATTTACCTCCAATTGAAGAAATACATGGTCTTAATTTACCGCCTGTTGAAGAAACATATGATCTTGATCCATTACCTATTGAAGAACCTCCTGATCCCGATAACCCGGCTACGGTGTAGTAAAAGTAAATTCTCTCTATAGATTTGATGAAGGTGATATTCCTCACTATAAGTCTGCTAGACAATGCTTGGATGAGTTTGATAATTTTATTGTCAAACAAGAAAATTGTAATGCTTATTTTGGTAGACAATTGAAATATGATTCCGATATGATTAAACACTTGGGTTATTATATGGCTAATGTTAGATGTGAACTTAAACTCATTAGGAAACATGCTTCTATGGTTACCACTCAAGTAGAACAAGTACTTAAGGCTCAAAATGATTTGCTCAATGAAATGAATAGTAAGAAAAATGATTATGTTGTTAGAGTGGCTACTAGAACTGGTAGAATGACTCATGAACCTTTGTATCCTGAAGGCCACCCTAAGAGAATTGAGCAAGATTCTCAGAGAAATAATACTGTTGTGCCTAGTTCTTCTAAAAGGAATAAAAAGAAAAATGATAGGACTTTGCAAACTTCTAGCGAACCTATTGCTGAACCACCGAGAATCCAAATGATATATCTATTTCGATGTCAAACACAATCGGTAATGAACATGAACCTAGTGAAAATATTAATGATGATGTTCATGATGATGCTCAACCTAGTAATGATAATGATATAGAAGTTGAACTCTTGTTGATCTTGATAACCCACAATCAAAGAATCAATGTTATGATAAGAGAGACTTTGTTGCTAGGAAACATGGTAAAGAAAGCAGAACCATGGGTTCGTAAACCCATGCCTTTTCCTCCCAAACCATCCAAGAAAAAGGATGATGAGGATTTTGAGCGCTTTCTTTGAAATGATTAGACCTATCTTTTTGCGTATGCGACTAACTGATGTGCTCAAAACAAATCCTTATGCTAAGTATATGAAGGATATCATTACCAATAAGAGAAAGATACCGTAAGCTGAAATTTCCACCATGCTTGCTAATTATACTTTTAAGGGTGGAATACCAAAGAAACTTGGAGATCCAGGAGTACCCACTATACCATGCTCCATTAAAAGAAATTATGTTAAAACCGCTTTATGTGATCTTGGAGACGGTGCTAGTGTTATGCCTCTCTCTTTATACCGTAGACTTGATTTGAATAAGATGACACCTCTTGAAATATCTTTGCAAATGGTCGATAAATCAATCGCTATACATTGCCGGTATTTGTGAGGATGTGCCTGTTGTGGTTGCAAACGTTACTATTTTAACGGACTTTGTTATTCTTGATATTCCCGAGGATGATAGTATGTCTATTATTCTTGGAAGACCTTTTCTGAATACTGCATGGGCTGTTATTGATTGCAACAAAGGCAATGTCACTTTTCATATTAATGGTAATGAGCACACGGTACATTTTCCGAGGAAACAACCTCAAGTTTATAGTATCAATTCTATTGGAAAAATTCCATCGATTATATTTGGAGGTTATGAATTTCCTATTCCTACTGTCAAGAAGAAATATTATATTCTTATCATAGGGGATGTGCATATCCCCGTTGAGGTAACATAGTGTTATTCGAAATTTCTCCGGTTCCATGTTATTCGGAATGAGTTTGTTAACAAGACTTGATCAACCTTGTTAGTGGATTCCTTTTGATGATCATGAGATGGATGAAACTAGAAGGCACAACCTTATGTACCCTCTTTATACTTTCTGTTATTTAGTTGAAATAAAGTAAAAATAGTATTTTTCTGTCTGTTTTCCTGATTTATCCGTGCAATATAAAAAATACCCTGAAAATAAAAGTCCTCAGAATGCCCTGCCAATTTAATATGATTTTTTCGGGAATATTTGAGGATTTATGGTGCAAAAATTACCACAGGGGGAGCGGTCACCTGGGCACGAGGGTGGAGGGCGTGCCCTACCCCTGTATGCCACCGCCTCGTGGCCCACGGTGGCCCTCCTCCACTTATTCCTGCACCCATCCTCTTCTTCTTCCTCACACAAACACGAATATCCGCTCAAACACGAGTTCCAAATTTCACGTTCTTTGTGATTTTTATCTCCTTGCTCAAAGCACCTCTCACAAAACTGCTTGGGGAGATTGTTCCTTGGTATGTGACTCCTCCATTGGTCCAATTAGTTTTTGTTCTAGTGCTTTATTCATTGCAAATTTGTGATGCATAGGTGACCATGTTCTTGAGCTTGCATGTCAAATTCATATGGTTCCAAGTAGTTCTAATGCATGATATATTCTCTAGGCACTTGTAGGAGTAGTTGCTATCAATTTTATTGAAGTTGGTTCACTTTTGTTTGAAGTTACTAAAAATTTCAGAAATTTTTCAGAGAAAACAATATGTTTAGGAAGATGTTCCAAGGTGGTTCTTCAAGGAAGCAAGGCCCTAGGCTTGCAATGCGCGATGCCGATGAGGAGCCCCCAAAGGACGCTCCCGTGAGGCCCTGTGAATGGCCTTCAGAAAATTTTATGGATCAAGCGGTAATCAAAGAAGAATTTAACGCATATTTGTGTAACGCCGGTCTTGTGGACTTCGAGGCAAACAAATGCACATAGTATCATGATCTCACTAGTTCATTTGTGAGGAGGTTTGAATTTTCATCTTCGCGTAATTCTCCTTCAGTCATGTTTGATCTTTATGATAAATTTTATACCATGGACTTAGAGGATTTTACTTTTGCTTGCAAACTCCCACAATGGGGTAGTACTGTTGATCCCCGTAAATCTGAATTTAGAGACTTTCTTGCTAGTATAACTGTGGGGGAATCTAGAGATATAACGCAAGCCACTATAGGGAGCATTCACTTTCCTGCTATACATTATTTTGCTCTCTTCATCGGTAGGTGCATAAATGCTAAGGATGAAGCATGTCACATGTGTGTCCTTGATCTCAAAGCATTCTCGTGGAGTGTTGTGTTAGGAGACCAATCTTATCATATGGGAGCCATTGTAGCTCAGAGGTTGCACCATTATAGATATAACGGAGATTTCTTTGGAGGAATTTATGCAACCCGCTTAGCTAATTTTCTTGAGATAGACATTCGTGAGGGTGATATGGAGTTGCCCCCTACTTATTTAGATTTTGATTCTATGGTTTCCCACCAGTTTGTCGAGAGGACTGAATCACCTCTCCAGTATCGACTAATCTTTAACAAACGGCATGTTGTCCATATTACTCTCCCTGCCCCTGCCTTCTTTGATTCTCAGATAGAAGGAAGACATGTTATTACCAGAGAAGAGGCAGATGAGTACGAGAGGAGAGCGGAGGCAGCTCGACGCCACGCTGCAGCTCAGGAGGCGATAGCTGCTGCATCGCAGTACAACCTCAGCTACACCTACGGGTATCCGCTAGGCTATCCCTGGCAATGAACCAACTTAGGCCAAAAGCCTAAGCTTGGGGGAGTACGTATTTCCCACCGATATTACATTTATGTTCACGCACACACTCATTGCTAGATTCGGTGCTCATACTTTTTCACTGTAATATCCATGCTAGTTTATTTTCTTTTTCCTGCTTTCTTCTTGTGTGTTTGTTAAACTTTAAGAAAACAAAAAAATTAGTAGTAACTTCTAGTCAGTTTACTTTCTTGCTGTAGTAGTAATAATTAAAAGGAAAACCCAAAATATTTCCTGTTCTTCTTTTGCTTGTTGGGAGCTTTCCCGTGTAAATAGTTTTATTTCTTTTCTTTTCTTTGGGGGTCGATAGGAGAAGACCATGATTAAATTGTTGAAGTGGCTCTTATATGCATTATTGTTGATTTAACTAAGAGCCCATATTGCCTTGTCTTCTCCTGTTTATTGAATGCTTACAGATTCCAGCTTAGTCCAATGCACGTGCACTCTTATTATTATTCACATCGTTCGGTCGTGCAAGTGAAATGCAATTATGATGATATATGATGGACTGACTGTCACACCCTGTATTTTGTAACATTTCATTTGCATTAATAAAGCAAAATAATTTGGACCAACAAAAACTTTTGCATTATTTGGCTTTTTATGTTGGAGTTGGTTTTCTCTCTGTGATTTTCAAGTGCTCTTTAAAGTCAACTACTCCCCCTTCTATACTTCATCTCTTTGCCCCAAACTTCTGCCCAATGATCATGCCATGTGTATAGTGCAATATAGTATTTTCTTACAAAAATAATTTGGCCAAATAGTATTTTCAAAAATTAGTTTTCCAAAAACCCCTGAATTGAGGTTTGCACTACAAGTACTTGATTTGGGGTATGAAAAATATTTCAAAAGGTATATTTGAAACATATTAGATATAGGATTCCCATAAACCACAAAAATATAATTTTAAAAGTTATTTTCCTATTTTATTTAAAAGATTTTTCTTAAGGCCAGAAATGGTCTTTAATAGGGAAAAAAATATTTTATTGTTTTAAAAATATTTGACAAAAATCAGGGAAACTCAGTGGGCATATATTTCCCATATATAAGAGTTTCAACACATGGTCATGTTCAAAATATTGGACAAAACCTCCCAAAACCATTTCTGCCCATTTAAAGGATTTGAAATATTTCTATAGGAAATATTTTCATAAAAATCCAAGGAAAATCCAGCAAGTCACAAATGCATATTGTGATTACCTTGCAAAGCCTCATGTCAATTAAAGTCATTTTGGTTCACCAAAATGCCCCAAACCCTCTCTGACCAGAATCAAATTTGAACAACTTTGTACTACCAACTTTCTCTCCTTGACCCTAACTTTTATGAGCATGTTCACATGACCATGTTGGAGATATGCCCTAGAGGCAATTATGTATGATGATATTTCATATGTGTTTATGAATAAAGATAGTCCTTGGACATTATCAATGATGTGTATCAGCAAGTACGTGACTTGTTTGTGGGACTATGCATTGTATGATGACTGTCCTAAAAGGTCCCAAGTCGAAAGAAGGGTGTGTGGACGCCAAGGACTAGACCGGCATATGACACGGTCGATGGCTTGGTCTCACTAGCCATGGAGCATTGGATGCTAACCGGATAATATGGACTTGGAAAGGTCTGGTCGGATTCGACGTGAGTCGGATCCGAGTCGAGATAAGGTCCGAAGTCGGACAGACCCAACTATGAGACGATAGATATGTCATCTGTGAGTCTCTAGTACAACATCGTTCTATGTCCTAAGACCCGAAATGACGCATGTACTCGGGATGGTGACAGACTTGCTTTGGGCCGACCAAACGCTACTCCGTGATCGGTAGTTACAAAGGTAGGTTTCGGATTTGTCCAGTCCCATGTCAGCGAGACATGGTCGAGCAAGATGGGATTTGCCCCTCCGATCAGAGAGATATACTCTGGGCCCCTCGTGTGATCCGACCAGATAAGCATGGCCATGCGACAAGGATTATGAGATAATCCAGCTTTGTGGTCAGATCACCGAACGAGAAAGAGGTCGGGCTAGCACAAGGATGATGATCTCGCCTTGAGCCCGACAACATATATCGTGTGGCAAAGGGAATGTATGTGACACGTTATGCTGTGTTCGCCTAACCAGCTTCATAGTTTGCTTGATGGTCCACATGCCTTGCTAGAGGCCGCTACCAACCGTGCAAATCGGAGGTGATCCGAACTGTGACCAAGCCGACTTGAACCTAAGGGGTCGCGCGCTTAAGAGAAGGAACCTACGAGGTCGGTTCATAGGACACTGGTCGGATGTGATCCGAACTGGACTAGGAACGTGACCGAGTAGACTTTGGGCTTTAGGGTCCGTCGCGAGGCCCAAGTGTTGAGCCCGCGACGGACGCCTATATAAGGTGGAGGTGCGACACTTATTTGGTTGATCGCTTTGGCGCTGCGACTAGGGTTTGCATGTGTTGCGAATAGCCACCTCCACTCGCTGACGATGTGATCGGACCTAGCGATCCGCCGCACGGTGTTCCTCCTGCACGGCGGATACCGTTAGAGGCGGTGCACTTGCGCCGCTCCGGCGAACTCAGACGTGGGATCGGACGACCGCTGTTCGAGGGAGATCGGACGAGGAGGAGACGATCCACGTGAACGCCGCTGCCCCAACTCTTCTTCACGCATCGGCATCGCTGCGCATCTAGTGGTAACGAATCGTGATCCATCTCCGTAGCATGTTCCCGGATGTTCTGCGCGTAGGAAAATTTTAATTTGCGATCACGCACCCTACCGTAGAACCCAAAAGTGGTATCGAGCCTCTCGCTATAGGATTTGGATTCGGATCGTATGCATATTAGATATATGGAGGCGCGTATGAGATCTGTTGTCGTTGATAAGATTGGCTATGTGCACGGTTGATGTGATCAACTGCACATGGGGATCGTTGAGGCTATGTTTTCTGTCAATCGGGATCAATGAGGTCGTGACACGATCTACCCCTACCGGTCGGTCATCCGCCATCGGGGTTAACAGTGAAACGTAAATCCGAATCGGATTCGTGATGATCGATATGATCGGTCAGATCAGAAAATTCGGTGTGAATGGAGTTCAGATGCGATCTGTGAATGCGGACCGCCGTGTGCGTAGCGCCGTGTATTTCGTACCCGACACAAACCGGTAGAATGCGATTCTATGCATAACTTTGTTTTGCAGGTTTGATGTGAATAGAATGGCTCATGTGTATGTGATGCATGTGTGTAATTTATACGTGGCCAGCGTGTCATGTTTGTCATTGGCGGGAGCCAAAGTGCGTCATTATATTGTATAACGACCTGCGTGTCGACTTGTGACTCTATGTAAAATTCATTACTAGTTGTAGTAGTTGGATAATAGAGATCAGGTTGGTGGCTTGGCGTCCGGCGTGACAAACAAGATGGAGTTCGTAGATGGTCATCGGAGTCGGAGCCGACCTGGAAGAACGTCCATGAAGGAGCCATACTATTTCACAATATGTGCTATATTTGTGATTGTTATGCTTCTTTGTTTCTATGCATGTTAGAATGATAGAATGATCCCTCATGAATATCAAGCGAATTGCCATCCCTGATGTTGCACCTTCGCACGTCAAGTACGTCTAGTAGTGGGCTCATAAAATTGGGGTGTCTTCTTTGGGTGTCCTTGAATCAAGGGTTAAATGTCGGACACGGACATGCACCTTTGCATCAAAGTTAACTTGACAAGGCTATCAAAAGCGGTTTTGGGCCATGTGGCAAAGAAGGTTGGGAGCCGGGTATGAGATACCTTCCTAATCGGCTGTGAGTCAGATAGAGATACGATTAGCAAGGAGTTGCTTATCGGATAGGTATGTTGGCTAGCAGTGATGCTAAAGCTCACTAGTCGCATGCGCTAGTCGGGTCCTGAATCATTGAGAGTTTGCGGAGGGATGCCAACTTCAGTGGGAGTATTTCTGTTTAGGCTAGAATTACTCTACATAAACACATTGCTTAGTGATTGCATATTTTACATTTGTAGATCAATGGCACCACCGCTCAACCCAACTTTGCATTGAAATCAATTCGAAAAGGATAAACTGAATGGAACAAACTTTACCACCGGTATAGAAATTTGAGAATTGTTCTCAAGCACGATAAAAGGAACATGTTCTAGAGGATCCACTTCAGAGGAACCTGCCGATAATGCTAGTGCCACAACTAAGAATGCCTACCGAAACTCGTTGATGAATCAATGGAGATCACCGTCTGATGTCTTTGGCTTGTATGGAGCCCGATTTGCAACATCATTTCGAAAATGTTGAGGCTTACGATATGATCGAGAGTCTCAAGAGCATGTTTCGTATACGTGCTAGGACCGAAAGGTTCAACATCAAAGCGATCCTTGATGGATTGCAAGCTGAAGGAAGGTGATCCATCGAGCCCACATGTGATCAAGATGATCGGATATGTGCAAGCTTTGGATCGCTTTGTGCTTCCCGGCTCTTGGATGAGTCACTCTTGATCTTGATACGGGTTCTCTTCCGCCAGCTATAGGACGTTCATCTCGAACTATCATATGCATGGCATGGATAAGAAGCTCATTGAATTGCATGGGATGCTCAAAGTGGCGAGCAGGATATTAAGAAAGGCACGCATCAAGTGTTGATGGTGCGTAAATCGCTAAGTTCAAGAAGAGTTGGTCCAAGAAAAAGGCTAAGGCAAAGGGCATGGAGACGGTAACCTGCGCCGCTACCAAGTCCGGACGGACTCAAGACCGCTTTGCTTTCACCGCAAGGAGACCGGTCAATGGAAGAGGAACTGTAGCAAGTGGCTTGCGAGCATGGCAAGAAGGCCGGAAATGCTTCTTCGTGCAAAGGTACACTTGTTGCATATGTTATAGACATTTACCTTGCCGACATACCTAGTAGCTCTTGGGTATTTGATAACGGATAGGTTGTTCATATTTGCAACTCGATGCGAGGGCTGGTAAGAACTAGGCGTGTGGCACAAGGGGAGATTGACATCGTGGTCGGCAACAAAGCAAGAGTTGCTGCGTTGGAGGTCGGCACGATGCAGCTCCAGCTTCCTTCCGGATTCATAATGGAATTGAATAATTGTTATTACATTCCTCGCACTTAGTCGGAACATTATTTACGCCTCATGTTTGATGAGTCAAGGTTATGAATTCAATTTAAAGGACAACGGTTGCTCGATATTTTTGAATGGTATGTTCCACGGCTATGCACCCATTGTTGATGGGCTATTTATATTGAATCTAGAACAGGAACCGGTCTATAACGTGAATGTCAAGAGGCATAAGCCTAATGAGATAAATTCGACATACTTCTGGCATTGTCGGCTTGGGACACATTAGTCTGAAACGCATGAAGAAGCTCCATGATGATGGGCTCCTAACTTCGTCCGACTTCGGGTCGTTCGAGACATGTGAATCATGCTTGCTCGGCAAGATGACTAAGTCTCCTTCACAAAGAGTTGCGAGAGGGCGTCCGAGCTGTTGGAGCTTATACACGTTGATGTGTGTGGTCCAATGAGCACAAGCTGCCGAGGTGGCTATCAAGATTGCCATTGACTTTTACCGACGACTTGAGTAGATATGGATATATATATTTGATGAGGCACAAGTCGGAGACTTTTGAAAAGTTCAATGAGTTACAGAACGAGGTTGAGAATCAGCTAGGCAAGACTAAAAAGCTTCTGCGATCTTATCGTGGAGGTGAGAAAATGAGAAATTAGTTTGATGATCATCTCAAAAGTCGAGGTATAGTACCTCAGCCACACCTCCTGCACGCCTACAGAAACGGCGTGTCGGAGCGGTGGAATAGGACCTTGTTGGACATGGTCCGTCTATGATGAGCAAATCGGATTTACCCTTGTCATTTTGGGGATACGCTCTAGAAACCGCAGCTTTCACACTTAATACGGTACCATCAAAATCCGTAGACAAGACACCGCATGAGATGTGGACCGAAGAGTCCCAGCTTGTCTTTTCTAAAGATTTGGGGTTGTGAAGCTTTTGTCAAGCGACTTATGTCGACAAGCTTACACCTAAGTCGGATAAATGCATATTCGTGGATATCCGAGGGAAACCTTGGGATATAGCTTCTACAACCGGAAGAGAACAAAGTGTTTGTTACTCGAGCGGTGTTTTCCTTGAGAAAGAGTTTCTCGGTCGGGAGGCCGATGGGAGGACGGTTCGACTCGAAGAAATTCGAGGACCACTCGGGGACGGCTCGGCTGGTGATGAGATCATACCGGAGTCAGTCAGGGAACCCGTAGTGGAAGCGGCACCGGAACCACGGAGGTCGGAAAGATTGCGCATAGTGTGCGATGTATTGTTGCTAGAAAGCGACGAGCCGGCCACGTATGCGGAAGCGATGGTGAGCCCAGATTCCGAGGCATGGCTGGAGGCCATGAGATCCGAGTTAAAGCCCATGGATGAGAATCAAGTCTGGGACTTGGTTGATCCGCCACCGCGAATCGCCATTGGTTGCAAATGGGTCTTTAAGAAGAAAACCGATGTGGATGGAAATGTTCAGATCCACAAAGCTCGGCTTGTCGCTAAAGGTTATGGACAAGTTCAAGGAATTGACTACGACGAGACTTACTCGCCGGTAGCGATGCTGAAACCGGTGACGATCATACTAGCTATAGCGGCATATTTCGATTACGAGATATGGCAGATGGATGTCAAAACGGCTTTCCTTCACGGAAATTTAACCGAGGACGTGTATATGATACAGCTCGAGGGTTTTGTTGATCCGACTAGCACTAGTAAGGTATGCAAGCTCAAGAGATCCATTTATGGGTTGAAGCAAGCATCTCGGAGTTGGAACATTCGCTTTGATGAGGTCGCCATCGTCTCGGTTTCATCAAAAGCGAAGAGGACTCTTGTTTATACAAGAAGTTAAGTGGGAGCTCGATAGTGTTTTTGATCTTGTATGTGGACGACATACTACTGAACGGAAATGATGTTTTGATGCTAAACTCGGTCAAGGAGTCATTGAATGGCAAGTTTTCAATGAAAGACCTTGGTGAGGCAGTCTATATTTTAGGCATTAAGATCTATAGAGATAGATCGAGGAGGCTGCTCGGCTTAAGCCAGAGCACGTACATAGATAAAGTGTTGAAGCGGTTCAACATGAGTGAGGCGAAGAAAGGGTTCTTCCCGCTCTCACATGGTATAAGGCTGAGCAAGACTCAGAGTCCTTCGATATCTGATGAGCGAAGCAGGATGAGTAGGATTCCGTATGCCTCGGCAATCGGATCCATCATGTATGCCATGATATGTACAAGGCCTGATGTTGCTTTTGCAATAAGCCTAACAAGTAGATACCAGGCCAACCCAGGTGAGAGTCACTGGGCAGCGATAAAGACTATTTTGAAGTACCTGAAAAGGACTAAAGAGATGTTCCTAGTTTATGGAGGTGAGTAAGAGCTCGTCGTAAGGGGTTACATCGATGCTAGTTTCCAAACCGACAGAGATGATTGTCGATCAAAATCAGGATTCATGTACGCCCCGAATCTGAGGAGCAAGATAATCGGATGAGTTCCAAGCGGGATACGGTGATCGATTCTACCATAGAAGCCGAATACATTGCGGCTTGTGAAGCCGCAAAGGAAGGTGTTTGGATCCGCATTTTCGGATGATCTTGGTATTTTCCCAGCCTCGGTGAAACCGTTGGACCTTTATTGTGATAATTCGTGCCATCGCACAAGCCAAGGAGCCGAGGAATCACCACAAGGTCGGACACATAGACCGGAAATATCACCTGATACGAAAGATCGTAAAGAATGGTGATGTAGAGTTATGCAAGATTCACACGGATGCAAATGTTGCAGATCCGTTGATTAAGCCGCTTCCACAACCCAAGCATGAGGGGCATGTTAGAGCTATGGGCATTCGATGTCCATTTGATTGACTCTAGTGCAAGTGGGAGACTGTTGGAGATATGCCCTAGAGGCAATCATGTATGATGATATTTCCTATGTGTTTATGAATAAAGATAGTCCTTGGACATTATCAATGATGTGTATCGGCAAGCACGTGACTTGTTTGTGGGACTATGCATTGTATGATGACTGTCCTAAAAGGTCCCTAGTCGAAAGAAGGGCTGTGTGGGCCTTGTTAAACTAGACTGGCATATGACACGGTCGATGGCTTGGTCTCACTAGCCATGGAGCATTGGATGCTAACCGGATAATATGGACTTGGAAAGGTCTGGTCGAATTCGACGTAGTCGGATCCGAGTCGAGATAAGGTCCGAGTCGGACAGACCCAACTATGAGACGCATAGATATGTCATCTGTGAGTCTCTAGTACAACATACGTTCTATGTCCTAAGACCCGAGCTGACGCATGTACTCGGGATGGTGACAGACTTGCTTTGGGCCGACCAAACGCTACTCCATGACTGGGTAGTTACAAAGGTAGGTTTCAGATTTGTCCAGTCCCATGTTTGCGAGACATGGTCGAGCAAGATGGGATTGCCCCTCCGATCGGAGAGATATACTCTGGGCCCCTCGTGTGATCCGACCGGGATAAGCATGGCCATGCGACAAGGATTATGAGATAATCCAGGTTTGTGGTCGGTATCCTTTGGAACGAGAAAGAGGTCGGGCTAGCACAAGGATGACAGTCTCGCCTTGAGCCCGACAACATATATCGTGTGGCAAAGGGAACAGAAGTGTGACACGTTGTACAGGTTCGCCTAACCAGCTTCATAGTTTGCTTGATGGTCCAATGCCTTGCTAGAGGCCGCTACCAACCGTGCAAATCGGAGGTGATCCAAACTGTGACCAAGCCGACTTGAACCTAAGGGGTCGCGCGCTTAAGAGAAGGAACCTACGAGGTCGGTTCGTAGGACACTGGTCGGATGTGATCCGAACTGGACTAGGAACGTGACCGAGTAGACTTTGGGCTTTAGGGTCCGTGCGAGGCCCAAGTGTTGAGCCCGCGACGGACGCCTATATAAGGTGGAGGTGCAGCACACTTATTTGGTTGATCGCTTTGGCGCTGCGACTAGGGTTTGCATGTGTTGCGAATAGCCACCTCCACTCGCTGCCGACTGTGTGATCGGACCTAGCAGTCCGCCGCACGGTGTTCCTCCTGCACGCGGATACTGTTAGAGGCGGTGCACTTGCGCGGCTTCGGCGAACTCGTACGTGGGATCGGACGATCGGCTGTTCGAGGGAGATCGGACGAGGAGGAGACGATCCACGCGAACGCCGCTGCCCCAACTCTTCTTCATTTGCCGCGGCCGCTGGCGTCTAGTGGTAACGAACTGTGATCCATCTCCCGTAGCATGTTCCTGGATGTTCTGCGCGTAGGAAAATTTTAATTTGCAGTCTACGCACCCTACCCTAGAACCCAACGAACCAAATGAGGCCACTACACCAAGTGGTTCATCAAGGGGAAGTGATTTGCCTAACTAGATCTACACAACTTCATTTCTGCTAATTTCTAGGGTTTACAAAAGTTGCATTAGCAACTTTGCCCAAATAAGCTTCAAATTGGTGGAAGGCCCTAATTATATGTGTCATTTCACCCTGTGGTGTCTCATGGCAATTGGAAATCATCTGCTCACACAAACCATTATCAAACACCTTCTGCCACTTTTCAAAAATCACCATTTTGACCACTAACACTATTCTCCTTGAGCTCAACTTTTTACCACAGCTCCTCCTACCTCCAGTAACCCTCCCCTGACCATTGCTCAATTATTGAGGGGTAAAATACCCCCATTTACCTCCTTGGACAGCCCCTCCCTCCCTCTTCTTCTACCTCTCTCGTCTCCTACTGGCCACCCAGGGCATCCAAGGCCACCTCCCACTTCTTTACTTCCCCCTAGAGCCACCAGACATATTTGGCCGCGCCCACCTAACCTAAAAAAATGCCATGGCATGCCATTTGCATGCTCCAGGCCTTGCCTTCTGATGCGGCCGAGCACCTAGCCGCCCGCCAACCACTCACGGGCCACCTCGGGCCTCCCAGTAGCCTTGGACGATGCGCCTCGACGTCTGCATCACGCCACGCCTCTGTCCCCCTCCTCCCTCTCCCTCCTCTCACCCCAGCCCGCACGCGCGCCGGCCGCCCGAGTGCACCAGTGAGTGGTCTCACACGCGCGGCATCTCTGGCCTTACCCCGCTCTCTCCCTTAGCTTCCCTCCGTGTAGTCCACGCGCAGCAACACCCCAGACACGGCGCCAGCTCCTCCCAAGCCTCAGAAGCGACGAAGCAAGAGTCATTGGCAAGACGGACCACGGCACCTCGCCGTTCGCCTATTTAAGGGCCTCCCGGAGCCCTACTCTCCTCACCACTCGCTCTCTCACTCCCCTAATCACCCCCCTACACCACTCACCCCTCTCCAGACGAGCCTGAGCTCGAGCTCCGCCGCCTCGAGTCGCCGTCGATCCCACGGTACAGGCCTCCCCCGCTCCTCCGCTGCCTCGATCTGGAACCCCCGAGCACCCCTGATCATTTCTCCTTTCTCCCCCATTTCCTTTGCAGCCGGAAATGGCCGGAACCGTCGACACTCGAAGCTCCTCCGCCGCATGACCTCGTCGCCGGCGAACCAGGCCACCCCGGCAACCGCAACCACATCCACCCAAACGGTGACTCGACGCTGAGTCCAGCCGTACCCTCGCCCGACCTCGCCATGCCCTACATCGACGCTGGTGAGCTTGCCGGCCCTCTATCGCAGGGTTAGGGATGACAGGCGGGCCCCTCCTGTCAGCCTCTCCTCTCCATCGCCCCGCTCTCTCGTGGCCTTTGGGCCCTGCCCCGTCGAGGTTTAAACACAACGCAGCAGCGTCACCAGTCTGTTGGACCGCCTCTCTGGCTGGGCACACTTTCTGTTCTTGGCTGATACAGCCCGGGCATAGAGCCCTTCTCCTTTTTCTTTTCTGTCAAACTTGCAAAAATTCCTCTGGTCTAAATATTAATCCAAATGAAATAATTTCAGTTCCTAAATTCTTGTAAAAATCCCACCTATTTAATGGTATAACTTTCATTCATGACCAACCAGCTTTTATGTACTGTCCATATTCAAATTCAAATTTGAATATATTTAAACCCCTCTGAAAATCCATTTCTTCTATTCTGCTACTCCAAATCCAAAACTAGGAATTTTCCCCTTCTTAGTTTTCACCCTAGTATTAAACAAAAATGAGTTGACATTTTTCTGAGCACTTTGGTTTTTCTGTTTTATTATTGCCTTATTTTTCTCGTTATTATTTTGCGAAGATAGATTGCGCTGCTGACGAAGGAGTTGGACCAGAAGACTTTGAAGACCCAGAAGACTTTGTTGAGCCAGGCAAGCAGCCCTTTGACCATGTCAATGAAACCCTTTTTATGCATGTCATATAGCACCATATTGTTGTTGCAACGGAATCATGATGAGGTGGTAACCACCTTGATGGGTTGCCTCTGTTACTTCCTTGTTGATACTTGCATTGTGCATGACCCTACCTTCTTATGAGGGTTATGCAGGTGGGAGTAGATAGGATGCTAAAGTAGATGCTACGCAAAAGGGGTGGGTATATGCATGGTGATGGAGACAAAGTATTTTCAAAAGACTTTTCAAAAACCCCGTCGGGTGCCACTTATACGCAAAAGGGATCGAGGCAAACCCAGGCAAAATCAAGGCTATTGAATAGATTGAGGCGCCCAAGCGGATGAAGGACGTGCATCGGCTCACTGGCTGCGTTGCCGCCATGAGCCGATTCATCTCCAAGTCCACCGAGCGCGCCCTCCCCTTTTTCAAAATCTTGAAGAAGGCAGGCCCGATGGAGTGGACCCGAGAAGCCGAGGCGGCGTTGCAGGATCTAAAGAAATACCTTTCCTCCACGCCAATACTGGTTGCGCCTAAACCACAAGAGCCATTGCTGCTGTATCTAGCGGCAATGAATCAAGTGGTCAGCGCCGCACTGGTAGCACAAAGGGAGGTCGACGGGGAGGCGATGGCGACGGCAGGACCGGCGGACTGCAAGCCAGAGATTCCCTTGGCAGGGCCTAGTGCCGGCAAGGCAAAGCCCCCGGCAGGGTCTGACGCCATCGGGACGGTGCATGCACAGTCAAGTGAAGTGGTGAAGAAGAAGAAGATGATGCAGCACCCGGTTTACTTTGTCAGTTCCCTCTTGCAGGGGGCTAGGTCGAGGTACTCCGGTGTGCAGAAATTGCTCTTCGGCCTCCATATGGCCTCGACGAAGCTGCGTCATTACTTCCAAGCCCACGAGATCACTGTCGTCACCCGCCTCCCATTGCAATGATACTGCACAACCCAGATGCGACCGGAAGGATTGTGGAATGGTCCTTGGAATTGTCGAGCTTTGGGTTGAAGTTTGAAAGTACCTCGACAATCCAGAGCAGAGCCTTGGCGGAGTTCATTGCAGAATGGACCTCAACGCCTGACGAAGAAATTCAGGAGACCGCTCTCCCCGGCAAGGAAGCAAGACGCGATTGGATCATGTACTTCGATGGGGCTTTCTCGCTGCAAGGCGCCGGTGCCGGTGTGCTTCTTGTCGCACCCACCGAAGAGCACCTCTAGTGTGTGATCCATATGCACTTTCCCAGGGAGATGTCCACAAACAACACTGCTGAACATGAGGGGCTGCTTGCCGGTCTCAGGATCACGGCGGACCTCGGGGTGAGAAAGCTCATCGTCAGGGGTGATTCACAGCTTGTCGTTAGACAAGTTAACAAGGATTATCAGAGTCCGTTGATGGAGGCCTATGTAGATGACGTGAGGAAACTGGAAGAGCGCTTCGACAGTATACAAGCGGAGCACGTTCCCCGAGCGGAGAACGACATCGCTGAAAACCTGTCAAAGCGCGCTGCATTCAAGCTACCTGTGGAACCAGGTATCTTTTTGCTTCGGTTAACTCAACCATCCGTCGAGCCATCAACAGAGCAGAACAAGCGGAGGAAGTCAGGCCCCGGAAAGTACTTTCCCGCCGAGCCCCCCAGGCTGCCGGCAAGGGTGTTGCCGGTCCCGAGCTCGCTGAGGGACGGGCTCGATGAGGAGCCAAGCCCGTGAGAGACGATCGCCCCCATGGCGGAAGAGATGCCTTTGGTCCTTGCCGTCGAGCCCCAGGCTCTAGCATGGGCACATTATACCGTCCATTTCCTCCAAACAAGGGAACTTCCTGAGGAGCAGGAAGAAGCGGAAAAAGTAGCCCGTCGGTCTCCCTTGTACCAGTTCGTCGATGACGTCTTGTACAGAAAAAGACCGAACGGTGTGAAATTGAAGTGCATCCCCCGGGAGGAAGGACTGGAGCTGTTGGCAGAGATACATGGAGGCATATGTGGATCCCACATAGGGTCAAGGGCCCTTGCCGGCAAGGCATTCCGGCAAGGTTTCTTCTGGCCCACCGCCCTCCAGGATGCAATGGCACTAGTAACCAAGTGTGAAGCGTGTCAGTTCCATTCAAAGAAGCTTCATCAACCAGCTCAAGCCTTTCAAAAATCCCTCTCTCCTGGCCATTTTCGGTCTGGGGGCACGACATACTGGGCCCCTTCCCCCGTGCAGTCGGGGGCTTTGAGTACTTGTACGTTGCAATCGACAAGTTCACAAAGTGGCCGGAGGTGGAACCGATGAGGAAAGTGACAGCACAGTCAGCCGTCAAGTTCTTCAAGGGACTAGTCTGCCGTTTTGGTGTGCCAAACAGAGTCATCACCGATAACGGCATGAAGTTTACAAGCCACACCTTCATGCAATACATTCAAGATCTCGACAATAAGGTCTGTTTTGCTTCCGTGGAACACCCCCGGAGCAACGGCCAAGCGGAGAGGGCAAATGCTGAAGTGTTGCGAGGCCTGAGAACGAAGACCTTTCACAAGCTGCACAAGAGTGGAAGGCGCTGGATTGATGAGTTGCCGGCGGTTCTTTGGTCGATCAGGACGACGCCAAATCGAGCCACCGGCCAGACACCCTTTGCCCTGGTATATGGGGCAGAAACAGTTCTCCGCATGGAACTCATATACGGGTCACCTCGAGTGCTCGCTTATGATGAGATTGAGCAAGAGAAGTTACGGCAAGATGACGCAACGCTCCTTGAGGAAGATCGTCTTCGGGCAGCTGTGAGAGCAGCATGCTACCAGCAGGCCTTGCGCTGCTACCATAGCCGCAAGGTCCATGCTCGAAGCTTTGAGGAAGGCGACCTTGTTCTTCAGCGTGTTCAGTCGGCCAAGAATCCCAACAAGTTGACGCCAAAGTGGGAAGGCCCTTATTGGGTAATACGAGTCACCAGGCCTGGCGTAGTCCGGCTGGAGACCGAAGATGCTATCCCAGTGAGCAAATCCTGGAACATCGAGCATCTTCGCAAGTTTTACTCATAAGGCGCGGCTTGCCGGGCCCCTTGGCAAGCCACCTTTTGTACAAGCTTTGCCGGCAAGGCATGTAACCCTCTGTACAAAGCCAGGCGCAGACCCTGAGCATAAATACATGAAGCGCTGGCGCCCTAAGTTGTAGCATGCATGCTAGGTCAAGTCTCTTCCTCAGTTAGGGTTGATAGTGCTTAGCGGCGACTAACCCCTAGCCTAGAGGCCGAGTGTGCATCTTTCTGTCCTCTTTGGTTCGCAGGGCACGTGGACATATCTCTTGAGCCGCTTGGGAGAAAGAGGATGGACCGGTGCTCCGGCCCCGGCAAGCCAAGATCGCCGGGGGATGAAGACACATGGATCCAACCACGGCAAGCCAAGGTTGCCGGGGGCTGCGGATTCAGATAAGTCTTATATCCCCTGTTATGCACTTCCGTATAGAACTGGGAATATGAAACCTCATTTATATTCTTAAAACCACCGTGCTCCCCTTTTCCCGTACCCAAGAGCTATCCCCTGGTCGAACTTGGTCGTAGTCGCGGTGGCAAGAGAAATGAACGAGGGGCCTAGCCACCTTCTGACCTCCACCAAGAGCGTGAAAATGGTCGACTAAAGCGGGGTAAGTGCAGCAAGGCACATTGCCGGCGACAATGTTTACCTTAGAAATAACAAGGATTTGTCCTTGGCATGGGCCTCGCTCACGCACAAAGAACCCGGCAAACACCCTTTTTCATTAAAAACGTCCCATACAGGTACAGTTCGTACGGAATAAAAACATGAGCAAGGGGATTACAAATCTAAAAACAAGTGCCCGCAGCTTACAAACTAAAAAGATATAAGGTGCCCGTAATCCCTTTCTTGTCCCTCTCCTCATGAGCTGAAACAAGACAGCAAGAGGGCGAAAGGAGCGCCTAGGCGAGGTGCGAGAAGCAGAAGACGCCAAGAGAGCATCCGGTGCCGGCGGAGGGACTGGAAGATGAGGAAACGGCCCGGCAATACGCAACGAAGGCGTCGGTGCCCGCGTACTCCGAGTCGACGGCCGCCGGCCGCCTTCTTCGCCTTCTCCGGCCCTCCTACGCCAGCCGCCCAAGGAGGCGATGGGGAACGCGCCGATGGAGAGCTTGACGAGGAAGCCCCTCGGCAGGGCGCGAGGCCGAGGGAGGGGCGACGCGATCAATCAAAGTCGGGGTCAGCATCCTGCCGCCCGACTCCCTCGTTGTCGCTGTCGCTATCCTCCTTGTCACTCCCGCTTGAGGAGGAATCTTCATCATCGGAGGAGCTCTCCACGCAGCACTTCAGGCGAGTGCCAAGATCTCTGAAGACCTTGACGGAGAGCAGGCCGCCCTCCATTAATTTGAAGTAGAGGACGAGCCCCACCGTGCTATCCCACTGAGCAAATCCTGGAACATCGAGCATCTTCGCAAGTTTTACTCATAAGGCGCGGCTTGCCGGGCCCCTTGGCAAGCCACCTTTTGTACAAGCTTTGCCGGCAAGGCATGTAACCCTCTGTACAAAGCCAGGCGCAGACCCTGAGCATAAATAAATGAAGCGCTGGCGCCCTAAGTTGTAGCATGCATGCTAGGTCAAGTCTCTTCCTTGGTTAGGGTTGATAGTGCTTAGCGGCGACTAACCCCTAGCCTATAGGTCGAGTGCGTCTTTACATCCTCTTTGGTTCGCAGGCACGTGGACATATCTCCCGAGCCGCTTGGGAGAAAGAGGATGGACCGGCGCTCGACCCGGCAAGAAGCCAAGATCGCGGGGATGAATACACAAGGATCCAACAACGGCAAGCAAAGGTTGCAGGGGGCCGTGGAATCAGATAAGACTAATATCCCCTGTTATGCACTTACGTATAGAACTGGGACATATGAAAACTCTATATATTCATAAAACCACAGTGCTCCCCTTTTCCCGTACCCAAGAGCTATCCCCTGGTCGAACTTGGTCGTAGTCGCGGTGGCAAGAGAAATGAACGAGGGGCCTAGCCCTGCTTCGCCCCAGCCTCCTCCAAGAGCGTGAAAATGGTCAACCAAAGCGGGGGTACGGCAAGGCCTGTTGCCGGCGACAATGTTTACCTTAGAAATAACAAGGATTTATCCTTGGCATGGGCCTCGCTCACGCACAAAGAACCCGGCAAACACCCTTTTTCATTAAAAACGTCCCGTGCAGTGCAGTTAAATGCGGAATAAAAAACATGAGCAAGGGATTACAAATCTAAAACAAGTGCCCGCAGCTTACAAACTAAAAAGATATAAGGTGCCCAGTAATCCCTTTCTTGTCCCTCTCCTCATGAGCTGAAACAAGACATCAAGAGGGCGAAGGAGCGCCTAGGCGAGGTCGAGAAGCGAAGACGCCAAGAGAGCATCCGTGCCGCGGAGGGGCTGGAAGATGAGGAACGGCCCGACATCACGCAACGAAGGCGTCGATGCCCACAGATTCGAGTCGACGGCCACGGCCGCCTTTCTTCGCCTTCTCCGCCCTCCCACGCCGCCCAAGGAGGCGATGGGGAACGCCGATGGAGAGCTTGACGAGAAGCCTCGTCAGTGGCGAGGCCGAGGGAGGGGCGACGCGATCAATCAAGTCGGGGTCATCCCGCCGCCCTACTCCCTCGTTGTCATGTCGCTATCCTCCTTGTCACTCCCGCTTGAGGAGGAATCTTCACCATCGGAGGAGCTCTCCACGCAGCACTTCAGGCGAGTGCCAAGATCTCTGAAGACCTTGACGGAGAGCAGGCCGCCCTCCATTAACTTGAAGTAGAGGACGAGCCCCACCGTGCTATCCCAGTGAGCAACTCCTGGAACATCGAGCATCTTCGCAAGTTTTACTCATAAGGCGCGGCTTGCCGGGCCTTAACCAAGCCACCTTTTGTACAAGCTTTGTCGGCAAGGCATGTAACCCTCTGTACAAAGCCAGGCGCAGACCCTGAGCATAAATAAATGAAGCGCTGGCGCCCTAAGTTGTAGCATGCATGCTAGGTCAAGTCTCTTCCTTGGTTAGGGTTGATAGTGCTTAGCGGCGACTAACCCCTAGCCTAGAGGCCGAGTGTGCGTCTTTCTGTCCTCTTTGGTTCGCAGGGCACGTGGACATATCTCCTGAGCCGCTTGGGAGAAAGAGGATGGACCGGCGCTCCGGCCCCGGCAAGCCAAGATCGACGGGGGATGAAGACACATGGATCCAACCACGGCAAGCCAAGGTTGCCGGGGGCTGCGGATTCAGATAAGTCTTATATCCCCTGTTATGCACTTCCGTATAGAACTGGGAATATGAAACCTCATTTATATTCTTAAAACCACCGTGCTCCCCTTTTCCCGTACCCAAGAGCTATCCCCTGGGTCGAACTTGGTCGTAGTCGCGGTGGCAAGAGAAATGAACGAGGGGCCTAGCCCTGCTTCGCCCCAGCCTCCACCAAGAGCGTGAAAATGGTCGACCAAAGCGGGGGTACGGCAAGGCCTGTTGCCGGCGACAATGTTTACCTTAGAAATAACAAGGATTTGTCCTTGGCATGGGCCTCGCTCACGCACAAGGAACCCGGCAAACACCCTTTTTCATTAAAAACGTCCTGTACAGGTACAGTTCGTACGGAATAAAAAACATGAGCAAGGGGATTACAAATCTAAAAACAAGTGCCCGCAGGCTTACAAATTAAAAAGATATAAGGTGCCCGTAATCCCTTTCTTGTCCCTCTCCTCAGGAGCTGAAACAAGACAGCAGGAGGGCGAAAGGAGCGCCTAGGCGAGGTGCGAGAAGCAGAAGACGCCAAGAGAGCATCCGGTGCCGGCGGAGGGGCTGGAAGATGAGGAAACGGCCCGACAATACGCAACGAAGGCGTCGATGCCCGCGTACTCCGAGTCGACGGCCGCCGGCCGCCTTCTTCGCCTTCTCCGGCCCTCCTACGCCAGCCGCCCAAGGAGGCGATGGGGAACGCGCCGATGGAGAGCTTGACGAGGAAGCCCCTCGGCGCGAGGCCGAGGGAGGCGAGGCGATCAATCAAAGTCGGGGTCGGCATCCTGCCGCCCGACTCCCTTGTTGTCGCTGTCGCTATCCTCCTTGTCACTCCCGCTTGAGGAGGAATCTTCATCATCGGAGGAGCTCTCCACGCAGCACTTCAGGCGAGTGCCAAGATCTCTGAAGACCTTGACGGAGAGCAGGCCGCCCTCCATTAACTTGAAGTAGAGGCCAGGCCCCACCGTCGGGCTATGGATGCGAGCAAATGTCTTCCATCCACGACGGAGATACATAACATGCGGAGCGGGAAGTCGGCGTCGACCAGCGTACTGCCGGTCCGCAGCCCCTCGTGTGCAATCACGAGGTGCAGGGCGGAATCGAGCTCCATCTCCTCAGCGAAGGGGTGGGGAGACGGAGACGACGACGCGGTGGCCGGCATAGCCTGATGATGAACTCGCAGGGCTGGTCCCCGACGTGACCCTCCACTGCGCGAGGCACCGCTGGCGGAGGCACAGCCGCCGCGCCACCTCATCCCCCTCTCCCCCGATCGCCGTGGTGACCTCGGCCACGCCCCCTCCCCCTTCCTCTCATGGTTGGCTCCGCCGCCACGGGTTCGTGGGAAGGAGGGACGCGTTGACGAGCAGCAACCCTCGCCGCCACCGTCGAAGGCCCAGCACCTCCTCTCGCCATGGCAGGTGGAAGAAAGAAGCAAAGATGAAGGAGGATGGATACTGAAGAATGTGGGATGGCGCCCTCCCTCCCCCTCTTTGTAAAGGGGCGGGGTCGAGACTCGGCCGCCCCACTCAGCCAATCCAGCCGGCAGAGGCGCAAGAAATCAGGACCGACCCGCTGCCCCAATCAACGGCGGCCCGGTTTCCCGCCTCCACAGTTCGCCACTTGCATGAAGGACGTGTGGCGAATGTGCAGGGTCGACAAGACGGGTGGTACGACTGTTCCCCGCCCCGTGATCGGGGGGGCGTGGGTGCCTTGAAGGCTGTGACCCGAGTCCATCAAGTAAATGAGCCACGCCTCCATGCCTCCCTCTTTCTATGGGGAAGGCGCAAGCCGCCACTTTACCATGATGTGACGCATGCATGCGAAAACCGCCCCACGCATGCCGCCCACGTCACACACGCCCCCTCCCCACGTCACGCGTTCAACGCGGGTCGTGGGGAAGCGCAGCGGACGAAGAATTACTGCGGTAAAAATCCGCCCCACCTGCCCGCGCACCGTTCTGGGCCTGGCCCAACAACGTGTCGTGCTTATGTGTGGCCAAGGCCCGGGGGCTCCTGTCGTTGTACAAAAGTAGGGGCACACCTTTGTACCCCTTTACTTGTGCACGGGCAGTTAGATCCGCGCGCCACGGCCGCACATAGCAGGGCAAAGGAGGGAAGTCGGAGAGAAGGCGAAGCACAAGTCGGCCAAGGCAACGCCAAGACCAAATATATCAAAGAGCAGAGGGACGAGGCGGGTTCCAGCGTAGTCAACCACGTTGGAACAAAGGCTCGGGAGGCACCTACTTGGTGGCATGCGGATCTTTGTCAAGACCATAGAGATATGAGATCAGATGAGGACCAGAAGACGGCGACCCTCGGCGGGATCCTTGCCGAGGAGATCCACAAGACCCCGACAAGCGCCTTGTTGGGGAGGACTACAACGCCACGGCAAGACCCTTGTTGGGCCCCCGGCAAGTCCCTTGCCGAGGGCGTCAGCGGGGCCAGAGCCAGACTCGCATCGACCAAGACTCCACCGCCGTCCCCAACCAGCTGAGCACGCACCTGCATGGCGACGGGCGGCTTTCGAACCAACTCAGCAAACACCTGCGTGGCAACATGCAGATCTTCATGAAGACCGTACCACCGCGCCACCTCAGTTGCCTGCCTGCCTACATGGTGCCACATGCACCGCTGGCAAAGCAAGGCGAGGCGGCGACAGACGGGACGGGCTCCATTCCCGGAGCCCTTTCTTTCATCAAAAGGTATTGCGAACTTGTATAGTCCACATTCTTTGGCTCTACCTATCCATTATAGAGTAAATAGCTCTTTTCACAATAAGAGTTATCCATACAGTGACGGTATTTAATTATGAAAGTTGGCTCGTCCCAGATAAAGCAAGGGGACACCTAAGCGACGCATTAAATGCATCTTGTCACATGTCTGAGCGATAAGCTCATGACCTTTATTTACCTTTCCACCTCCATGTGCCCTTTGTGGCAGCCCTTTTGCCTATAAAAGGAGGCCCAAAGGCGGCAGGAGGGGATTCAACTCTTTGAGCAGCGCAGCCACCATAGCTAGTTCGAGAGCTCAAGAACTCTCTCAATTACACACCAAAGCAGGACTAGGGTATTACGCATCCTCACGGCCCGAACCTGGGTAAATGATCCTTGTGTTGACTGCTAATCCTGCTCTTCTCACAACCCCTCGCCCCAGCAACCGTAGTAGGGATTCTTGTGATCCCATAGGTGTCGTTTCCCACCGACATTAGCGTCTCCAATTAGGTATGTATTTATGAAACAAAATAGATATATACCTGTGTAATTGAATAGGATAGTGCATATCCAGTCCAATATTCCATGAATTTAAGCATAAATAGACCACAATATGAACTGTATAATTAAAACAAAATTGATTACTCTAAATGGATGACAATATTACTTATATTGTTAAAGTACATATTTGTCACTTCATACCTATCTTTTTGAATTGGCTTATGTAGTTTTTCTACTATATTCCATTTACTAACATCAAAGTCTTTCCAATTAGGACTAATCAAATTTTGACTTTTCAGAATGTCCAAATGATATTGTAGCCCTTGTAGCTGAAAAATAATTACTTACAAAAAATAATACACATAAGCGAAGGATCAATTTATGACATTTGACATAAATAATTTGAAATGATGTAGTAACTAACCGTAGCAGTGAGATCATCTCGATTAAACTCACAACCCAGTGAGTCCAATACTTGAATCTCACACTTTTTTGCATTCACAGAAGACAAATACCAATGTGTATTGTTCATATTTATTGAAAGTTTAATCTATAATCAAGATAGTTAGTATAAAATAACTAATAAAAATGTATGAAATGTAGAACGTGAAAATTATGGATATGAATTTTACCATGTCATGCTTCACATAGGTTTTGACAATCTCTGTCATAAAGGTACCATCTTCATGTATTCCAAGCATGCCATCCCGTTTTAACAGTGCGGTAACAAAGGGATTCTCAAAATATACTTTAATATCATTCTGGACCTGTACTTGGTCCTTTATACAACATATATATGCGCTGATTACCTATAATTTTTTTGAAAAACATTACTAATGGATATCAATAATCAGGGACTTTTTCCTTGTAAGGAAGGATACTTACATCATCATTTAGCCACTCTTTTTCATTTAGCAGGCACATCATTTGATGTTGTTTCACGGATATTTCATCTATCTTCACCAGCAATTGTTTTTTAAAAGACCTTTCTATTGCTATATGAGCACATACATCACGGCCAGTTAATGTATAATCTGCAGAAAGTTTAATCTGTGTGTAAATATGGATTAACGGTGCACATAGACTAATAATAATATATTCAATAACAACAAAATAATACCTTGTGGGAGATAGTCATATGTTTCATGTTCCTCTTTTTGCTTGTCATCATCTAATGAAATATTTCCTTGATTCGAGGGCAATTCAGAATTCTCTATTTGATTACCATCATGTAATGAAATATTTGCTTCATTCAAGGGCAATTCAGCATTCTCTTCTTTCTTATCATCATCTAGTGAATAATTTCCTTCATTCAGGGGCAATTCAGCATTTGGAGATAATGTCGATCTAGTTGGTGATGGAGGTGCTGGCAATGGATCACTATTTGTCTGATTATCCGACTCAGGAACCATCGATACAAAACTTTCTGAGGCTGGAGGTAATGTTGAGATGATTGGTGACGTAGGTGATTACTCCAAAACACTGGATTCCATACATTTTGTTTTTTTGAAGGCCGGTTATCAAAATCCTCAACAATGGTCAATTCATTGTTGTCATCCACTTTCTCTAATGGCAAGAAAAAGAATAGTGCTGTCATATTGTTCAAACGATATTTGGGATTATTACAAAGTTGAATCAAGAAGGAATAATAAAAAAATACTTGATCAAGACTGTTGCAATTCCTGTACCAATTTCTTCTTACTGGTATAATATGAAAATTTACTATATATATTTTTATAGAAAAGTTGCTCTATTACAGGTACTGCTACAGTAGAAGGATTTAGATTCTCTACTGTTATTGTCTAAAATCAAGAAGGAATAATAAAACTTTTTCATCAAGGCTGTTGCAACTCCTCTAGCAAATTTCCGTCAAGTTCTAGTCACTGTTATAACATGAAATCACAACCAACCACTAATGCACACATTCAGAATAACTACAAAGACATAGAGTGGAACCATATAGTACCTGTGACCGCGATGGTGATTTTCTTTTGCTGTAACTGTTCTTTTTTTTTGCTGGGACTAGTCAAATTTTGTGCTGCAACCCGGCGGCGTCGAGCCATTGTTTCCCTGGAAACATACATTAGTTTTGTTAGAAGAAAATATAAGTAAAGCATTAACTAACGACAGGCTATTGGATCTTGACACTAAAATAGTCAATTAAATAAGTACAAATTTAGAGGAACTACTTCCATTAAAAACTGTATTTAAATAGAAGCCTTCTCATGCTCATGCTAAGAAAGCCTTGCTTGTGTTACTTGTATCTATTGGTTTACTTTTTACTTATATATCACTACTATTTACTGCTAAGAAAGTGCAAACTATTCGTACAGATTATATAGTTCTTAGCTGATACATGTTCTAGACTTGTAGTAAGCTACCTGAATCTAGAGGAGGAAGCATGAAAAAGATGACGCCCTGCAGTAGCTATCAGCTGGTGCATATTTTAGCAGACCATTATTCATCCTTATTGGTGCTACCAAAGCTGAGATCTCTGGAACATGCTTAAGTTTCTCTCTGGTTTCCATTATTTGGAAACCATTAGGAGTTCCTTACAGCAGGAACACAAACTAACATACAGAATTGACTTCTCGAGGCATGTAATCTTCGCTGTTAATGGTAGATGTATAAACTAACGAGACAATAGTTTGTACCTCAGGCCAGGCGAAATTCCGGCAGGCGGTGGAGCACGTGCAGTGCAGACGGATCTCCGGCGAAATCAACGGTGTACAAGAACGGCGATGCAGACGGATCTCCGGCGAAATCAACGGTGTACAAGAACGGCGATGCAGACGGATCTCCGGCGAAATCAACGGTGTACAAGAACGGCGATGCAGACGGATCTCCGGCTGAATCAACGGTGTACAAGAACGGCGATGTAGGAAACTTGCAGCACGGTGATGTGCTGGGCAAGAAACTTGCGATGCGATCTAATCATGGTCGAGGGGTTCCTTCTTATAGCATCAATATCCGTGCACCGGACGGCCCCGTGCTCCTGAACATCTCCTCCTCGGACACGACTCCAAGACGCACGCAACATGGACTCCTCTCCGAGTCCGAGTTCGAGATGTGTGGGGAGGTCGGTGATGCAGGGAGGGGTGGCGTTGGGGCGTGACGACGTTGGTCTGCATCCCCACGACGGAGGTGGCGACGGCGGTTGGAGATGGCTGCGGCGGCAGCGGCGAGCACGCAGAGAAGAAAGAGGAGATCGAGCAGAGAAGAAGAAAGAGTATATCGAGAAGGCTGCGTTTTGTTTTTTTAAGGCCCAACTGTGAGCAGGTCACGGGAGGTTTTTTTTAAGGCCCAACTATGGACAGGTCACGGGAGGCAAAAAAACGTACTAAACGTGGCTGGCCCAATAATTTTTCCAGGAGCCCAATAACGAGCAGAACACGTCTGAATAATCTTTCCAACGTAAAATTTAGTACCACCTTGGTCAGAACATCATCAACAATAATAATATGGGTGAACGGATAAAAATTTGGTGAAACGCACCTTGCTTTATTAGTAGGTATAGAAAATGAAAAGTTTGAAAACCTTGTGTATCCGTATGCATTTTGTAAGTACGTGCATATGTCATATGCACTAACATTTTATCAGTTAAATCTTTGGTCAAAATTTAGCACAAATTACAATGGTCACGGATAAACCAGGACGAAGGTACTAGTAGTTTAAATGCCCTAATAAATGAGTGAGGCGCCTTAATGCTACTCTCCACTGTGACTAGTCTTATGGGAAAAGCTGGGGAAGAGACGACTTATTGTTAAGCCGCCAAAAGAAATGACCCTAGGAGTAGTAGATAGGGATACTAGGGATCGAGTGTGTGAGATGAACCGGAGAAAGTAAATGCAGAGAGATTAAATGCAAAAAATACGGAGGGATGTGATGGTTGCTTGTCCATTTATTTTACCAGGCCACTTATTATTGGGAGTGGTTGGGTTTTGTGATATGACGGCTTTACTGCCGCGCCACGAGCGGGGTGAGACTCGCGTGCAGCGCCGCCCTCTACACTAGTATTACATCGGTCGTGGTTTATTAGTCCCCCATTCAATTTGACTGAGGATTTAACTTACAAAATGTTAGTGCATGTCTAAAAACTATATCGTTCGATTCGTATTTGAACATAGTTTTCAATGATATAATTTTAGGTGACATGCATCAGCATTTATAGTACTATATATCATATTAGTTCAATTTTTGGTCGTACTAATCTATAGTAAGGTGCCCGTGCATTGCACGGAACATTGAAATGCATTGATCGAGGAATTGTTTATTTTGACAAAGGATGTGGGGGTCATCTCATGTGTAACGGGTATCGATAGGTTTCTTTGGATATTATTTCATCTCTAGAGCTCACAAACATCCGGGTGAAATAGATAAAAAAAAGTATCTTTTGCAAAGAAAAGCGTTCAACTGTTCAACCTGCATCCAAAACTTGTGAAGAAATAACACTTATTGTGCTTTGCAAGAAATGATCTTTAAGAATTAGTTTTTGAGTATCGATTGATATACATGTTGGCTACAGATGACATGTCACTTTCATATAGTCAACAGTTGGCTATACTATTAAGTATTAACCATGCCCTTATACACCTAAACGGATGGATTAAATCAGGATGACTTGGAAGGGGACAGAGGAGATGTAAGAAATGGTTCATCATAAGTCTTTCAACAGTATTGTAGTAAAAATTTCATACATGGAAGATTCTAAACAAAACCGTAAATGGATACACTTTTATTCATACGCGATACTCCAATAGAGCAAGATCATGCATGGAAGTCTCCACATGCGCGAAGACTAATGATCAACATTTAACTTGGTAATGCATATGTCCAGGTGAACCTCCTTGGAGTCCCCGTGCACATTGTTGGGGGTCAAATCATGCCATGCGTCTTCCATGTCCACATCGGCGGGAAGGTCCCAGCTCGGCACAGTCCTAGTCAGCTTGACATAGCCAGTGTCGCTACCCACGTACCTCCGAGGGGTAGTAATAGTGAGCATGCACCCGTACATCGGCCTCGTGTCAGTGTCAGCATCAGCGGCGTCGCCCCTGATGCACACTACAGAGACGGGGCGGCTCTTGTGAACCTCGCCGGTGCCCATGATCAAGAGGAAGACGCTGCAGTCCTCCTCCGAGACTAGCAGGCGGCGGTGATCCTCCAGCGACTCCAGCATGATGAAAAGGTAGCACGTCTCGTACTTGATGTTCTTCGCTGCGGGCCAGTAGTGATACACGAACGCATGCGTGAGGTGATGCACGAGGTCCGCTAGCGAGCCCCAAAACGGCATCGAGCACTCATAACACTAGACGAAGGGCTCCTTGGAGGCATCGACCAGGCCGTCCATGAAACGGGAGTGGTCAGAGGGGATGGTGCGCCCGATTGAATATATGAGCAAGTTACTACGAGATTTAGTCTGAATAAGCACAAAATAAATCATGACGGCTATAATAGAGATTAAACTAATCATGTGGACTAGCATAGTAGATGAACAGATCGAATCTAGGACACAGACTAGAAACATGAATTCTTTTTTTTAGAACAGAAACATGAATTCTACCATGATTTCGAACAGGAAGGACATAAACACATACGATGCAATGGGAGCAGCACCGTTGGCGTTGAGGTTGTCGCCCATGTCGTTGAGGAACAGGTTGCCGAGGTTGGGGAAGAAGTCGTCATCGGTGAAGTCGTCATGCCCGTGATCGTGAGAGTGCGCTCCAAAATTTCAACAGCGCCCGCGGAATGGAGCGCAGGAGGGAGTGGCTGTAGGGGACGTTGCGGCCGCCGAATGGAGCGCAGGAGTAGCACACGAAGCAGTAGATGGTGCTCCTCCCTAGTCTCTATCTCTACTCTTATCTCTATCTCTACTACTCTTCTTTCTTTTTTATAATATACTAGTAGCTGTCCGTCCAGATAGTCTTGCGCCGCCCTCTGCACGCCCAGCTGAACACGCCTCCTCGCCTCCATCAAACCCCTCCGTTAAACCCGCGTGCAAACCGAGAAACCTACTTCGGCCCACGGGAGGAAATTTGCCTGTTGCCGTTGGAGAATAATAGAGTCACGTCCAATCCATTTGAGTTAATTGCGTGTATGATTCTCCCTCTATAAAAAGTTAATTGCATCCTTAATCTTGTATTCTAAGTACTCTTTGGTTCCACTGTCAGTATAGTGTACATTACTTGCAGGCTGGCTACAGATTCGTACAGAAAGTTAGAAAGAAATGAATCCATCCTTAATCGAATTTGAACTCAGGCCATCGCGTTGCAAGGATCCGGGTCGGACCAGTACACCAGGTGTTCATTGCGGACGATTCAAGAGATAAACCTTTATAGCAATGAGCCCATCCGTTGCAACGGATCCAACGTAGAATAATACGTATACACAAATTTGAAAGAAAACAGTTTAGTTTTGATATACATATCACTAAAAATATCTTATGTTTCACTCCAAATATATTCTTTGGGCTGTTTTGATGAGGTAAGGGAGGAATGTGGTTGGTTTCAAGATACTAAGGGGTTTTGTGTAAGCTGGAGCAGAGAAGTGGGACTTGTCGCAAAGGCCACAACTTACATCACGGTAGTTAGATGCAGATCTAATGGTCAGAAATGGCGGATGGCAGACACACCATCATCACCAACTGAGTCTTTTGTAGGAGTACTAGCAAGATGCCCGTGCGTTGCACGGAACATCAAGATGCATTTATATGAGTAGTTTATCTTGTGGGAGATAAGGATGAACGAGGGAAGGCCATATATGCAAATGTGATGAGGGGTGCAGGTATCTTTCTGCAAAATTGCTATAGTTTCCTTCCTATCCGTCAGATATAGATCGGACGGCCTATATTGCAGGATGGCAGGCACACCATCATCACCAACTCTATTTTTTATAAGAGTAGAGATAAGTATAAGTAATACTAGCAAGAGGCCCATGCGTTGCATGGAACATCAAGATGCATTTATACGAGCTGTTTATCTCGTGGGAGACGAAGATGAATGAGGGAAGTCCTTATCTTCAAATGTGGAGAGGGGTGCGGGTATCTTTTTGCAAAATTGTCATAGTTTGCTTTCTATCCGTCAGATATAGATTAGACGGTCCATATTGCAGGATCGCAGGCACACCATCATCACCAACTCGGTTTTTATAAGAGTAGAGATAGAGATAGGATTAGGAGTAGAGAAAAAACCGAGTTGGTGATGATGGTGTGCCTGCCATCTTATAGTATAGACCGTCTGATCTATATCTGACGGATAGAAAGCAAACTATGACAATTTTACAAAAGATACCCGCACCTCTCTCCACATTTACAGATAAGGCCTTGCCTCGTTCATCCTTATCTCCCACAACCTCATTGCCGAGCAATTAAAAAAGGAAGTCTCTGGAACAATCTGGCATGGTGGCCGGGCCGCACCGGCCCATCCCCATGCCTCCGCCCCAAATCACCACCACCACCACCACGCCCCACTCCTCCTCACCTTATCTATCATCTTTCTTGAGATATCATTTTTTCGATGAAATGGTCGAGATACCATGTTTCCGATAAAATTCTCGAGATATCATTAGTTTTTACACATGGGATTACTCCTGCATGGGTCAATCGCAACAGGTGTTTTGTAAAAAAAATGCATCTTGATGCTCCGTGCAATGCACATGCATCTTGCCAGTTTTTTTTCATATAATTCCAAACACCACATAGACACGGTCTTTGACCATTTTACAACTATGTTAGTATTATTGTTAGTGGTCAGCCGGTGCAAGTTATAGCCCCGGGTGTTTTAACCTTTTTTAGTAATGATATCTGGCGATTGTTCGCCACGAGCTCAATCATGGCGAATCCCACATAACCGTCAGATTTCCATCCGACGGTGGCGTGTTTTTAAGCCATAGTATTTGACAAAAGTGCCACCCTGACACATGTACTGTAACTGCGTCGCGGGCGTTTGCAATTGCCATGTCTGCCAGCGAACGTTTGCTGGGGACTGGAGTTAGCACCGATGGCGGCTCATAGTCGTTCCACGCTTGGGCATTGAAGTTTGTAACTATTTTAGATTAGAATATACTACTAATCCTCTGGTGCTAGTAGTAGAGCAGAGTCCTACTCCACTACTACTCTAGTCAAGCAAGTTAGGGCATAGTAGTAGGTACTGTAGGGAGTACCAGTACTGTGATCACTCAAGCAAGTTGTCTGGCATCGATATGACCCTACGCTGTTGGTAGGTGTCTCTTAAGTCAAGCGGCATGTTGTAGTCATCATCACCTGTCCACTTCCCGCAACACATATTCGCTTCTCCATCCTTGTCCGCACATAATCGTCCAATCTTCCATCCCCGCTAAGGCACCTCCCCCCTCTTCCGAAACCCAAGCACTAACAATGGCAGAACCGAGCAGCGTCTGCCGAAAGAGTGGCTGGAATTTGCTCCCCACAGCGGTAATCAAGCTCATTGTTTCGCGTGTGGACAATCTCAGTACCATGCCGCTCGCCGCATGCTCGTCGAGGCTGTACCGTTTACTCAAAGCCCTCAGGCCGGAGCTTTTTAAGCCAACTCCTTGCTTGCTGATGCCGCCTGATCTTCAGAAACGGCGTGTCACACAGCATAACGATCTGTAACATCCCAAATTTTCAATTTGGCATGTTATACATAGGTCATCCATGCATATCATATTTTATTGCATTTTCGTTTGCACTCCTCGAAATCCTAAGCAACTCAAGGACCCTCGGAGAGAGTTGGGGATTTTCCGATTTTCATATTTGAATTTTATCAAATAATGAAGATCGAGGATTTTGGATTTTATTATTTTTCTCTCCGGAAAATATTTCATGTTTAAAATAAATGAGAGGAGATAATATGACTTCTCCAAAAATAATTGAAATATCGGAGGAAAAATGTTAAAATCATTATTTGGATTTTATTTTAATTATTTGGAATTTTATTTGCCCTAGAGAAAAATTTGCATGATTTAAAAAACTGCATTTTAGGGGCCAAAAAAGTTCATCTTGTTTTAAATATTTTATTTAGACAAAGAAAACTTGTTTTGGCATTTTTAGATTTTTATTTATTTTTCTAGGATTTTTATAAGTGTCGGCGGAACGTTTTAAAAAAAACCTGCGCCCGACTGGGCCAAGGGCCAGCCGAGCAGGCCGGCCCAGCCGCTCGAGCCGCCGCCGCCTTCCCGCGTCGCCGCCGTCTGACCCGGACTCCGCCGCCGCTTGCCTTGCCCTTCCCAAGTCGGACCCCAACCTATATATAGCCCCTATAAACCTCCACCGCCACCCGCCCCTCCGGAGCCGGGCCGAGCCTGAGCCTCGCCGCCCGAGTCACGCCGCCGCTTCTAGCCGCCGCCACCCCGCACTCACCGCCACCACCGCCCTCGCCGAGCCCTCACGGAGCCGCCCGCCCGCCGGGACGACCTCGCCGGAGGTAGCCTCGTCACGGTTTTTAAAACCCTTCGGTTTTTAGGAAAACCCTAGCCTGTTTTTTATATAGATCGGTTTTATTTCTCCGGTTTATTTGTTTTATGGCGTCATTGCTCGTTCATTTTTTCGAACGTGTTCGTCATTTAGTTTCTGCTAACGAACGTTCGTTCGTTTAGCCGTTCGTCGTTTTCTTTTATCGGATTTATTCCGCGATTTTTCCGATCGCGATTTGTGATCCGATGTTCGAATTAGTATAACTTTTCGCTCGTTTATCGAAATCAGGCGATTCAAGCGCCTGGAGTTTCATCTCGAAACCCTCTTTCCGAATAGCCAACTCAAACAAGTTTTTGCCTCTGTAAAATTTGACCCTAGTTCAGATTAGTAAACGGATCTTGTTTCTTTTCGCCGCTTGAGTTTCGTTGCTCGCTTGGTTTGATTTTTCTTGTGAACCGGAGTTCTTAAGTTGAACTCTCCGGTCAACCTCTTTCAGTTGAAGTTTCGTTTGTGCATCTTTGCTTGTTGCTTATGTATGTATTGTTTGCTTGCGATAGAATTCCCGGATTGTGAAGCGTGTTACTACGAGTCTCTAGGATTCACGGATCGTCAGCAAGGCAAGTAACACTTGATCATATTCCCTTTCATACCCAGTTTTTATGCATTAGTTCAACCCTCAAACATTGCATGGTTAGGATGTCATTAATTTGTGGGTTGGGAAGTAGATCATGAGGTAGGAACCTATTGCCCTGTTACTATCAAAACCTTGAGAGTTATTTCTACGTGTTGCTTATATTGCTATGCTATGCTCGTAGACGTGGTTGGGTTTGAGAGATATTCATGACAGATGTGAGATTCTTAACTAATGGTTTACTTTAAGGTGGCAACTTAAATACACATCTGGGTGGATTGAGGCACCTGGGGAACCCAGTGTTGTTCTGCTTTATTTTTGAAATCCAGGTACTGTGTGATCTTCCTATGGACCGCCACCAGGGCTCAAAGGGAATCGAGATTATTCATGCTAGAAACTTCCGTGTGCAGCCACAAGCTATTATGGACTCTAGCATAGTTGAGTAAGTTACGTGAAGCTCTTGAAGAGGTAGATCAGCAGGTAGTGGGTTTTGTAGGTTTGGTATGATCTATCCGGAGTAGAGAGATAATGTTTCTGAAAGACTGTGTCTCGGTCATCCGTTTCTCAAACACCATGTAGTGTGAGAAACCAACGGAGGTGATCGAGTCTTGTGGGGAAAAGTGCGCAAACCTCTGCAGAGTGTACAATCTAATCATGGTTAGCCGTGTCCCCGGTTATGGACAAATTCTGAGTATCTAGTACTTGAGTAATTACATGTATCTCATCACTCTAAATTAATATTGTTGGGTTGTTAATTACTTTAATTGGGATTGAGTTGGGGTTATACCTTCTCAATGATGTTTCAACCACCATGATAGTTAAATTAAAATTTATTCCTTTGATGTAGGGAAAAATTGGCTTTTTCGCAAACTGTAACCGTAGAGCTTTCCACCAGCCAAATATGCATGTAGTGTTAGCATTATTCTGTTATTACTCTATTGTGTTACATTGCCAGCATATTCCATGTGCTGACCCGTTCTCGGGCTGCAACGTATTATGTTGCAGACTTTTCAGACGAGGAGTAAGGTTCGATAGGTCGTTGTCGTGCAGCTCAGCTATGCCGTTGGAGTTGATGGACTCACTTTACCTTCCAAGCCTTCCACGTTATCGTATTAGATGGCCTTAAGCCATATTATTGTAATAAGTTCTCTTTTGAGACATTCGATGTAATAAGTGTGTGATTACTACTCTGTTATAAATCCTTCGAGTAATCGTGTGTGTCAGCATTACCGATCCAGGGATGACACGGAAGCACAGAGACTTGACCATCTGAGGTCGGGTCGCTACAAGATGGTATCAGAGCACACGCTGTTTGTAGGACACGACCACTAAGATAAAACCATAGGTCACTCTTCTCTACTCATTTCTGACTCCGCTCCATTTTTCCACACTTTAGGATGACGGAGATGAAGTACAAGTTTGCACAACCGGATGAAGACACACCTTTTGGACGCCACTTGAAGGAAGTCACTAGGTACCTTAATATTGGAATACCAAGCTTCACCGGACGCATAACGCCACCTTACCGTAAGAAGAGTGCTTTGGAAGATTCAAGCTCTAGTTCGGAAGGACGTTTGCGCCAAGCACAGAGCCCATAGTGTGTGTTTTCAATGCACCAACATGGAGTTTGGGAAAGAGTATGGCAGCTCACATTACCATGGGACGCATTGGTGAAGTCTACAATAAGGAGCTCAAAGACACCATATATCAAATATGTGGGCGCCGAGACGAGCAATGGGAAGTAATCAGCACCAAGAAGGATAGATCCATTGCAGCTTACATCCAGAGCTAAACCAAGCACATTCGACGTCAGAGAACCGGATGTACGCAGACATGATGGATTTGAAGAAGGCAAAAACTAGGATCATCGAGCTGGAGGAAGAACTCAAGTTTACACGCGATGGATATGAGGAAGAAATCAAGACCCTACTGGAGAAGAATGACGACCTAGTCAAGAAGGTCGGAGTCTACATGGGAGGACCAGCACCGAAAGAAGAGGAAGAAGATCCCACTTGCCCGGGCAACTACATCATCATCGACGATACCGACTCTGATCCAAGTGATGATGACTATGAAGACGAAGCTGGAGCAGACATCATGGAGTCTTCCACCGATTAAAATTTCTAGATGACCACCATATAATAGTAGTATTTTCCCCCATGTAACTAGTAGAAGTTGAGCACTTATGCGATAGTCCTAGACCGTTTTGTATGCCCTTGCTTGATGGAATGAATGTTTGTGTTTGCCTCATGTGCATATGGGTAGTGTTATCTCACTAGACCTCTTTCTATTCTAATCTCTTCCATCTAAACCCTCAGATGCCTCCGAGACGTGACCCCGGTTTTGTTTTTCCCACCGGAGCTCACCCAGTTGATCCAGCAGCAGAATGCCTTGATGCAGTTGCTAGTTCAGAATTAGGGCAACAACAACAACAACAACAACAATAACCCGCCTCCAGTGGACAATTTAGCCCGCTTTCTGAGGTTACGACCGCCGGTGTTTTCCAGCAGCACCGAGCCAATAGTTGCTGATGATTGGCTACGCCGTATTGGAAGGGAGTTAACCACCGCAGGATGCACGGATGCTGAAAGGGTGCGCTTTGCCGCACATCAATTGGATGGACCAACCGCATGGTGGGAGAATTACACGGCTACTTTTCCTATAGCCAATGTCACTTGGGACCAGTTCCAACAAGCTTTTTGCCGGCCCATGTTTCAACTGGAGCCATGCAGATAAAGAAGCGTGACACAACTTACGCCAGGGGAACCGTACTGTGGCCCAGTACGTGGATGAGTTTAGCAAGTTATCATGCTATGCCCCTGATGATGTGGCCACAGATGCCGCGAAGCAGGAGAAGTTTATGGAAGGGCTGAATGATGAGATGAGTATGCAGTTGATGGTGGCAACTTTCAACAACTACCAGGAGTTGGTAGATAAGGCCCTAATGATTGAAGGAAGCAACAATGCATCGAGAACCGTAAAAGGAAGTATGGACAAGGGAAGTATAACTCAGAACTCACCGGAAGCCTCGCTAACCCCGAACTCGGGAGGACTTGTTCATAACCATGGAGGACATAACCATCTTTGGAGGAGGATCGCATAATCAAAATGGTGCGAAGAACGGGAGTGGGAATGGAGTCAACAATAATCAGAATCGCTCTAACCCAGCTACACCCGCCAAGAGGGACTTAAGCCAAGTTATTTGCTTCAAGTGCGGGAAGACAGGGCACTATGCCAATGACTACCCTAAAGGAAAGAATGGAAACGGAAATGGAAGCGCTAGGAAGAAGCCCAATCCATTCAACAAAGGACAAGTGAACCACGTTAACGTGGAGGAAGTTGAAGAGAAGCCGGACGCGGTAATAGGTAAGTTTTTGGTTCAGTCATTTACCGCTATTGTTCTTTTCGACATCTTGGTGCATCGCATTCATACATATCAAGGGATTTGTGGAAAATTTTAAGTTACCAACCCAAACCCTTAGGACCCCTCTTCTAGTGAGCTCTTTGAGCAGAGTACATGGCTAGCAGATGGTGCCCCCAGATACCCCTAATTATTGGCACGCATGTTTTTTCGTCTGACCTAATTATCTTGGAGTCGCAAGGATTGAATGTGATATTAGGTATGGACTGGATGTCAAAGTATGGAGGAAGTATTGACTGTGCTAGCAAGTCAATTTATCTTACCACCCCTGCAGGGAAAAAGGATTAAGTATGTATCTAGGCATGTGCCTAGGAGGAGCCAAGTGAATGCCCTCACGGGAGTTGTACAGGAGGAAGTACTGTAGTAAAGGATTGTCCGGATGTTTTTCCAGAGGAGTTACCAGGCATGCCACCGGATCGAGACATCGAGTTTCTGATAGAACTATTGCCAGGTACAGGGCCAATATCAAAGAGACCCTACCGAATGCCCGCAAATGATCTGGAGGAAATTAAGAAGCAGATCAAGGAGCTATTAGAGAAAGGTTACATTCGTAGAAGTTCATCACCTTGGGGAGCCCCAAGTACTTTTGGTTGAGAAGAAGGATAAATCCCTAAGGATGGTTGTTGATTCTTGAGCTCTGAATGAAGTAACGATAAAGAACAAGTATCCATTACCAATGATTAATGATCTGTTTGATCGGTTGCAAGGAGCTAAGGTGTTTTCGAAGATTGATCTACGATCGGGATACCATCGATTGAAGATCCGAGAGAAGGATATACCAAAGACAACATTTACCACACGGTATGGATTATATGAGTATACGGTCATGTCATTTGACCGACTAACGCCTCGCTTATTTCATGAGTATGATGAACAAGGTGTTCATGGAGTATTTGGACAAGTTTGTTGTGGTGTTTATTGATGATATTATGGTTTACTCGAAGAACGAAGAGGAACACGTGGAACATCTACGTTTGGTTCTCGAGAAACTCAGGGAACACCAGTTATACGCCAAATTCAGCAAGTGCGAGTTTTGGTTGAAGGAAGTTGGATTTCTTGGGCATGTTATATCAGGAGAGGGTATAGCAGTAGACCCTAGTAAGGTTCAGTCAATCACTGAATGGTTGGCACCCACTTCAGTCGGTGAGATTCGCAGTTTCCTTGGACTGGCAGGATATTATCGGAGATTCATTGAGAATTTTTACAAGATTGCTAAGCCAATGACTGAATTGCTAAAGAAGGATACTAAGTTCAAATGGACAGAGGATTGCGAGACAAGCTTTCAAGAGTTGAAGAAACGGTTGACTACAGCCCCAGTGCTGACATTGCCAGATATACATAAGGAGTTTCAAGTGTATTGTGACGCCTCTCGCTTGGGACTTGGATGTGTTCTTATGCAGGACGGAAAAAGTTGTTTCGTATGCCTCACGACAACTAAAGCCACACGAGTTGAATTATGCCACGCATGATTTGAAGTTAGCAAATTGTAGTACTTATACCAAGACACGGAGACATTATCTTATTGGAAACCGTTGTGATGTGTACACGGATCATAAGAGTTTGAAGTACATTTTCACATAGAAGGAGTTAAACCTCAGACAGAGGAGATGGCTGGAACTCATAAAGGATTACGACATGAAGCTACACTATCATCCAGGAAAGGCCAGCGTCAGAAAGCGACGCTTTGAGCCGGAAGAGTTATGCCAATATCCTTGAAAGCAAAGGATTGCCAAAGGAGTTAGTCATGGAGATCATGGAACTTCGATTGGAGATTGTTCCAAGAGGTTTTCTTGCAACAATGGAGGTTCAGTCGACGTTATTGAACAAGATTTGAGAAGCTCAGAAGGAGGACAAAGAGATTGCTGAGATAAAAGAGAAGATGGGCAAAGGAAAAGCCAAAGGTTTTCGCGAGGATGAGCACGATACCTTGTGGTTTGAGGACCGGATTTATGTGCCCAACAATTCGGAGATCGTGAAGTTAATACTTCAGAGGCCCATGACTCACCATACTCGATTCACCCGGAAACACCAAGATGTACTTGGACTTGAAGGAACGTTTACGGTGGACTGGTATGAAGAAGGATATTGCCGAGTATGTAGCCGTTTGTGATGTATGTCGAGAGTGAAGGCAGAGCATCAAAAGCCAGCAGGATCGTTGCAGCCTATGCCAATACCCGAATGGAAGTGGGACAAACTTGGCATGGATTTTATCACCGGATTACCCGTAACCAAAGCAGATATGATTCAATATGGGTAGTTGTGGATCGTTTGACCAAAGTAGCTCACTTCATCCCAAAGGAAAACAACTTATATAAGTGCCAAGTTGGCCAAGATATATATGACCAGGATCGTATGTTTGCACGGAGTTCCGAGGAGCATCGACGATAGAGGAACACGATTTACTTCAAAGTTTTGGCATCGGCTACACGGACTTTGGGTACCAGTTGGAGTTTAGTACCGCATTCCACCCATAGACGGATGGATGTATGAGAGAGGGTCAACCAGATTACGGAGGATATGTTGAGAGCCCGTGCGCTAGATTATGGATCTAGTTGGGATGACAATTTTCCGACGCAGAAGTTCTCATACAACAACAACTACCGGGCCGGTTTCAAGATGGCACCGTTCAAGCTCAGATGGACGCAGATGTAGAACACCATTGATGTGGGATGAGGTTGGAGACCGTCATTGTTTGGACCAGATTTGATCAAGGAATCAGAGGAGAAGGTTAAACTGATCAGAGATGACTAAAGATTGCTCGGCCTAGATGTAAGAGTTACGCAGATTCAAAACGCAAGGAAGTAACCTATGAAATTGGAGACAGAGCCTATCTGCGAGTATCACCCTTGAGGGGAGTGAAATGTTTTGGAGTAAAGGGAAAGTTAGCCCCAAGATTTGTAGGACCGTGTCGTGTTTTGGAACGGATGGGAGAAGTTGCCTACAAGCTGGAGTTACCTGAAGGATTGTAAGGAGTTCACGATGTGTTTCACGTATCACACCAAGAAGTGCCACGCCGAGATGGCGAAATACCGTTAAAGGATACAAAGGCCCTTAGAGGCGTCTGCTTGGATAGTAATTTGACTTATGAGGAGAAGCCAAGAAAGATTCTTGATTTCGACAATGAGTCACTCGCGACAAGGTTATCAAGTTTTGTAAAGTTCAATTGGAGCCACCATACCGAGGAGGAAGCCACACAGGAGCGAGAAGATGATATTCGCAAGGACCATCCGCACCTATTTTCTAGTTAACCCGAATCTCGAGGGCGTAGATTCATCTTAAGGGGGGTAGGTTTGTAACATCCCAAATTTTCAATTTGGCATGTTATACATAGGTCATCCATGCATATCATATTTTATTGCATTTTCGTTTGCAATCCTCGAAATCCTAAGCAACTCAAGGACCCTCGGATAGAGTTGGGGATTTTCCGATTTTCATATTTGAATTTTATCAAATAATGAAGATCGAGGATTTTGGATTTTATTATTTTTCTCTCCGGAAAATATTTCATGTTTAATAATAAATGAGAGGAGATAATATGACTTCTCCAAAAATAATTGAAATATCGGAGGAAAAATGTTAAAATCATTATTTGGATTTTATTTTATTTATTTGGAATTTTATTTGCCCTAGAGAAAAATTTGCATAATTTAAAAAATTGCATTTTAGGGGCCAAGAAAAGTTCATCTTGTTTTAAATATTTTATTTAGACAAAGAAAACTTGTTTTGGCATTTTTAGATTTTTATTTATTTTTCTAGGATTTTTATAAGTGTCGGCGGAACGTTTTAAAAAACACTGCGCCATTGGGCTAAGGGCTCAGCGAGCAAAGCCCGGCCCTTGAAACCGCCGCCGCCTTCCCGTCGCCGCCAGCGTCTGACCGGACTCACCGCCGCCGCCTTGCCCCTTCCCAAGTCGGACCCCCAACCTATATAGCCGCCCCCTCTAAACCTCCATCGCCACTGCCGCCCTCCGGGCAGCCACGAGCCGCCGCCCGAGTCGCCCGCCGCCGCCTCTAGTCGCCCGCCGCCGTCACCCGCACCCACCACCGCCGCCTCATGAGCCCACCGAACCGCCCGCCCGCCGGACGACCTCGCCGGAGGTAGCCCTCGTCACGTTTTTAAACCCTTCGGTTTTTTAGAAAAACCCTAGCCCGTTTTTATATAGATCGGTTTTATTTCTCCGATTTATTTGTTTTGCGGCGTTCATTGCTCGCTCGCTTTTTTTGACGTGTTCGTCGTTTAGTTTCTGCTAACGAACGTTCGTTCGTTTAGCCGTTCGTCGTTTTCTTTTATCGGATTTATTCTGTGATTTTTCTGATCGCGATTTCTGATCCGATGTTCGAATTAGTATAACTTTTCGCTCGTTTATCGAAATCAGGCGATTCAAGCGCCTCGAGTTTCATCTTGAAACCCTCTTTCCGAATAGCCAACTCAAACAAGTTTTTGCCTCTGTAAAATTTGACCCTAGTTCAGATTAGTAAACGGATCTTGTTTCTTTCGCCGCTTGAGTTTCGCTGTTCGTTTGGTTTGATTTTTCTTGTGAACCGAGTTCTTAAGTTGAACTCTCCGGTCGACCTCTTTCGATTGAAGTTTCGTTTGTGCATCTTTGCTTGTTGCTTATGTATGTATTGTTTGCTTGCGATAGAATTCCCGAGTGCGAGCGTGTTACTACGAGTCCCTAGGATTCACGGATCGTCAAGAAGGCAAGTAACACTTGATCATATTCCCTTTCATACCCAGTTTTTATGCATTAGTTCAACCCTCAAACATTGCATGGTTAGGATGTCATTAATTTGTGGGTTGGGAAGTAGATGATGAGGTAGGAACCTATTGCCCTGTTACTATCAAAACCTTGGGAGTTATTTCTACGTGTTGCTTATATTGCTATGCTATGCTCGTAGACGTGGTTGGGTTTGAGAGATATTCATGACAGATGTGAGATTCTTAACTAATGGTTTACTTTAAGGTGGCAACTTAAATACACATCTGGGTGGATTGAGGCACCTGGGGAACCCAGTGTTGTCTGTTTTATTTTTGGAAATCCCGGGGTACCCATGTGATCTTCCTATGGACCGCCACCCAGGCTCAAAGGGAACTGAGATTATTCATGCTAGAAACTTCCGTGTGCAGCCACAAGCTATTATGGGCTCTAGCATAGTTGAGTAAGTTACGTGAAGCTCTTGAAGAGGTAGATCAGCAGGTAGTGGGTTTTGTAGGTTTGGTATGATCTATCCTGAGTAGAGAGTTAATGTTTACGAAGATCTGTGTCTTGGTCATCCGCTTCTCAAACACCATGTAGTGCGAGAAATCAACGGAGGCGATCGAGTCTTGTGGGGAAAAGTGCGCAAACCTCTGCAGAGTGTACAATCTAATCATGGTTAGCCGTGTCCCCGGTTATGGACAAATTCTGAGTATCTAGTACCTGAGTAATTACATGTATCTCATCACTCTAAATTAATATTGTTGGGTTGTTAATTACTTTAATTGGGATTGAGTTGGGGTTATACCTTCTCAATGATGTTTCAACCACCATGATAGTTAAATTCAAATTTATTCCTTTGATGTAGGGAAAAATTGGGTTTTTATGGCTGTAACCATAGAGCTTTCCACCACCAAATATGCATGTAGTGTTAGCATTATTACATTATTGCTCTATTGTGTTACATTGCCAAGATATTCCATGTGCTGACCCGTTCTCGGGCTGCAACGTATTATGTTGCAGACTTTTCAGACAAGGAGTAAGGTTCGATAGGTCGTTGTCGTGCAGCTCAGCTATGCTGTTGGAGTTGATGGACTCACTTTACCTTCCAAGCCTTTCGCTATTATCGTATTAGATGGCTTTAAGCCATATTATTGTAATAAGTTCTCTTTTGAGACATTCGATGTAATAAGTTTGTGATTGCTACTCTGTTATAAATCCTTCGAGTATTGTGTGTGTCAGCATTACCGATCCAGGGATGACACGGAAGCACAGAGACTTGACCATCTGAGGTCGGGTCGCTACACGATCGTAGGGTGGCAAGCATCAACCCTCTTGACTGCGATCCGATCCCCGTCACCCTCAACTACATTAACGATATGTACTAGGTCGGCATGAACACGTCTTGGATGGTGCTCGTCGATGGTGGCGGCAGCTAGATGCCCGTGGAGGTCTACACCCGGCGATTGATCCCCCTTCCTTCGATTAACACTGCACTGCTTTGGCACGCGGCCCAGAATACTCAGAATCTTAGAGTAGCCAACATGATACCAAGTTTGATTTGCTCAAGGTTGTAATCTGCCAAGTGCCCACAAGATCTGCGAATTATAAAGACTTCAGGCTAATTGCATTCTTCAACCGCGGTCTCGCCTATCTGACAGGTCACTGTGGTAAGTGGATAAATCTGCACTTCCATCGCAGGATCATACATCCTCCATGGTTCTCTGATGCCATTGAACACAAGGGCTTCATTTACGCTGTCGACTCCTTCTATGGCTGGTCGTATTGCTGGCCTACTCCATTCATCGCTACAAACGGTTGTTACAGCAGTATGTTACTTTCCTATGATATGATGATGGCTTGCTTATATTACTGTCAACATTTACTGAAAAATATTCATGCTCATGACATGCTGTTCTTAAGATTGACTACATTAAGAGCCATTTTTTATTTGACTCCAACTTGATATGATGTTGTAGGCCGCCTGGTGTCCCTACCCTTCCTAATCCCAGAACCTTTCAAAGAAAAACGGCATGGCAGTTGCAGGTGGTTCCTGGCTCGATTAGACGACGGCGAACTATTGATGATCGTTCGCACGTACTGGACATGTTGTTTCGCGGAATACAATCATAGTCACTGCAAGGTCTTTGAGCAGGATCCTAGCTTCTCTGGGCCTTTAGGAATTTTTGACTGGAGGCGGGTAAGTAGCCTTGGTACACGCTCCCTGTTTCTCGGACTGAATTATCCGATTAACCAGGAGATAACCGACGGCAAGGATCATGATGGCAGCGCAGTTTTGTTCATCAGGCAAAACTGTGTGTACACAGTGTACCATGCGTCTCTGCATGCACCATACCCTGATATGTGCCGCCACGCTCTGCGGCCCAAAGTAGGAGAGAGGGTCGCAACTATCAGACTTCGACCTGCTGGCTAGAGTTTCCCCCGTCAGGCACCCATCTGGTTCAAGCTGTCAGCCAATCTCCACAGCTTAATAAATAGTAACGTCTAACTGAGCCAGTTAGTTAGATGCGTACTCTTGGCGTAGCAGGATCTTTATTTAGTTTGTTGCATACACTTGTTCTTTTTTGGTAGCCCTTTTGTAATGATGGCTAATGTTTGGTTTGGAAGAGAGAGATGCGTCTTTACTCTTCTGGCCTGCTTACTGCTTCTGTTGCACCCCCAGCCCTGGTTGTTGTTGCTGCTGTTTTTATGTACAATCAGTAGTATATTTCATCTGTTGGTTGAATAAATGTGTTGTTAGAACGACAAACACAATGTTTTGGAAGTCGTTGTACGGTCCGATCCTTTAGTGCCCTTACCGTACGTAGCGCATACTATTTTTCGTACGAACACATTTTCCACTTGTTGATAACATGCAGCCCACTGATGAAGGCCCAATAGAGGAGCCCATAATTAACTGGAAGGGAGGCTCTCACTTGAATCCGGCCCAGGTACATGCTCATGGTCCCCTAAACATAAATAAGTAAATAAATACATAAATAAATAAAGCTAAATGATCATGCACCGGTTCTTTAAATTCACGATTTAACAGGAGGATATTATTTCCTATGATAGTGTCGTTACATTCAGTTGATATAATTCTTAGGCAAAGATAGCGACCAGTCTTCTTTCTCCCACATTTTCTTCCTGCAACCAGCGGACCCATGCAAATCATAGTCAACGTCGTAAATAGTTCCGGTCCATTTTTATTTTTCGATAAGAATGTCCAGCCCAGCCCAGCACATTGGCGACATCACTTTATCCTCCGCCTTGGTGCGCTCGCCGCGGCGCCACCGTCCGGCCCTGTCAACATAGTGAATCGGGACAGCACTGTAGATGTGAGTATGACAGTACGGACCCACCAGGTCCACTCCCGAACACAAGCAAAGCGCCTCTTTTACTACTCAGATGCACCCATCATTTTTTTACTCTAATCCACCCTGCTGATATCTGGGACCCACATCATTTTCAACGTATAGTCAATTAACGAGAGAATTGCACAATTTTTTTTGAGGATTTGTTCGGAGGAGCAGGCTACAAACTCAGTTGTGGGGTCTCTATGGCCCGTCTAACAACATGACCAGCCCAGCAGTTTTTTCTTTGGGAAAATAGGTAGGCCACTATTTCTTTTTGAAGAATACCCAAGCTAGGCCTATTTGTTTTCTCCGACTTACTGGGATGCAAATCTTTCAAGACGAGGAGGGATGCATTCCGGCCTGGCCAAAGAGTTTGGTCAGTATCTGTTAAAAGTAAATGGGAAAATTAGTTACTTTTTTTGTTTTTGTTCTTCACTGATATTTTATATTTCATTGGATTTTGACATGACATAGTACTAATTTATTTTTAAATTTGATTTAGTATGGCTAATAATTTTTGGATTAAGAATATTTTGTTCCCAGAAAAAATGGCGAATTTTCAAAATTTCGCACATTTTTAGTTCAATTTTTTAACCCTGGTACTGACTAGAAAATGGGCAGCAATTCTAAAAATGGAAAATGGGTTGCAATAAATTCTATATGAATTAGAAAATGAGTAAAAATTATAAAAATAATAGCAAATGGGCTGTACACACCACAAATTTCGAGGCTCACTTGTTTACGCAAGGCTTTGTCAGTCAACACACGATTCTAGTGAAGGATCGTTGGATGTCCATCCAACACCGACGTGCTTCTTCAATCTCTGATCTTCCTGCTCCATTTGCCTAAACCAGCGCCAGGACTGCTTGCTCCCTCCTCTTGTGGCTCTTTGTCATGCCGCAGAGGCTTCACCGCCCACCCTACTCCTCCTCCTCGCCCGGCAGACGCAATCAATCAGCCTCCTTATTACGCAAAAAAAAAGATTCCTCCCACTGACATCTGGGGCGCACCGGTTCGGAGGCTGACCTGTGGGCCTACTAAGTTAACGCGTATGCGGGGCTTTGTCAACTTAGTCAACAAAACGATTCTAGCAGCAGTGACCGTTGGATTTGAATCGAACGGTCCTGTTGTTTCTTCAATCGCTGCTCTTCTTGCACCAGCCGCCCAAACCAGCACCCGCGAGACCGCCTGCTCCTGCCTCCAGTGGCCGACAGTGCTGCCGTTGAGGCCTCACCGCCCCTACTACTCCCACCGCTGGTTAGGCCCTGCAGCGACGGCAGGCTCACACCAAAGTCGAACCAGTGAACCCTCGTACTCCTCTCCGCATGGGCTTCCACTGCCGCGTCTTCCCCGGCTCCGCGTCGTCCCCTTCCTAGGCCTCGCCGTTGTCCACCGCCCTGGTGCTCTCACCGCGGCGTGGTCAACATGGTCAAGGAACGACTTCCATCGGAAGAGCATGTACATTGAGAGGCTGACAGTTGGGTCCATGGCCGCAGCAAGGAAGTGCCTCCTTATTACGCGGAAAATAATGATTCCTCCACCTGACAGTAGGGACGCACCGGATGGGCCACCGTATTTCACGAAAAAAACATTTCTCCCTGACTGCTGGGACCCACCAGCCACATCTTCGCACGCAAGGAAGTGTCTGACAGTCGGGACCCACCCGGTCGAAGCGTACGTAGCATTGTCATTCTGGTCGCGGACGTGTACGTACATACTGGTCGATCGGTCTGTCTGCACACTGCAGCGATGAACTGTGTCCGTGTAAGGAAGGGCGCGTGTGGTAGTAGAGGCGAGCATGTGCCGTAGTAGAGGAGCGCACGTAGCATGTACACGTACGTACAATGGCCAGGGTGTAAGAAAGTAAATACGGCCACGTACATACATACGGGCGGGGACTCGAATGCCTACTCGCGCATACGTACAGCTAGGGCTCGTGTACATGGCTGTGGCTGGGTCGGAACGGAGAAACTGCATTGTCATCGTGTTCATGGGGAGGCAACGGAATGCATCTTGTTCATCGGGAGGCAACAGAACGCATGCTGTTCATCGGGAGCCAACTGGCTTGGACGGAATAGGCGACGGAAACGAGGCCTGGCGTACCGCAGAACGGAGGGAATGGCCTTGTGTTTGACCGGCCACGGTGGAAACGGGATCCTGTTCATCGAGAGGGGTCTAGCGTACCGCAAAACGGAGGAAACGAACCTCCTATGGTGGAAATGGGGTCCTGTTGACCGGGAGGGGTGTGGTGTACCGCAAAACAGAGGAAACAAACTTGTGTTGGAGCGCTACGGTCGAAACGGGGGTCCTGTTCATCGGGAGGGGTGTGGCGTACCGCAAAACGGGACTCCACGGGATACTGTTCATCTCCACCGTCGACCTCCTCCAGCCTCCACGGGCTACTGTTCATCCACCGTCGACCTCCTCCAGCCTCCACGGGCTCCTGTTCATCCACGTGCTCCTGTTCATCCAGCCTCCACCGCGCGCTCCTCCACTGGCTAATGTTCAACCAGCCCTCTCCACGGGGTCCTGTTCAACCACCCCTCCACGAGCTACTGTTCATCCAGCCCTCCACCGGCTACTGTTCATCCAGCCCTCCAGGAGGTCGTCCTGTTCATCCAGCCCTCCACGGGGTCCTATTCATCCAGCCCTCCACGGGGTCTTGTTCATCCATCGGCTCGATCGATCGGGGTACTGTTCATCCAGCGGCAACGACCTCTACTACCATGGGGTCATGTTCATCCAAGCCCCCACCGGGAACTGTTCATCCAAACCCCCTCAACAACGCCCACTGTTCATCAAGGGAAGGAGGCAGCAGTGTTCGATCGGCTTCAGTTAGCAGCAATAGCGAAGGAATCACTCGGGTTCAGTTAATAGCACGGGATCGATCGCTCGGGTTCAGTAATGCGTAGCCTGCAGTGTAATCGCTCGGTTTCAGTTAGAGCCCAACGCCTCGCTCGGGTTTAGTTAGAGTGCAACGCCTCGCACACACGTGCATATGTACGAGAGAAACGTGCATCGCTCAGCCCCCGACCACCCACCGTAACCGGAACTCCCGCTATATTTTCCTCACCCTCGCTTCTACCATGGTTTTCTCCGTCATGGACGGCCCAAAGAATGTCATGCAGCTGCGTCTCGGGCTCGCCCAGGATGAAAAGCCCATTTTTTGTCATGATTTTTTGTCATAGAAGTAGGAGCCCACCACATCTATGATGATACCGGGTTTTGTCACAATTATCGTCATAGAAGTGTCATAAGCATGATAGAAAAAATTTCGTTCGGCCCAAAATGTCACGGATGTGTCTTTTTTTTGTAGTGTTAACATGGGCATTTGATTACAATCTAGAAAAATGTAGCCTTCTCCACAAGAGGTTGGAGTAGATGAAAAGTTCCCTAAGAAAACTAGTACAGATGAATCCAAGGAGAAATGCTTATGGATTGTAACCATATGGATCAAGCAACCAATATGGGGGGGACATGTATGTACTGAAATCCTCCAAAAGAATCCTTCAGAAATCGTAGTACATTGTCATTGTAAACTTGGAACAAAGGTGTCAGAAATTGAACTCCCTAATGGTAATCATTTAACAGGAAAGGAACATCACCTCGATATATAGCTTCTCTAGGCACGGAAAGCATCTTAGGAAACTGACAACTTGCTCCAGGTTGTGGCCGATAGATTCTAGTGCCAAGACCTTCATTGTGTGCAGTTTTGGGGTCAAGCTTGTCTAAATCATTTTCCAGATGACAGACGAACATACATCTTCAAAATTAGAAATAATGCTAATTTGTAGAAGGAGAGGTAGAAGGCGGCTGTTGTACCTGAACGGGTGTGGATCTAATAACAAGTTCGGAGTATTTGTCAGACGAGTAGCCCACCATGTCAATTTCGGCGCAGAAATGAAATTGATTCTTGTTGGACCTTCTTGATCAACTACAAGTAATCTCTCAAGTGCAGGTGTGTCCTCAATGACCATACCATGGTACACATCTTGTGATGTCTTCTTGCCGCACCAGCAACACACATAAATAGTCTGGAGAAGTCATGGAGGTGATGTGGAAGCTACTCAACCCATTGATCGCCTGAAGACAAAGGTACTCGAGTGCAGTACAGCCACGAAGCAGGCACTCAATGTCACTGTTTGGGAGGCAGACAGCGACAAGCTCGAGGTGCTTTAGTCGTGGTATAATAAGAGCGGGTGCGTCATTAAGGGGGGAATGGCAGTTCCTGAACTTGGCGACGCGCAGCGTGGGCGAGGCGGAGCGCGGACGTTGGCAGCGAGCGCATATGACCATCATCAAAAGTGAGATCCTCGAGCTGATCTAGGGCGGGGGATTAGAACCAGTCGTCAAGCTTGGCTTCATCCTTGCCGTTGGAATGGAACTTTCCCATTCTAAGGCCTCCGGTGGGGTCAAGGTGACTGCCGAGGATCTTGGAGAACGGATCCAAGCTTTTGTGATAGCCATGGCAGAACTAGTGGGTGTCGATGAGGTCGAGAGGGGTGATACGTCTCCAATTGATCTACTATTTATGAAGTATTCATGTTGTTATATTATCATTCTTGGATGTTTTACAATAATTTTATATCAACTTTATATCATTCTTTGGGACTAACCTATTGACCCAGTGCCCAGTGCGAGTTGTTGTCTTTTGCTTGTTTTTTACATCGTAGGAAATCAATATCAAACGGAGTCCAAACACCGTGAAACTTTTTGTGGATTTTTTATGGACCAGTAGACATCCAGTGGGCCAGACAAGCACCTGAGGGCTGCCCCGAGGGGGGCACAACCCACCAGGGCACGCCTGGGAGCCCAGGCGCGCCCAGGTGGGTTGTGCCCACCTCGGTGGCTTCCCGCACCCCCTCTTTGCCCTATAAATCATCAAATATTCCAAAAACCATGGGGAAAACCCTAGATCAGAAGTTCCGCCGCCGCAAGGCTCTGTAGCCACGAGAAACCAATCTAGACCCCGTTCCAGCACCCTGTCGGAGGGGGGAATCATCACCGGTGGCCATCTTCATCATCCCGACCGCCAACACGATGAGGAGGGAGTAGTCCACCATCAGGGCCGAGGGTTTGTACCAGTAGCTATGTGTTTAATCTCTCTCTTTCTCTCTCTCTCTCTCTCTCTCTCTCTGTCTCTCTCTCTCATGTTCTTGAGATGTCACGATCTTGATGTATCGTGGGCTTTGTTAATATAGTTGGATCATATGGTGTTTTCCCCTCTCTATCTTGTTGTGATGAATTGAGTTTTCCCTTTGAGATTTCATTTTATCAGATTGAATACATCACTTGATTTATGTCTTGCATATGAATACTCTGATGAAAATAGGGTATCATATTGATTCGCTTGATATATGTTTTGGCACTCAACTCACGGATTCCCGAGGTGACATTGGGGTAATCTACGCATAGGGGTAGATGAACGTTTTTGTCTTTGTTTCTCCGGTAGAAATCTTGGGGCAATCTTTGAGGTTCTTTGTGTTGGATTGAGCATTATGAATCTAAAATTATTGGTGTTATTTTAGTACGAACTCTTGGATAGATCGATCGGAAAGAATATCTTCGAGGTGGTTTCGTACCCTACAAACAATTTCTTCTTATGTTCTCCGCTAGATAAGATTTTTGGAGTGATTCTTAGTTGCACGTTGAGGGATGGTTATGTGATCCAATTATATTAGCATTGTTGGGAGATTGCACAGATAAATTATGGACCCTAGGCCTCATTTTCAAGCATTGCAATACCGTTTGTGCTCCGTTTTATCAATTGCTACCTTGCTGTTTTTTATTGTTCTTATTACAAAAATCAATATCTACAATCCATATTACACTTGTATCACCATCTCTTCACCGAACTAGTGCACCTATACAAATTACCATTGTATTTGGTGTGTTGGGGACACAAGAGACTTTTTATTATTTGGTTGCAGGGTTGTTTGAGAGAGACCATGTTCATCCTACGCCTCCCACGGATAGATAAACCTTAGGTCATCCACTTGAGGGAAAATTGCTACTGTCCTATAAAACTCTGCGCTTGGAGGCCCAACACGTGTCTACAAGAATATAGTTGCGTAGTAGACATCAAGATCTCTTTTCTAGCGCCGTTGCCGGGGAGGTGAGTGCTTGAAGGTATATCTTTAGATCTTGCAATTGAATCTTTTAGTTTCTTGTTTTATCACTTGTTTGGTTGTAAAAGAAAACTACATAAAAAATGGAATTGAGGTTGCATCATATTATCGATCGTCTTTATAATATCTTTCTTGAAAATGATGGATCAGAAAATTGTGCTCAATTGTAGGAAGAAGTCAATAAAATGTTTGGCACAAAATATTTGAATGATGAACATGATTGCAATGTTGTTAATATGAATTCTTTGAATATCCAAAATGCTAATGATTATTGCACTAGTCATGAGAAAAATGTTTCTTATAAGCATGTCAATTTTTGCGGAGTGAATTGGGAGTGCAATTGCACACCAAAAAGGGAAGATAGATTTTGTAAGAAGCATAAATATTTAGAAAAGAAAAAGTTGCAAGAGAGGCTAGATTATTGTGCTGAAATATTTAATTTTTTCGCCATACTTGTGAACTTTGCAATGAACGTGGTCATTTAAATTTTCAATGCAAATTCTTTCATGATCAAATCGCGTCCAAAAATTGTGATTACTTGATTACCTTGAGCATCATAAAGAGATTAGTCTTCTTTTGGGGTATGAATAAATGAAACGTATAACTAAGGGTATTCCAAAATTTAATCTTGAGAGATTTCTTGATTTTGATCTACAGGAAATTTATATGTTTTGTGCGATAAATTGCATTGAGAATCCTTATATTGCCAACTCTCTAGAGACAAGAAAACAAATATAATATGAAGAGAGAACTAATGAAAGGGAAAATATTTCCCAATACCCTCCAAGTGTTTATTATGATGAATCGGGTAACGAGGAGGAGCTCCCCATTCATTCAATCTCTTCAACAAGAGGCTCAAAAAAATTAACTAAACCCACACATGATGTGGTGAAGAAGAAGAAGAAAAGAAGAAAGAATAGAGGTAAAAAAGTATCTTTCCCAAATAATGTTGCTCCTATTATTGTTGTGCCTCATGAAAATGAATCAAAAATAATTGTGGAAGATGATGTACTTGATGTTGATTTTGTTATGCGTATTTCTTGTTGTGATGATTATAATTGGGAAGATAATGATACTTCTTATAATCTTGGAAATGTTTTTGGCACCAACTTGGGAAATTATTATGATAGCAATTGTTATACCGTTGGTGCCATTCATACTATTAATGATGAGACTGATTATGGTTATGATATGCCAAGCCACAAGCTTGGGGATGCTATGTTTGATGAGAATGACATGCTTGAGAATTTATTTGCTGCAATTAATGTTTGTCCCAAGCTTGGGGAGGCTATGTTTAATGAAGATGATCTTTTTAGTCCCCCTATTCGAATGATCAAATTTGCTATGATGATTGCATGCTTCCTATCTATGATGAGAACAAAGTTGCTACTTATGATGATTATTGTGATGATACTTATGTCATAAAAAGTAGTGATAATTATTGTCATAATTTTGAATATCCTTTTACTGGACATTACTCTTTTAATGTGGAAACAATTTATAGTATTCGAGTTTCATATGATACTCCCACCATTGCAAATGAGAAGAAATTTTCTTATGTGGAGAGTAATAAAATTTCTATGCTTGTGGATCATGAAAATAATGCTTTAGGTGATGATTATATTGATGAATCTATTCGTGATGCTACTGAAAATTATTATGAGAGGAACTTATGATTCATGATGCTCCCTTTATGTTTCAATCCTTATCTTTTATGCGAGTGTCATTGAACTCACCATGCCTAGCTAAAAGGCATTAAAGAAAAGCGCTTGTTGGGAGACAACCCAACACTTTTACCTACTATTGTTTTGTGTTCACATGATTATGCTACCATATTAATCATGTTTTATTGCTTTTGTTTCAATAAATTGCCAAGTAAAGCCTTTGGGATCATGTTGGGTGCTAGTTGAATTGATCTTGCTGAAAAACAGAAACTTTTGTGCTCACGAAAATAATTCTCATTTTTAACAGAAGCGTGATAAAATACCAATTCTTTTTGAAGAAGATTAATATACAAATTGCTCACGTGGTCCAAAAATTTCAGAATTTCTTTAGTACCATAAGTATGGTTGGAGTACATATTACTACAGACTGTTCTATTTTTGACAGATTCTGTTTTCAATGCATATTTTGCTTGTTTTCTAGTTTCTATGGCTTATATTGCTCAATATAAATTGTGGAAATTATATGCTACAGTCGCCATTGTGTGGAAACAATTATGAATCTTGTCTTTGATAGTACCAAAGTTAAATGGTTTTGCTCTTTATCATACTAACCTATCTCACGAAGTTCCGTTAAGTTTTGTGTGATCAAAGTTTTCAAGTTTTGGGTGAGACATCGATATGAGGAGAATAAGGAGTGACAAGACCCTAAGCTTGGGGATGCCCAAGGCACCCCAAGTTAATATCCAAGGAAGATCCACGCAACTAAGCTTGGGGATGCCCCGGAAGGCATCCCCTCTTTCGTCTGCAACATTATCGGTAACCTCACTTGGAGCTATATTTTTATTCGTCACATGATATGAGTTTTACTTGGAGCGTCATTTTATTTTGTTAGGATTTGCTTGCTGCTATCTATAATAATGTTTTGCATCTTTTACTTCAATAAAAATGTCAAGGATAGCCTTCACCATGCTTATTTTGCAAGTATACATGCTGTTGTTTCAAAAAAGAAACTTTACCGCTGTTGCAAAAATTCCCTAGAAAAGTCAGAATGTGATAAAATGTTGAAATTTTTTGCATAGTAAGCTCTGATAAATTTTCTACAGTGTGGTAAATTTTCATAATTTTTGGAGTTAAAGAAGTATTGATACTCTTGCATTCTTTACAGACTGTACTGTTTTGGCAGATTGCTGTTATGTTTGCATTGTTTGCATATGTTTGCTTCTTTAATGATTCTATTTGAGGATAGGAGTATTAAATATGCAGAGGCATTTAGTATGCAATGTTGAATAATAATTTTTGTGATTGGCTACAGTAGAGAATGGTAAGGTTTTTGCACTGGTTTATACTAACTTATCTTATGAGTTCTTGTTGAGTTTTGTGTGGATGAAGTTTTTAAGATTTAGGGAAACCGTGATATAAAAGGAATTAAGGAGACACAAAAGCTCAAGCTTGGCGATGCCCAAGGCATCCCAAGATAATATTTGACAAGGTCTCAAGCATCTAAGCTTGGGGATGCCCCGGTCGGCATCCCACCTTTCCTCATCAACAATTATCGGTTAGTATCGGTTGAGCCTAAGTTTTTGCTTCTTCACATGAGTTCTGCTATTCTTGGAATGCCGTTTTATTTTGTTTTGCTTGTTGTTTTAATAAAATACTTAGATCGGAAAGTTTTTAAATAAAAGAGAGTCCTCACATGGCTACCCCTTCACTTAACTACTCGCCTGATCTTCACTTATATCTTTTTGGAGTAGCTTGTCATTTACTCTTGTGCTTCACTTATATCCTATGAGTAAATTGTTGAATAAATTGAATGTAATGAAGTTGAAATTATATGTTCATATCATGCCTAGTGGTACTTCACATTGGGTTTAGAAAGTGAAATATTTTGAGGCTTGACAATCACAATATTGGTCATACAAGCAATTCCTGAATGATTACTATAAGGAAGAGAACTTTCACATGCAAATACACTATCTTGGAAATATTTTGTGATTGTGAGCCCCCATCAAAATATTATGTGCCAAAATTGTTGATGTTGGACAAGGAAGACAACGTAATGATTTATGTTTGTTCATATTCACATAGAAGTGATATTGTCATGGATCCTTCTACATGTGGTGCTTGCCCCCCATCTTTGCTAGCCAAAAATCCCGCACCAAGTAGAGATACTACTTGTGCATCAAAAAACCCTTAAACCCAAATCCTATTTTCAAGAGTCCACCATACCTACCTAAGGATTGAGTAAGATCCTTCAAGTAAGTTGTCATCGGTGCAATAAGGCAATAAAAATTGCTTCTAAAAGTGTTAGATCATTTAGTGTAAGAGAAAATTGAGCGTTGTACGAACTTGTGATGGCAAAGAATAAAAGTGACAGACTGCATAATAAAGGTTGCTATCATAAGGGGCAATATAACGTGACTTTCTTTTGCACTAAGGGGTTGAGAATACAAACAAAAAGTGCATGGCAACCTCTGCTTCCCTGTGTGAAGGACCTACCTTTTAATTTTATGTATTTACTTTCATGCAAGAGTCAAAGTTTTTCTCTCTATTCCTTTTTATTTTTCTCTTTTGGCAACCATTATGTGGTGAGGAAAGATCTAGGCACATATGTCCAGTTGGATATGGGTGGCATGAGTTATTATTGTTGACATCACCCTTGAGGTGAATACGTTGGGAGGCAAAATTATAAGCCCCTATATTTCTATGTGTCCGGTTGAAACATTTTTCTCATGTGTATGCGGTGAGTGTTAGCAATCATAGAAGACTATATGATGGTTGAGAATGTGGAGCTCTTAATTAGACTCTGTTGAATAATTAGAATTGCAATTGTTTGGTGACCGAGAACATAGGTTGTTGAGTTTCAAGAGAATTCATTGTTTGAACCTTAACATGTGAATTGGTTGCTACTTTAACATGAGAAGTTTTGCTATTAGGATGCTAGGAAAAGTGATTGAAATTTTCATTGATCAAACTTATGCACTTTGCTAGCATTCACACTTGATAAATTATTTCTTTTATCATTCACCTACTCGAGGACGAGTAGGAACTAAGCTTGGGGATGCTGATACGTCTCCAACGTATCTATAATTTATGAAGTATTCATGCTGTTATATTATCATTCTTGGATGTTTTACAATAATTTTATAGCAACTTTATATCATTTTTTGGGACTAACCAATTGACCCGGTGGCCAATGCCAGTTGTTGTTTTTGCTTGTTTTTAACATCGCATGAAATCAATATCAAACGGAGTCCATACACCATGAAACTTTTTGTGGATTTTTTATGGACCAGAAGACATCCAGTGGGCTAGAGAAGCACCTGGGGGGGTACCCCGAGGGGGGCACAACCCACCAAGGCGCGCCTTGGGGCCCAGGCGCGCCCAGGTGGGTTGTGCTCACCTCGGTGGCCTCCCGCACCCCCTCTTTGCCCTATAAATCATCAAATATTCCAAAAACCCTAGGAAAACCCTAGATCAGAAGTTCCGCCACCGCAAGGCTCTGTAGCCACGCGAAACCAATCTAGACCCTATTCCAGCACCCTGCTGGAGGGGGGGAATCATCACCAGTGTCCATCTTCACCATCCCGGTGGCCACCATGATGAGGATGGAGTAGTCCACCCTCGGGGCTGAGGGTTTGTACCAGTAGCTATGTGTTTAATCTCTCTCTCTCTCGTGTTCTTGAGATGTCATGATCTTGATGTATCGCAGACTTTGTTAATATAGTCGGATCATATGGTGTTTTCAACTCTCTATCTTGTTGTGATGAATTGAGTTTTCCCTCTAAGATTTCGTTTTATCGAATTCAATACTTGTATGGATTTGAGAGCACTTGATATATGTCTTGCATATGAATACTCGTGGTGACAATGGGGTATCGTATTGATTCACTTGATATATGTTTTGGCACTCAACTCGCGGATTCCCGAGGTGACATTTGGGTAATCTACGCATAGGGGTTGATGCACGTTCTTGTCTTTGTTTCTCCGGTAGAAATCCCGGGGCACTCTTTGAGGTTCTTTGTGTTGGATTGAGCATTATGAATCTGAAATTATTTGGTGTTATTTTAGTACGAACTCTTGGATAGATCGATCGGAAAGAATAGCTTCGAGGTGGTTTCGTACCCTACAAACGATTTCTTCTTATGTTCTCCGCTAGATAAGAATTTTGGAGTGATTCTTCGTTGCACGTTCAGGGATGGTTATGTGATCCAATTATATTAGCATTGTTGGGAGATTGCACTAGCGAAAGTATGGACCGTAGGCCTCATTTTCAAGCATTGCAATACCGTTTGTGCTCCATTTTATCAATTGCTACCTTGCTGTTTTTTATTGTTCTTATTACAAAAATCAATATCTACAATCCATATTACACTTGTATCACCATCTCTTCACCGAACTAGTGCACCTATACAAATTACCATTGTATTTGTTGTGTTGGGGACACAAGAGACTTTTTATTATTTGGTTGTAGGTTTGTTTGAGAGAGACCATCTTCATCCTACGCCTCCCATGGATTGATAAACCTTAGGTCATTCACTTGAGGAAAAATTGCTACTGTCCTACAAAACTCTGCGCTTGGAGGCCCAACACATGTCTACAAGAATAAAGTTGTGTAGTAGACATCAAGCTCTATTATGGCGCCATTGCCGGGGAGGTTAGGTAAGTGGCACTCACGTCCTGTGAACAAAGCTCTTCTCCCGCGCCGTTGCTGGGGAGGTGAGTGCTTGAAGGTATATCTTTAGATCTTGCAATTGAATCTTTTAGTTTCTTGTTTTATCACTTGTTTGGTTTATAAAAGAAAACTACATACAAAATGGAATTGAGGTTGCATCATATTATCGATCATCTTTATAATATCTTTCTTGAAAACGATGGATCGGAAAATTGTGCTCAATTGTTAGAAGAACAAGTCAATAAAATGTTTGGCACAAAATATTTGAATGACAAACATGATTGCAATGTTGTTAGTATGAATTCTTTGAATATCCAAAATGCTAATGATTAGTGCACTAGTCATGAGAAAAATGTTTCTTATAAGCATGTCAATTTTTGCGGAGTGAATTGGGAGTGCAATTGCACACCAAAAAGGGAAGGTAGATTTTGTAAGAAGCATAAATGTTTAGAAACGAAAAGGTTGCAAGAGAGGCTAGATGATTGCGCATCCTCAAGTCATATGGTACAGTGAGATGGAATGTCTGGCGAAGACCGCAAAGTCCTGATGTGTCCGCACACTGTACACTCTATGAATGAAAGAAAAACCTGAAATCAGCTTGAATAAAAATGAATTCACGATGATTTTGGCCGGGTGATTAAAGGAGGCAGATGAACTGGGATAAGAGATAAGATAATATCTCATTAAATTAGTTACCTTGTTGTCCATCAGAAAGAACCCTCAGTATGACGAATTCCCCAACTGAGCGGAGCTGGGTCGACCACGAGCAGCGTCGAGAAAGTCGATGGTGATAGGCAGTGGCAAGAGGAAGTGGTGAAATGCGGTGCGGTTTGCCGGCAGCCTGGCGGCGGCGGCATGTGTCGAGCTAAGTGGTTACCGCCGCGATAGGGGGTGCCATGCATAGACGCGGAGGAGTTTGTGCAGGTGTGAATGGGGACCGGAGGGGGTGGCGGGCAGGGAGAGGGTTTTGTGATGTGGGGATGGTGAGGGTTTTATTTTTTCTTTTTTGAATTGGGTGGTGAGGGTTTTTTGTCCCACAAAGAATTTCGGAGGCAATGGTTTGCTAGAGCCAACCGTGTGTGATTGACGCAATAGGCAAAATGAAAGTCATTGCACATGGTTCCAATTTGGGAACCGTGTGTGATTGACGTACTACCATCGTCCTGGTTTATTGGTCCCCTTTGTAATTTGTACCAAATTTTGACCAAATATTTAACTGAGAAATGTTTATGCATGTCACCAAAAATTATATCATTGAATACTATGTTCAAATACGCATCCAAAGATATAATTTTTGCTGACCTGCACTAACATTTTGTCAATTAAATCTTTGATCAAAATTTAACACAAATTACAAAGGGGACCAATAAACAAGGACGGATGTAGATTCCATCAACCGAACTGATTGCATCCATAACCCACAGTTAGACATAATTAAGCATAGATTAAACATACTCAGACATAGATAATAAGCGTACACGTACACAAGCATAGTTCAACCATAAGTACATAGTTCAACCATCATTAAGCATACTCAAGCGTACATAGTTCGATCCCACATCTCATCTCACATGTCGGCACGATCCTGAAGCTTCTTCAGGTACTCGCCATACGCGTCGTGCGCCACCCTGCGAGAATACTTCTGCTTGAAGGAGCCAACCACCCATCCTCTTGTATGCGCCAGAACACTTTGATACGCGTCATGAAGCTTGTTGTTGCAAAATGGGCATCGATAGCCGCTGTCCCAGGTCCTAATACGCCTGTTATGCATTCCCGCATAAAGCTCCCTCAGGATTTGCCTCTTGTACCTCCTCTGGACATCTTCATCCTCGCTGTCCACATCGTCAGACAGCACATATACAAATAGTAAAACAAATTTCGCATCAAATCAATGTTTACATGCCGTGAAGTAGGATTAGGAATTTATGGCTATTTTTTTATACATATCCAGAGGTTATGGTTCGAGTTTTAAGCACAGTCGTCTATGTACAGACCAGCCTTGAAGAAAATAATGGCACAAACATATATGTAGGCCATTGAAAAATCAATTGTCAAGTCCTGGCTAGGAATTATTAGCACAAACACTAACCCTACTCGCATTACTAGCATAAATCATTTGCATAGATGAAACAACTAATCACTTATCACTTGTACCATTCAAAAAATCAATACACTACACGGATCTAACGAAACTTACTCAGATTTCATGGATTGGGAGAACATAACCATGGGATTTCTATTCCAAAAAGGGAGAGGCAGGAGTAATCATGGGATGTATTTGACACATAAATGTGTATAGATGACTAAGCTGTTATCCGTCGTCGTTGGAGTCGTCGTTGGAGTGGTCGTCGGAGTCGTCGTCGGGGTTGTCGCCCGAGTCGTCACCAGAGTCGGTGTGGAACTCCGTCTCCGGCTGTGGAAGCTCGACACTGTCGACGGCGTCAGGGTGCAGTGATAATTCACCGGCAGTGACGGCAACCTCTGTCTTCATCTCCACGCCGTGCTCCGATGCTTCAACAGCCTCGGCGTCGCCACTCCCTACGATGGGCCGCTTCGGCGGCATCCTCATACAATGATGGCTTTGAGGACTGAGAGCGACGTCGATGATGCAAGCGGAGAGAGAGGATTGTGTGTGTGGCGAGGATGAGAGGTGCGGCCGCTCGGGCGCACCATTAATATGGAGTAGTGGGAGAGAGGCGGGCGGCGGTCAAACCGTTGGCTCGCCTCCCGGTGAGCCTGCGCACCAGACTGTTGGCATGCCTACCGTCGATTCACACAGCTACTCGCACGCCTCCCGATGACACTGCGCATCGAGCATGCCTCTGTCAATTCACACACATGCACACACACCTCCCGGTCAGCCTGCGCGCGGACTGCTCGCATGCGTCCCATCAGCTCACGCCCGCTCACACGGCACACGGTTTGCATGGCGGTACGTATATTGTTTTTATATTTGGATGAGTAGTGTTGCCGCTTTATTGCTTAACCGAAGCATGGCACGTATCCATTGTTGGTCTAACGCTCACGGTTCGAATAAATAATCCATTTGGGATATTGGTTCCCAATTATTAATAATCTGTCGTTTGTAATTAGATAAAGATTACATCAAAACTGGTCTCAAATTTGACAAAAAATTACAATGCCACTTTGTATTGGTGTCCATATGACAACACGATAAGTTTCATGAACTTCAAATAAGTTCTGGATGTACTAGAATTTAAAAATCAAGATTCTCAATGTTTGAAATTTCTTGCACGGGGAGTAAACATGCACCTAGTGAGACATGTTTTTTTGCAATCCATTTAGGTGCACTATCACATGTGCATGTAGGTCAAATTTGATTTTTGCACATTATACCCGTAGAAAATCAATCAATGTACTAAAACGTCTTAATGATCTCTGTGATTTTTTTGAAATTAAAACGCCCCTCCTTTGGTAACATATATGTTCACCGCGGGATAATTAATTTAACATGCATCGCAGTTGCGGTGGATTCGCGATGTGTGTGTGGGTGTGTGCGTCTGGGGGTGGCGGGTGGCTCACAATACACTACGAGTTGTGAGCCACCGTGTGGGTTGGCCGTTTTGTTAGGCAGGCCGGTGCCACATCAGAGTCATGAAATCGTTATTTAAAACATTACACAACCCTTTCGTACGTACATGTTTTGGCCACATGCAGTCGATGGTTGTCCTACACGACACTCGATACTCGCGTGTGACGCTTTCTGTGGGCCTGCGAGGTCGTCGTCCATCACTTTGACGAATAGCCGGCAGTGAGGTTAATTTGACTAGCAAGGTAGAATCTTTTTTGTTTGTGCTATGGTGGGAGCATATATATAGTACGCGTCGAAGAGGTGGGAGGGGACTAGCATATATACTATACATACGCGTCCGTGAACAAGTACACCTCACTCAGTGTCGGGACTTTTCGGTTTTAGAGGCACGTGCCACATCAAAGTTGCGAAATTGGCTATTCAAACATCACCCAACACCTCTTTGGACCACATGCATGCAGGCGGTGGTTATCCTAGCTAGGACACTCACATGTGACGCTTCCATCTGTGGGCCCACGAGGCCATCGTTGATGCATGCATCACTTTGACCTACATTGGGAGAGGTTAATTAATTTCACCATTGAGGAGGATTATTTTTGGGTGGTATTATGGTGGGAGCATATAGTATGCGTCGAAGAGGGGGAAGGGGACCATCATATGTAGTACGCTTCATGAACCTCGCTCTGTGTGGGGGCTCTACGGTTTTTGAGGCATGTGGCACATCAAAGTTGTGCATTTTGGGTATTCAACATATGTTTGGCCCACATGCAAAGCGATGTTGGTTGTCCTCTCACACCCACTTAAGCGGTTATCAGCGATATCGATGCTTTCCATCTATGGGCCCGCTTGGTCCATCACTACATTTTGCCTGGCAATGAGAGAGGTTAATTTGACTTAGGAGGGGATTATATTTTTGTTTGTAATATGGTATATATATAGGTCATGCTCTGGGATGACATGATATAGTTTGAGCACACACACATGCATGTGTACGCATGAATCCCTCCCATCGGGTCGAAGTGGCTAGTACAACGAAACGTCATGAACCGATCTCGCTCTGTGTGGGGACTATACGATTTTCACACACGTGCCACATCAATGTTGCGAAATGGTATTCAAACATGCATGCACGCATCACCTCCATACATATGCATGTAATGGTTGTCTTCGAACGGTACACTCCCTCGCGTGGTTGTCGGCAACAATCCTATATATTCGTGGGCCCACGTGGACATCCATGATCACCTTGACCGACAACAAGATAGGTTACCATGGCGGGTTCTTCCTTCGGTTCGTTGTCGGGGTAATCTCGCGACAGATGCTAGGGGGTGGCGTATCATGGATGGGGATAGGAGTACGTCATCAGGCCCTGGAAGCGGAAGTGAGCGAGATCCGAGCGAACACAAGTCTAACCCAGGTTCAGGGCTCTCCGAGGAGATAACACCCCTAGTCCTACTCTGCGGGGTCTCCGCATGATGACTATGATCAGATATTAGCTATAAGCTTGCTCCTCAAGTTGTATTTCTAGAGGAAGAAGAAGGGCAAGGCTAGCTCTCTTGCTTCTCTAGCTATGTGTGTGGGTAACGGCATGGAGGCTGAACCCTTTGCATGGGTGAGCCAGGGGTATTTATATATGCTTACCTCCTAGGGGTACAATGGTAATACGGCCGGGTGTAGGACCCGGACGTTAGTGTCTAAGGGCGCCGGGTTCTCCGCCGGCTGCTGGGGCCCGCCGCCTAGTGGGTCCTGCCGGCTGCCGAGAATCCGGCCGACAGGTAGGGCCCGCCACCTGCGGGCCATGCTAATTGCCTTTTGTTGTAGCCTCACCCTGGATGATGGAGGCCTTGTCGGGAGACGCATGGCTACAGTCCCGCCGCCTGGTGGGTGTTCACTGTAGCCACGCTCCATCTCATCAGATTAATGGCACGCAGTCTCCGAGAGAAGGGAGGGCCGGCTGCTAGAGGCCGACCCGCCCCCGAGGCCGTCTTCCTGGGGCGCGCCATATTCTGGCTGCTCACAGATAGGTAGGGCCCGCCGCCTATGGGCCGTACCGACCGTTGATCGTGGGAGCATGGCCCTCGCTGATGAGGGTTGCGTCATGAGCCGCATGGCTATAGTGCTGCACTGGGCAGGCGGCTGTCCGCTTGGTCCTCTCACATGTCGGCGTTCTGGGAACGGGGGTCCCCAGACTTGCCTGCCTGCGGCCCACGGCGTAGCCCCACCAGCGGCCACGTAAGGCCCATCTTCACTAGCAAACACTCAAGACCCTCGCGAGGGGCCAAGCCTCGTGAGGCGGACAATGCAAGACCTCCTCAAGGGTGGCCTCATCAGGCTGGCTCGCGAGGAGCGGAGAGATCAAGGCAAGGGGCACCTCGCGAGGTCCTTGTGACGCAAGCCATCGCGACCATGACCAGGCGGGCGCCAGCACGCACAATGTCCTCGTTTCCTATTTGGTGCTAAAGAGGCAAGTGCAGGCGAGGAGTCCCGAGGCATCAGGCAAAGGTTTCCATATCGGTGCAATGAGACCAAGACCAGTAGGACGGAGGTCACCGTGGTGCCCAATACGGCGTCACCACCAGAGCCTTTGGCAGGCGAAGACTACTTTTGTCAGGATAGCTTGTACTAGCTGTCCCCCTTCAAACTTGGCCGTTGTGGGATCCCTTCCCGCTCAATATTTGGGAAGAGGACCAGGGCCTCTATAAATAGGACTAGCCACCACCATAGACGGGGATGATTCAGATCAACCTAGACGACACCAGCTCACCAAGCACAAGAACACCTCTCCTCAGGAGGCTGTTATTCCTTTCTACTGTTCATCCTCGGCCCAAGAGGCAATCCACCACACCACACTGGAGTAGGGTATTACACCACAACAGTTGCCCGAACCAGTATAAATCTTGTGTCCCTTTTTTCTTTGGGTTCGTCGAGCTAGGCCGTGAGATCGTGGTGCGAGCGAGCTAGAGGGGGGAGATCTTCGTGCGCACCCCAGTGTTCGAACCTTAAGGGTTTTGCCAGAACCTGAAATCCGACATTTGGCGCGCCAGGTAGGGGCGCGCTGAAGCTTTCCTCTCATCGATCTGCGCTTCGCCACTCCACCAAGTTCATGGCCGATGCTCGCTGGGCCCGCCCTGAGAGCCGGGCCGCCCTCACCGCCCGTGTTGATCAGACAGCCGCTGTCGGCGGGCCTCCCCGTCGTTCTCCGTCACCCGCCGCCACCGGTCCAGCGGGAAACGAGCCGCAAGCGTCCTCGCTGCACCCCTTTGTGCGGCGGGATGGCCGCACCACCACTCCGTCGCTGACCCCAGCCGGCTCATCATCTCATGCTCGTCGCGTGCCCACGGGCGTGCAGGCCACGTCGCTCATGGCACGCGAGCTCCTACGCTACCGCCCGGTCGACGACCTCTACGAGGACTGGTTGGACCGCATCGCCGAGCTCGTCAGCGCTGCAGGGGGCTATCCTGCACCGTCCCTCTCACTGCCTTGCCTTCCACCAGCTGCGGGCGACGTAGCTCACGGAGCACCTCCACCACCTCTGCACCAAGACGGTGCTCTGGTGCCAAGACGCGCGGCCCCCCAGCACGACCCGCCGCGCCGGGCACCCGCGCGAGAAGAAGGAAGCTGCCAAGAAGTTCCCCGACCGCAAGAAAACGCTCCACCGCTCCCAGCACCGCCACGTCAGGATCGCCTGCCGCGGCAGAGCCACGTGCCGCTTGCTGCGGCGGCGCGAGGACACCAAGATCAAGCTCCCCCCCCACGACGGGCCCCAGTGGACACGGCCGGCTACCGCGCCTTCACTCCTGAGCTGTGTGGTGTCGTCTGGCCGGGCAAGTTCAAGCCAGATCTGCCTCCTCGCTATGACGGCACACCCGACCCTGCGGAGTTCTTGCAGCTCTACGAGTTGAGCATCGAGGCGGCCAACGTCGACGAAAAGGTCATGGCGAACTGGTTCCCCATGGCTCTCAAGGACGGCGCCCGCTCGTGGCTCCTGAACCTGCCCCCGGGCTCGATCTCCTCCTGGGATGAGATGCGCGACCACTTCGTCGCCAACATCCAAGGCACTCGCGACCGCCCCCGGCCACGGGTGACATGCACCGCATCAAGCAACAGCCAGGAGAGATCCTGCAGAAGTACATCCAGCGCTTCAACAGCGTTCATCTCAAGATTCCGAGGTGACGAATGAGGCCATCATTTCGGTGTTTTCCGATGGCGTCCGCGACGTCAAGATGAAGGAGGAGCTCGCCATCCACGAGGAGCTATGCTCGGCTCTAGAATTGTTCAACCTGGCGACCAAGTGCGCGAGAGCTGAGGAGGGGTGCCTTTCCCTCCTCGAGCTCCCTTCTACCAACCCAGAGGAGAAGAAAGCCAAGGCCAAGGACGTGAAGTGCAAAGGAGTGGTTGTGCTCGCGGCGGAGCCTGACACGAAGCGCGACCGAGACCATCCCGAGTCGTCCAAGAGTAGCAATCCGTTCTGCGCCTTCCACAACGTACACAGCCACAACACCAACGACTGTCAGGAGCTTAGGGCCATTCGAGATGGACGCTTCGGTCGACGCTGTCGGATCACGGGTTCCGGCAAAACCCTCAAGGTTTGAACACTAGGGTGCGCACGAAGATCTCCCCCTACCGATCCACGTCCTAGCTTCACTGAGATCTCAAGGGATAGCTCTACGAACTCGCAACACAAGGGACACAAGATTTATGCTGGTTCGGGCCACCGTTGTGGCGTAATACCCTACTCCAGTGTGTGGCGGTGGATTGCCTCTTGGGCTATGGATGAACAGTACAAGGGGAAGAATAGCCTCCTGAGGTTGAGGTGTTCTTGTGCTTGGGGGGTGTGAGGATCGGCTAAAGATCAGATGCCTCCCACTGTGGTGGCTAGTCCTATTTATAGAGGCCCTAGTCCTCTCCCCAAATATTGAGCGGGAAGGGAGCTAACAACGGCCAATTTGAAAGGGGACAGCTAATACAACTTATCCTGACAAAAGCAATCTTCGCCTGCAAAAGGCTCTGGTGGTGACGTGGCTCACGTCACGGGAACCTCGCGAGGTTTGCCTTGCCTTGAACTTTCCGCCCCTCGCGAGCCAGCCTGGTGAGGCCGCTCTTGGGGAGGTCTTGTGTTGTCCGCCTCGCGAGGCTTGGCCCCTCGCGAGGGTCTTGGATGCCTTGTTGATGACGATGGGCCGAACGGGACCGCTCACAGAGCCACGCCATGGGCCGCAGGCAGTCAAGTCTGGGGACCCCCGTTCCCAAAACGCCGATAGTAGCCCCCGGGCCCAAAGCGGCGCTTCGGGCACAGGCGAAGCCAAAGGTCAAGTGCGGAGCGCCGCGGGCCCCAATAGCCTGCGGCCTTGGTCGACGTGTGGCGGTTGATTGGACGTGGGCGTCTTCGCTTCCCCACGCTGCCTGGGTAACTGCCCGTCTGTCAAAAGGCTGGCACAGACAACGCTTGCCTTCACTGTTCCCCTTCGCCTTGCTCAAATCCCCTTTCTTGCGCCCTGCTTCCGAAATCTCCAGATCTGCTTCCTTCCTCTATCGCATCAACGACTAATGGCGCCTCGCAAGGTCAAGCCTGCCTACTCGCCGACCTGGGACGGGCCGACTCTCGACGCCCCCCAACATCTCGGAGAAGAGCCTCGCCGTCACTCGCCTGCTGACGGCGAGGGAAAGCAACGAGAGGGGGAAAACGGGGCTTCGGGTCGCCTCCGACCTGCCGGAGCCCGAGGGAAGCACCTTCTTCACGAGTAGCATCGCCGCAGGGTTGGTCCCCCCTTTCTCTGATTTCTTCTACGGGGTCCTCGGCCACTACGGGCTGCAAGCGCTGCATCTTCATCCCAACTCCATCTTCTCTTGTCCATCTTCGCCTACTACTGCGAGGCTTACCTCGGCGTGATGCCGTCCGTGGCTCTTCTGCGCCACTTCTTCTTCCTCCGCGTCAAGGAGGGTCACGCCTCCGGGTGTGCCAACTTCATCACGACCGGCAAGGCCAACTCGATCTCAAAGGCGGGGAAGAAAGTCGAAGGCTTCCGGAACAAGGGGGCCATGATGGACGCTAAATGCTTCCACCCGCGCCTGATGCTGCCGACGGAGATGCCCCAGTCTGACAAGGGGTGGTCTTGCGCGAAGCTCACCGACGAGCGGGTGATGTTGGTGCTGGAGCAGATGAAGACCGACCTGAAGCCGGGCAACACAAAGGCGGCGAAGGTGACAGGGGCCTTGCTCCTGAGGGAATTCTTGATGCTGCGTGTCGGGGGTTGGGTGCGACATATGCCAAAGGATGGCTTATCATGGAGGGGGCGAGTAGAACGTCGCCGGTGCCTGGAAACGGGATGAGGCAAAGACATGCACGCCGGCGAATCTTACCCAGCTTCAGGGCTCTCCGAGGAGATAACACCCCTATCGCTGCTGCGGGGTCTCCGCATGATCACTATGGCAAAGTGGGTACAAGAGGCTCCTTGAGCTGTTCGGGGTGAGGAAGGAGAAGGGCACGGCTTGCTCTTCTCTCCCTCTATGTGTGTGTCTAAAACTACTAGCTTCCAACCCTTTGCATGGGTGCCCCGGGGGGGTTATATAGGCCAACCCCCTGGGGGTACAACAGTAATCCGGCTGGGTGTGGGTCCAAGCCGTCAGTCTCTAAGTCGCCCGTATTCTCCGCCGACTCACAGGGCCCGCCGACTAGTGGGCCTCGCTGACGCTTGACATGGGGCCGACAGCCCTTGTCCGCCGCCGGGTCTTGCCGGCTGCAGATTCAGTAGTCGTGCTTCTAATGACGCGAAGCTTGGTCATGGGGTTATGGCAACAGCGTGCCGCCGGGCGATCATCATTGCCATTCCCCGCTTTGTCTGATTAATGGCGGGGGCCCGCGGAGGGGCCGCCGACTCAACGGGTCCATCTTGAGCGCTCGCCGTCTTGGTACTCCCGCCGACAAAGCGGGTCTCCTGCCGTCTGGCCAGACAGACAAAGCCATCGTGGTACAGTGAATCGCCCGCACGGTCGCGATGTCGGGGCCGGCATGGCAACAAAGGTTGCCGGACGGAGATCTCCGCAGTGCACGGGCGCTCTCAGCCATACCTGCCCTTTATGGGCAGGGTAGGGATGGGCCGCAAGGCGGCCTTACCCCATCCCGCACGTCGTCGCTCAAAACACGAGGTAGTTGGGGTCGCGGGCCGTCTCCCTGTAGCCGGCCTCGCTGGAGGTCGCTGGCTTGGAGTCCTCTTGTCCTGAGGTCGCCGTCTTAAAGTCGGCCTAACTTGAGGCCGCCTCTGGGACTCGGCCCAGAGGGGTAGTCGGCGACTCTGTTGCCAACTCCCTGAAGGCGGCTCTTTGTCTTGGGGTCTTGAGGGGCGCAGTCCACCCCGATGTTTTGAAAGGTTCATGGTCTCGGGTTCGCCAACCCGTAGTCCATTACTCCGAAAGTAGTCCCCGAAGCTGGGGAGGCGCCGAGGGCAGCCCGTCGAGGAGCCTCGACAGCTTCATCCCTTTAATGGAAGAATCTGGACTCGGCCCGCCGTCTCCATCTGGAGTCGGCTTTGCAGGGGGCCGTCTTGCTCTTCAAAGGTTTCGAAGATCGCTGCGGGATCCGGCCGGCGTGCCTGATAAGCTTCCCGGCAGCCGCCCTCCATGGGCCCGCCACGCGACGCCACGCCTTGGCAGGCTACCGCCCGGCCGCTGCGTGACAAGACGGGCCCGTCGGTGGGGCCCGCCACTACCGTGCCGGCAAGCCAGCGCGTGATCCGCTGCGTCGTGCGGGCGATTAGTTTCACGCTGTTATCGCTGCAGCGATAACGTGGGTTAAATCGTGAGGCGTGGGGACGTGGGCGCAGTTAATCCCACGCCCGCCCCCTCGGCTTCGCAGCCTAGGCGCCTATAAGTAGGCGGGGGGAGGGAGGGGGCGGCGACGCACGCGCACTCTCTCATCCCCACTCCCTGCCTCGTCTTCTTCCTCGCTCCACCGCGCCGAGCCTCATTTCTTCCTCGCCGCGGAGATGAGCTCTTCATCCACCGCCGCGCCTCCCACCGCGCGCTCCGGCGTGTGGGACGGCTCCATTATCAACGACGACATAATCGAGTTCCTTCGTCAGACGCGCTGCATCCCCGGCAGCCACCTAGTGCGGGCCCGCGCCCGCCGGAGGGCGAAATCACGCCGGCGCCGGAGGAGGGCGAGCGGGTGATCTTCCGCTCGCACCTCATGCGCGGGCTGGGGCTGCCGGCGAGCGGCTTCTTCCGCGCGTTCTTGGAGTTCTTCGGGCTCCAGCCGCATCACCTCACCCCCAACACGGTGGTGCTGCTGGCTGCCTTCGCATCCTTATGCGAAGGTTTTCTCAGAGTTCTCCCCACCATCGAGCTGTGGGGGGAATTCTTCCAGCGGCTTCGGGACCACATTGCCGCTTCGCGTCGGCTCTGTCTTGGCATGTTCATCGCCAAGAGGAGGCCGGGCGCATGAGAATCCTTTCCTGCCATCCCCTCATCAAGTCGGTGAAGATGTGGCAGCGCCGTACTTCTCGTCAAGAACGCCGCCTAACGGCGATCGGGTCAACTTGCCGCCCTCGTGGGCGGCGAATCAAGGGCCGACCCACCAGTGGTCCCTCACAGGGCCGGACGCTGACCCTCGCGAGCACCGCGCCGTCCTTGCCGCTTCAGAATGATACAATCGGAGGGCCTGACTGGGCAGACTTGGCCGCCTTCGCCGTGGCGCGCCGAGTTCTCCCCTCTTCAAGGCCGACCTCATCGACCGCGGATGAGCGGGCCGGGACTAGCCGCTGTGCTCCAAGGACATGCCCCACGCGGAGGTGGTGGACACGGTGAACTTCTTGGCTAACTGCGACCTCACGGAGGAATGGCGTTTGCAAGGAGCCATACTACCGCCAATCCCGCCGATGGTAAGTTGTCTCTTGCTTCTCTGTTTCCTTCCTTAGCTGGATCCGGCTCTTACTTTCCTTGGTCTCTTCGACTCAGAATCCTCTCATGCCGCCCTCGATCAAGCGCCAAGGCCGGGCTCGCGACTTCGCCCCCGACCGGGCGGAGAGTGACGCCACGACCTGACTTGGGCGTGGCAGCGATGGAGGCCGACGCCGAGGAGGGAGGCCGACGACCAGGCCCTCGGCCACCTTTTGCAGACTGGCCCAATGATGAAGTCGCCCCGCTGCTGTGAGAGCCGCCATCCAGCGCGAAGCTCCTCCGCCGCCGTGGGGGGCGCGAAGAAGCGCCGCCGGGCCGAGTCAGCCAAGCGCCAGGCCAAGAAATTCAGGAGGCGGCCACGACTCATCGCGAAGAAGCGGTCGCGAAGGCTAACCGCTTCCGCAAGGAGGTGAAGAAACCACCGGCTGGTCTCTGCGTAAGTATCTTTTTATTCTGTCTTGTTTTCTTCTCGTCCGTCTTGCCCGAGCCTTCTCATGTCCTTTTTTTTTCTCATCGGGGCTCCCCTCACTTTGGAGAGGTCGCCCGCCTCGCCCGATCATGGGGTCGGCGGAGACGCCCGCCAGTGATCGGCGAGTTGACCTCGGCCGCCCTCGGGAGGCAATGAGCGGAATGCGCAGGAGAAGCGCGATAGGAGGCGGCCGCCTGCCGAGAGAGAAGGCGAGGCCGAGAAGGCGGTCGGGCTGGCCGCTGCTGCAAGAAGGCAAGCCGAGGAGGCCGCGCCTTCGGTCGGTGCTGCTCGTCACTCCAGCTGAGCTCGGCCACCACCGCCGGAGTTCACGGGGCAGTCGGAGGGAGTTGGTGGTGAGGTCCCCGTCGCAGGGAGGGAAGGCGGCGAGGCCTCTTCGCCGGGCGCGGCCGCGCCACCTCCGCCGCAGTCTGAGGTCGCGCGAGGCAAACAGCCGATGGACCCACCCGTGCCGCCGACCGGCAGCCCGAAGCCGTGAAACAACTTGCTACTTCTTCAAGTCGCCTACGCCCGAGTGTGGCGCCCGTCTTGAGAAAGCGGACTCGGCGCCCGCGCCCCCTTGGAGAACCCGGCGCCGCCCAGCTCGGCCATCCCAGCCTTTGGCGACAAAGCGCCGCGCCGTTAGGTGGAGTGCGAGGCTGGCGCAGAACTTTCTTCTGAACACAGCGCTCCTGGACGTCCAAGCGAAGCTGCGGGCCGAAGGCACCGCCCTCCAGAACCTTTCCAAGGCGCACCTGGCGTCGCGGTCCGCCGTGCGGGTATGTTTCATTTCCGAATTTTCTCTTGAGGCGCCGACAGCTTGTGCTGGCCGGCTGTTCGCTGGATCAGCCGGAGCACAAGGTCGCCCTCCAGGAATGATCTTGGCTTGACCTTCTTGTTGTAGTAGCGGTGCAGGCTCTCACCGGTAGATGCCGGACCGTGCCGAAAGCAAGACCGGCCTCTTCCAGCAGATCGACGCCGCCTTGACGTGCTTCTTCCGCTCTCCTCTCGGTGTGTACATGGCGACTCGCGAAGTCGAACTCTATATCCGTTGGGATGCTTGGCTTCGCACCGTGAGACGAGGAAGAAGGGTGTGAAGCCGATTGACTTGTTTGGAGTCGCACGCAGGCTCCGGAAGGGACGGTAGCAACTCCTCAAGCGGCAGCCGCCGAACGCTTCCAAAGGGTTCGACCAGACGAGGCTTGATGCCGCACAAGATGAGGCGTTCGCTCGCTTCCACCGGCCGTTTGATCGCGGATGGGCAACGGACGCTAAGTCGGTCGGATGCCTTGCGTCGCGCAGAACGGGCCGTAGCGCCCTTGGCGAAATTGGTGCCGCTTGTCGGTGATGATGCTGTGTGGTACGCCGTACCGTGTTGTGATGTCGGCGATAAAAGTCACTACCGTAGGACCATTCAACTTCTTGATGGGTTTTTCTTCTATCCACTTGGTGAACTTGTCCACCGTGACAAGTAGGTGAGTTAGGCCACCTCGTGTCGTCTTGAATGGTCCCACCATGTCCAGGCCCCGCATAAAGAAGGGCCGTGTGATGGGGATAGTCTTGAGCATCAAGCCGGCTGAAGCGGCTTGGAGCGGAACACCGCACCCTTGCATTTTTGAACTAATTCCTTGGCCTCTTCTAGGGCAGTCGGCCGTAAGAAACCGTGCTAGGAAGGCTTTGGAGACGCAGTGCTCTGGAGGCTGCATGATGGCCGACTCGCCACGATGGATGTCTTCAAGGATTGCTTGGCCTTGCTCGATTCGACGCCTTGTTGGTAGACACCGTGACGCTGCGCTGACCAGCTCTCTATTGATTATAGTAGGCTGCTGCTCGGGCGTTGCACTTGCCGAGCCAAGGTTTCATCGATTGGTAGCTCTCCGCTTACTAAAAACTTCAGGATGGGCTGGGCCCATGAGGGTGCCGCTATTTCTTCGATCGCCAAGATCGCTACTTGGACGTGGGCGGCGGGGCTGGGAGGCGGCGGGTTGGAGTCTGCAGCGGCTTGCTTAGTTGAAGAAGTCCCCGGGCCGATTGGCGCAGTCCCCGAGCCGAGTACTGGAGTCTTTGCAAAGGTCGCCGTAGTCCACGGGCCGGCTTCGACTGCCGCGTTTTTGGGGGCGTCTTCAAGGATTCTTGTGCCGTCTGCCGAGGCTCTGGAGTCGGATCTGCCTTCTTCAGGGGGAGCCGACACAAAAATGGAGTCTGACTCTGGTGACGGTTTGACGGATGGCTTGAGAAGGCGCTGAAGGGCGACGCCGGATGGTATTGCCTGTCGGATGGAGCCGATTCTTGCCAGGGCATCTGCTTGGTCGTTGTCGTTCCTTGGTACATGGAGGAATTCGCATCCCTCAAAATATCCACTCAGCTGCTGTACCAGAAAGCGGTAGCTCGCCATATTTGCATCTTTGGCGCCCCTGCCGGATGACCGTTGGACCACCAAGTCGGAGTCGCCATAGCACAGATCTCGGCGAATGCCGAGCTCTTTGGCAAGCCGGAGCCCGTGGATGAGCGCCTACGTATTCGCGACGTTGTTGGAGGCGGCAAAATGGATCTGCGGTAGCGATACTTGAGCTTGTCGCCTTTAGGGAAGTGAGGACCACGCTGGCTCCCAAGCCGGTGCGCATCTTGGAGCTATCAAAGTGCATCCGCCAATGGGTGGAGTTTCGGGCCATTGGCAGAGAATCGGGTCTCGGCCCAATCAACGAGGAAGTCGGCGGTGCTTGTGACTTGATGGCGGTCTTGAAAGGGCTGGTAAAAGATGGTGTAGGGGCCAACTCTATGGCCCATTTGGGCACTCGGCCTGAAGCGTCTCGGCCCGATGATCTCTGCTAGTGGGGCCGTGCAAACCACGGTGATTGGATGCTCTTGAAAGTAAGGCTTCAACTTCTTGGCGGCAAAGTGCACGCCAGAACACATCTTCCGGTAGTGGGGTAGTTCGCTGGAGGTCGGCGATTACCTCGCCGTATGTCTGCATGGTCTCTGGACAGGTAGCGCCTTGCCTTCCTCCTTGCGTTCAACCACAATAACTGTGCTGACTACCCTGCTGGTGGCGGCAATATACATGAGCATGGACTCCTTTGGAGTCGGAGCCACCAGCACTGGGGGAGTAGTCAGCATTCTCTTCAACTGGAGAAAAGCTTCGTCCGCCTTGGAGTTCCATTCGAAGAAGGTGGTCTTCTTCATAAGCTGGTACAGAGGGAGAGCTTTCTCACCCAAACCGATCGATGAATCGGGCCGATAGATGCCAAGCAGCCAGTGAACTTCTCGCACATCTATCGGTCGGCGGGTACTTCCATCCTCTCGATCGCTTTGATCTTCACGGGTTGCACTCTATGCCGCGTTCGGATACCGAGGAAGCCAAGGAGCTGGCCGGCCGGTACTCGAAGGCGCATTCTCTGAGTTGAGCTTGATCTGGAATCGTGCAGGTTTTCAAAGGTCTCTTTGAGGTCTTCCAACAGCGTTCCTCGCTTCTCCGTCTTCACCACCACGTCGTCCATGTAAACGTGGGCGTTTTACGCCAAGCTGCTTGAGGAGGCACTTCGCATGCAATCTTTGAAAAGGTGGCGCCAGCTGCCTCAAGCCGAACGTCATGGTCGTAGCGTATAGGCTCCAAATGGCGTGATGAAGGCGGTCTTCAATCTGTCTGCCGAGTTCAGCTTGATCTCGATGATATCTTGAATATGCATCTAAGAAGCTCAACAACCGCATCCGGTACCGTGGAGTCTATCACCGATCAATTCTTGGTAGAGCTTAACGGGTCCTTGGGGCAGGCTTTGTTGAGGCTTGTGTAATCAATACACATCCGCCATCGCTTGTTCTTCTTTAGTACCGTGGACCGGTTCGCCAACCATTCTGGAAAGAAAACTTCCATGATGAAACCGGCCGCGAGGAGCCGGGCTATCTCTTCTCCAACAACTCTTCTTTTTTCTTCTGACAGGCGGCGCAAAGGCTGCCTGACGGGCTTCACATCAGGTCGGACATGTAACTTGTGCTCGGCGAAATCCGTCGGTACAGACACTGGCATGTCTTTGGGGGACCATGCGAAGATGTCCCGATTCTCACGGAGGAAATCGACGAGCTCGCCTTCCTATTCTTTGTCGAGGTTTGCACCTATGACAGCGTATTTCTCTGGGTGCTCCGGGTCCAAGGGTATCTTCTTGGTCTCTTTGGCCGTCTTGAACGAGCCTTCAGCTTCTGACTCCTTGGGGTCGGACGATATCTCTGGCTGCTTGCCGGCTACTGCCACAATCCGATCCAGGAGCCGCTTCTCAGCCGCGATCACCAGGGACTCGGCCAGCCGGCTACTTTCGGCTGCGCAGGCGGACGACTTCCTGTAGTCGCCGGCTACGGTCAGAATCCCCTTGGAACTCGGCATTTTATCTTGAGGTAGGCGTAGTGGGGGACCGCCATGAACTTGGCCAAAGTAGGTCGGCCAAGCAAGGCATGGTAGGGGCTCTCGAGGTCCACCACTTCGAACCGCATCGCTCTCGGCGAAAGTGATCCTTGTCCCCAAAGAGGACGTCTATCAGAATCTTGCCAATCGGTGAGCAGGAAAGGCCGGGTACAATTCCGTGGAACACAGTCCGACTATGCTGAAGCTGCCTCTGCTTGATTCCTAGCTTTTCCATCGTATCCTTGTATAGGATGTTGATGCTGCTGCCTCCGTCTATCATCAAGATTGCGAGAAGCGAGCGGCCCGCCTATCCGTGGCAAGGGTGGCTCCCAAGACCAGGGCGTAGGAGCCCGGATTCGGCATCACCTCTGGGTGATCAGCACGGCTCCAGCTGATGGGCTTCTCGGACCAGTGCATGAATTCTGGGGCATCTGATGCTACTGCATTCACTTCTTGCTGCTGCTGCCGCCTGCTGCGGCGATCATCAGCCACGCTGGTAAACACGACATAGGCTCCGTGCTCTTCTAGGTAATCGTCTTGTACTGCGCCAACTGGCCGGACAGCCGGCTGCTGGGGCGAGGGTGGAGGCGGCGGCCCAAAGAAAGGAGGAGGGGCAAGGCCGTCTCCTTGGCGATCTTGGTGAGCCATGGCACTTCCGGTGGTGTGATTTGACGGCTTCCGCTGTGGAACTTGCGAGGTGGTCCGGCCCAAAGGTTCTGCCAGAAGAGAAGGCCGACAACCAGCCGGACTTGCCGCCTTCTCGCCGCTTGTGAGGCTGCCTCAGCTGCCGGGTCTTCGATCACGCCACCGCCGGCTATTGGAAGCCGCTGCGGGCCTTGCGCTTATGATCGTTTCACAGTGTCGCCGATCGCATCGCCACCGGAGTTCTGGGAGCATGAGGAGCTACCTTGCTGGCCACATCGACTTTGATCTCCGCCTTCATGGAGGAGTCGGCAGTGGCGTGCATTTGTTCTGCTATGACTAGCAGCTCGTCGAGGGTCTCCGGCTCGTCGCAAAGCGAGCTTGTGCTTGAGGAGGGTGCCTTCTCTTGCACCCGTGGTGAAGTACTCGATTGCCTGCACCTCGTGCACTCCTTCGCAGGAGTTCCGGAGCTTGCCCCAGCGTGTGAGGTAGTCGCGAGTAGACTCGTTGGGGCCTTGTACGCACAAGGACAGCTGACGAGGCTTGGGAGGTCGCTTGTATGTGCTCGTGAAGTTGCGGACGAAGGCCTCGGTGAAGTCGACCCGGCCATTGATGCTGCGGGGCTTCAAGCTGTTCAACCATGTCCGGGCCGTGCCCTGGAGCATGAGGGGAACATACTTTCACGACAGCAGCGCTTATGTTGCCGTCGCTATCTTGACGGCCGTGGAGTAGTCCACCGGCCAGTCCCTCCGCTTCATGAAGCCGGTGTATTTGGGTGTGTCTCGGGGGAGTGTGAATCCTCGGGGGAAGGGCTCGTCTCGGATGCGAGGTCCGAAACAGGGCGGGCCCAACTCGTCTTCTTCTTCTAGCGCCAGGGAACGGTGAAGTCGCTCGATCCGGTGGCGGGCGTCGTTCTCCGGACTCCTCTCGGCGGTCAAGGCGGTCGCCGAGAGTCGGATGCTCGACGGGTGGCGGGAGACTCGCCTTTCTCAAGGGGAGGAGGAGCTCGATAGTCGCCCCGCCGCTCCACCGCTTCTTGGGCGGCCGTCTTCGTCGCGCCGATGGAGATGTGAGTCCGCTATGGCCGACACCGGATCTCGGTTCTTTCTTCTTCGGACGCCGCCGGTCGGCGTCCCGAGATGTCGCGCTTGATCTCGGCGAGGAGGCAAGTCGCCCGTGTTGTCGCTGTGGCGCCCGTGCGGCAGCCGGTTGCCTTTGCGCGCGGCGGCTAAGGAGCTGCCGGACTCGCCTGGTCATCAGCGGCGCGCCTCGCCTCGGTTATCCAGCTTCGTCCGCCGCCGCCGGGCAGCGCGAATGTTCTCCGCAATGGCGTACACAGGCGACCGGCCCCAAACAGATCGAGAGGGCAGCGCGCCTGCCGGACAGCGCCTAGGCGGTTAGGCCCGCCGAAGCCGGCGAAGCCACCCCACAAGCGATCCATCTCGCCGATAGGCTTCCGGCTAAGCGCCTCATGCTTGCCGGCTTAGGCGCCTCACGAGGAGCTGAAGGCGGCGTACTCCAGCCGCCGGGCGCTATGCGTCCTCCGGAATGGAGGCGGTCAGGTCTTGCAGAACAACGTCGAGAGGGTCACGAGCCCCCCCGCCGGAGGGCTCGCCGTGACTGATGACGAGTACTTCTGTGACGGTGCTCCCGCCGCTCTCCGCGCGAGGGAGAGGCTCGTCGTAGACCACCACGTTGGTGGGGAACGCGTCGAGCGACGCGGTGTCGGAGTCGACCAGCATCGGGTCGGTGGAGCCTACGGACTCCAGGTCGGCGGCAGGCTCGCCGTCGACGTGGAGCTGCTCGAGGAGGCCCGCGAGGAGGCTTTCGGGGCCGTCCGTGCCTGCGTCGGATGCAGGCTCGTCGGAGAGGCGAACCTCGCCGATAAGCTCGGCGAGGCAACTCGCCGCCTTGAGGCGACCTCGGCGCCATGCAAGCAAGGCCGGTGCAAACTCCGTCGCATGCCGGGCTGGCTGCGCTTCGCCAGTGGAGGAAGAGGTTCCCGCCCGCAGTGTGTCTCCGGACGAGTGCACCAGGCCCCACGGTGGGCGCCGGATGTCGAGGGTTGGTGCGACATATGCCAAAGGATGGCTTATCATGGAGGGGGCGAGAACGTCGCCGGTGCCTCGAAACGGGATGAGGCGAAGACATGCACGCCGCGAATCTTACTCAGCTTCACGGCTCTCCGAGGAGATAACACCCCTACTGGCTGCTGCATGGGTCTCCGCATGATCACTATGGCAAAGTGGGTACAAGAGGCTCCTTGAGCTGTTCGGGGTGAGGAAGGAGAAGGGCACGGCTTGCTCTTCTCTCCCTCTATGTGTGTGTCTAAAACTACTAGCTTCCAACCCTTTGCATGGGTGCCCCGGGGGGTTTATATAGGCCTACCCAGAGGTACAATGTAATCCGGTGGGTGTAGGTCCAAGCCGTCATCTCTAAATCGCCGTCTTCTCCGCTGACTCACAGGGCCCGCCGACTAGTGGGCCTCAGCCCGGCTTGACATGGGGCCGACAGCCCTTGTCCGCCATGGCGGGTCTTGCCGGCTGCGATTACATCGTAGCCGTGCTTCTAATGACGCGAGCTTGGTCACGGGGTTATGGCAATAGTGTCGCCGCCTGGCGGGCGATCACTGTTGCCATTCCCCGCCTTGTCTGGTTAATGGCGCGGGGGCCCGCGGGAGGGGCCGGCCGACTCTCAGAGGCCGACTCCAACGGGTCCGTCTTCGGGGCGCTCTCGCCGTCTTCGATACTCCCGCCAACAAAGTGGTCCCGCTATTTTCGGTCGCATTGCATGTGCCATCGTCGGTGACAGGAATCGCCCACGGCTGATGTCGTGGCCGCATGGCAATGCTGTTGCCACGGACGGAGATCTCCGTCGATGCGCCGCTCAGAGCCATACATGCCCTTTATGGGCAGGGTAGGGATGGGCCGCAAGGCGGCCTTACCCCATCCCGCACGTAGTCGCTCAAAACAGGAGGTAGTTGGGGTCGCGGGCCGTCTCCCTGTAGCCGGCCTCGCTGGAGGTTGCTGGCTTGGAGTCGGCTTGTCCTGAGGTCGCTGTCTTAAAGTCGGCCTAACTTGAGGCCGCCTCTGGGACTCGGCCCAGAGGGGTAGTCGGCGACTCTGTTGCCGACTCCTTGAAGGCGGCTCTTTGTCTTGGGGTCTTGAGGGGCGCAGTCTGCCCCGATGTTTTGAAAGGTTCATGGTCTCGGGTTCGCCTACCCGTAGTCCATTACTCCGACACTGCGCGTAGCCCCGCTTCAGGCGCGTACACGCCCCTTGTGGAGGCTTGGGGATGAAGAAGACAAGATTCACCTGAGCCCGGAAGCTTTGTCTGGCGACGAAGAGTACCCGCTGAGCGCCTTTGTTCCCCTGTTCACCGCCAAGATGGATCGGGAGCAGGCCGTGGCTGCTGTGCCTACTTCCGGCCGGCGGGCTGAGGCCGCCGGGCGCCCACTGGAGCCTCTGCGGTGCTATCGCCGGTGGTGCTGTCTTCTGATGAGTCCCACGGGGAGGAAGAGGGGGAGGAGGAAGACTCGGAGGTGACTCCCGAAGGGATGGGGGAGACCTCCCCCTTGAGAAAAGCTGACATCCTCCGCGCCTTTCCTGACGATGACGTGTCCGACGCCCGCAAGGAGGAGGGGGACCTACCCGTTATCCCGACGAGGGGCAGGTCGTCGCTGGTTTCTCGAGATGTTACTCCCGCCTTGGCGTCGTCTGAAGCTACTTCCGGCCCCTCTGTTGCGCCGTTCTCTGCTCTTGGAGTCTGCGCGCCCACACCTCAGGTTTCGAAGCTCTCGGGCTTCAAGCTCACCAAGCGGAGGGTGGACTATGCTGTGGTGGACCAGTAAGTGCTTGAGCTTCGTCTTGTTCCTGCTTATACTGCTGCCTCCTGACGCTCGTCTTTGGTTGACCATGCCGCCGCCTTTTGTGAAGAAGAGGAACGAGGGTGCCGCGCCCACGCCTGGGACCGAACCATCTGCAGCGACTGCACCTCCTTCCATGGAGAAAAGAAACGACAGTCCTCGTGCCTCTCCGGCCCGGTCACCCTCGTGAATCCTGGAGGGGCGTTGTCCGGAGGAGTCAGCCCCCGAGGCCCCGCTGGCTCCGGAAGTGCCGATGTCCGGCTTGGCTGCTGAGGTCCCAAAGGCTCAGGAGCCCTTGGTCTTCCAGGCCTTGGTGACAACGTCGCCTTCTCCTTCTGCCGCGCCACTACTCCCAAGTTCTTCCGCCTCCTCTGCTATCTTGGAGCGTGCCCTTTCGGAGATGGCCCAGCCGCGGGAAGATCTCCTAGGCGCAGACCCGCGCCTGGTAGCCAGGCGCCTGGAGCTGGCCTCAGGCTGGCTACACACTGACTCGGCGGTTCGAGCAACGCAGAGCCAGGCCGCGACAACCTCCGAGAAGGAGAAGCGGGTCACTGCCCAAGTGCGAACGATTGCGAGGCGGCGCTGAAGGACGCCGAGGCCGCCCACGACCGCTGCCGAGTGCTGGAGGACGAGCTGAAGAGTCTGCGCAACCAGCACACAGAAGAGGTTCATGGCCGCCACGCGAAGGAGGAGGAGGTGAGGGACCGGGAGGACGCCGTCAGGGACCGCGACGCCGAGTTGGGAGAGTTGGCGAAGACGCAGGCTGTGGAGCGCGGTCAGCTGGAGGAGCTGGAGCGGAAGGTGAAGGCGAAGGAGGTCGATCTTGACGCCAAGGCGGCGTCTCGGCCGAAGACCGCGAGGCCTTTCGCGCTCAAGAGAAGAGGTCTCGCCAGAAGGCCAAGGCGCCCACGAGAAGGGCTTGGAGAGGCCACTGACCACCGATGAGGACGGCCCCGCCAAGCTGCTTCCCTACTTGGTTGACGCGCTCGAGGAGGTCGTGGCCGGCATCAGGCCCATGGCGGAGGGAGAAGCCCGCGTTCTTTCCTCAGTCGCGCTGATGCGGGTCTTCAGCGACCTTCATCTTTGCGACCCCTCCGCCCGCCTTGACGATCACCGAGCTCGTGGACGAGGGCGTTGTGCGCCAGGCGGCCGCTGCCGTGAAGGAAGGGTCGTGGAGGCCCTGGTCAAGAAGTTCCACGGCTTCGCTTCGATCGGGCGTGGTGCGGGTGGAGGCAATGCCACCAAGGAAGGAGCGCCTCTTGTGGGCGACGACGGTGCCTAGGGGTGACCTGCGGCTGCTTTCCTGTTTCATTCCTGCAACATGCATCATGCCTCGTGGATGCGTTTAAACTTATGCTCGGTATTTGGGAGAACAATATGGTTTGTAATATTTGCTTTGAGATTTTGCGATTTTCTTCCCATTTGCTTTATGTTCTGTGTCGGCAGAGCCCAGCCACGCGCATACCTCAGCCGCCGTTGGACCAATCGGAGACCAGGACGGACCCAAGGAGCGAGGGGCTATGTGACCAGTTAGGCTCCTGAGTCGTGATGCTCAGGAATCCCCCTTGACGTGCAAACAGCTTATAGGAAAAAGACGCGAGGATATGTATAGTGTTCTACGTCGGTCAGAAGGTTCGCCACGCCAAGAGATACCTCAGCTCGGGCCTGGACCGGACCGAGACCGAGGACGGACCCAAGGAGTGAGGGGCTACGTGACCAGTTAGGCTCTTGAGTTGCGATGCTCAGGAGTCCCCCTTGACGTGCAAACACTCTCCATACCTTTGCCCTTGCCGAGGCTCGGCTCGAGAGGGGCGTGCGACGACCAAGTCCGAGGGACCTGGCTAGGGTGGCATACGCTTGGGCGTGACCCGGGCGCAGCCCCTGTGCCCAGCCCCCTCACGCGACTCTCCCGATGGGAGGGTGTTGCGGTGAGGCCGGACACCGAGCTCTGGGCTCCCTGAGGTTGGTGCGACCGTGAGGCCGCCCTCAGTTGTTTATCACCAGCGCGGAGCATAGTGCTTCTGCTTGTGCACGGGCATAGCTGCTCCTCGGCAGTGTCGACGGCCAGCGTGGATCATGGTGCTTCCACTGGTACGTGGGAGGGGGACTCCCTACTGCGGAGAGCCCCCGGGGCATGTACAGCCCCGCCCTGACATGTGGCTTGCATGGCAGGGCTAGCCGAGGTGTATCTGGGCACTCGTGATCCAGCGCGGGACTCACGAGGCCCTACCTCAAGGCAGGTTGTGCCTGGTCTTGATTCTCATTTGCTATAGTGATCCTGCGAGGTGGTTAGTCGGCCTGCGCCGAGCGAATCTCCTGAGGTTATTCCGTGAGAAAGCCAAGCACCAATGGCCCCAGGAGGTGATGTGAACGGGCCGCCCGCCGTGACAGAGCGCTCAAATGCTGGATTTATCGACGCCGCAGCACGGGCCCGAGCATGCACGCGTGCCTAACCTTCTCAATGCTAAAAGGTCCTGAAGAAAAGATGGTCGGCGCGCGGCTCCCATGGTGGGTGACGACCGAGCAGGTGATAGTCATAGGTAGATTAAGCATAGAAAGCATACTAGCTTAAGTAAATGCAGGGAAGATACATACCACTGGGCCTGGCCCGAGCGGCTTGGGGATGATGCAGCCCGAGGGGAGCCCCCAGCAAGGTAAGCTAAAGACATGAAAAGGGATACATGCCACAGGGACGGACTCATGGCCTGGGAATGATGCAGCCCTGGGGCGCTCCCAGCTAAATAAACTTGGAAAATGTCACCTGGTTCTGTTGATGAAGGGATGTTGGAGCAGCTGAAGGTACACGGCGATGGGGTTGCTCCTCACGAGCCACCGGTTCCCTGAGCCTCGGGAGGCTCTGGGGGTCCAGGCGGTTCCTTGAGGACCGTCTCCATCTCCATCAGGACGGTGTGGTGCCTGGCCTCCTGAGTCGCCAGGGCGCGCCGCAAGTTGCGCTGGATAAGCGGGCGACGCCACGCTTGGCGTGCCAAAAGGCATGCGAATCGTAGCTGTGTTAGGCTCCCTCGCAGCGTCCCCACGACGAAGGCCGTGGCGGGTTCTCGAGACGCGGCCCCGTTGAGCCCTGGGACGTCGATGCAGACGCGCAGCTCGACATCCTCGCCTGGATGGGGAGCTGCGCCTGGTGAGCAGTGATCGCCGCGCATGGCCCTTGCGTCTTGCAGTTCCTGAGTGGTCCTGGTGATGAACTCCTAAGCGGTGGGCGCTCCTCGCCCTGTGTTCTCCTGAGGGAAACATGCTATGAAGCACGCCTCCAAGTGGTGCCCGAGCGCCTCCCTCGTGATGTTGGCAAGGTCTAAGGCCCTCCAGAAGAGAGCCCCCAAGCCCTGCCCGAAAAGGGTGCCGGGTGCGCTTTCCTATGCCATGGAGGGAGGCGCCCCAGGTGCGGGCGCTGATCCTGACGAGGTACCACTCGCGGCGCCACCCTCCTGAGGTCCTGCACGGTGTAGCTGCTTCTTCTTCTTGGGGGTGGCCTCAGGAGGGCACTCGCCCTTGTTGTCGGGGTCGTCAATTGCTGCATCTTGGAAGGCACGCTCGAGGGAGCACACCGTGTCTCTTTCTTCGCACGGGACCGTGATGATTCCGCCGCTTCCTGGCATCTTGAGGTCATTGTAACCATGGTGGGTCACCGCCATGAATTTGGCCAGGGCTGGATACCCGAGGATGGCATTGTACGCGTATCGGATGTGCGACGCCGGTTGATGAGCTTGGTGCGGTAGTTGTTGCATTCTCCAAAGGTGACGGGAAGGCGGACCTGCCCGATCGGGGTAGTGGAGCCGTCGGTCACTCCTGAGAAAGGCTTGGTGGGCTGAAGCTGGTCATACGACACATGGAGGTTGTCGAACGTGTCGACGGACAGGATATTGAGCCCCGCGCGGCCATCGATGAGGGTCTTGGTGACTTGTACGTTGCTGATGACTGGTGAACAAAGCATGGGGAGGGCGCCAGCGGTAGCTGCGCACTTGAGCTGATCTGCCGAGCTGAACATGATGGCACACTTGGACCATCTGAGCGGGCGCGTGACCTCGAGCTTGGGGAGGACTGCATTCACTTCACGAGCAAACTGTTTGAAGATGCGCTGCGAAGCTGGGGCTTGAGCTCCGCCCAAGATGCAGGCGATAGCACGCGGCTCCTGGAAGGCCCCAGCCCCCTCGTCTTGATGGTGGTCATCATTCCTTCTTGGTGGTGGCGGTAGTCGAGGAAGACCGGCGTTGCCCTGAGGGCGATCTTCACGAGGCTGATCCCTCCAGGCGCCTTCACGAGGCTGATCCTGCCAGCGGTCCTCACGAGGCTGGCCGCGCCACTCCTGGCGCGGGCCGCGGTCATCCCAGCGTCCGCCACCATGTCCTCCTCCTCGACCGTAGCCCCGGTCGTTGCGCTCGGGGCATCGACCGAAGCATGCTTCTCGAATGGCTCTGAGCTCTTGATAGTCGCTGGTGTTGTGGCTATGCAGGTTATGGAAGGCGCAGAATGGTCGGCTGCTCATGGATGACTCGGGCTGGTCTCTGCCGCGCTTGGTGTCTGGCTTCGTCGCGAGCACTGCTACTCCCTTGTGCTTCACGTCCTTGGCCTTGGCTTTCTTCTCCTCCGGGTCCGTAGCCGGGAGCTCGAGGAGGGAGAGGCGCCCCTCCTCGGCCCTTGCGCACTTGGTCTCCAGGTTGAACAGCTCTAGAGACATGCACAACTCCTCGTGGATGGCGAGCTCCTCCTTCATCTTGACGTCGCGGACGCCATCAGAGAACGCGGAAATGATGGCCTTGTCCGTCACATTGGGAATCTTGAGGTGAACGTTGTTGACGCTACCGGATGTACTTCCGGAGGGTCTCCCGTTGTTGCTTGACGCGCGCAGGTCACCCAGCGGCCGGTGGCGGTTCTGAAGTGCCCGAAGTTGGCAACGAACGGTCGCGCATCTCGCTCTCCAGAGGAGATCGAGCCTGGAGGCAGGTTCAGGAGCCAGGAGCGGGCACCATCCTTGAGAGCCATGGGAAACCAGTTCGCCATGACTTTCTCGTCATCGTTGACCGCCTCGATGCTCAGCTCGTAGAGCTACAGGAACTCCGCGGGGTCGGGGGTGCCGTCATAGCGAGGAGGCAGATCTGGCTTGAACTTGCGAGAACAGGCGACGCTACACAGCTCAGTGGTGAAGGCGCGACAGCCGGTCGTGGTCACCGAGGCCTGTCTTGGAGGTGGGGCTTGGTCTGGGCGCCCTCGCGCCGCCACGGCAAGCGGCGCGGGGTCCTGTCGCAGCAAGCGATCCTGGCGTGGTGGTGCGAGAAGTGGTGGAGCGTTCTCTTGCGGTCGAGGGACTTCTTGACAGCTTCTTTCTTCACGCGTGGGCGCCGGACGCGGTGGGTCACGCCGCGGTGCCGCGTGCCAGGGCGCAATCTTGGTGCAGAGGTGGCAGAGGTGCTCCATAGCTGGTGGTGGACAACGCAGCGAGAGGGACGGGGCAGGGGAGCCCCCTGCGGCGTTGACAATCTCGGCGATGTGGTCCAGCCATTCCTCGTAGAGGTCGTCGACTGGGCGGTAGCGCAGGAGATCGTGCGCCATGAGGAGCACGGCCCGCGCATCTGTGGGAGCGCGACGAAAGTGAGACAACGAACCAGCGGGAGTCAGCAACGGAGTGGCGGTGCAGCCGTCCTGCCGCACCGAGGGGTGCAATGAGGATGCTTGATGCTCGTTCCCTGCCGGGCCGGTGGCGGCGTTGGCGGCAGGTGATGGAGAACGACGGGGTGGCCCGCCGACGGGAGCCGTCTGAGCAACGCGGGTGGCAAGGGCAGCTCCAGCGCCGGGCGCGCGCGGCGGCGTATGCGCCCTATGGAGAAGATAGCGACGGGACGCTGGAGCGACGGAAGGGAAGCTTCGCGCACTCCCTACCGCGCCACGAATGTCGGATCACGGGTTCCGGCAAAACCCTCAAGGTTCGAACACTAGGGTGCGCAAGAAGATCTCCTCCTACCGATCCACATCCAGGCTTCGTTGAGATCTCAAGGGCTAGCTCTACAAACTCGCAACACAAGGGACACAATATTTATATTGGTTCGGGCCACCGTTGTGGTGTAATACCCTACTCCAGTGTATGGTGGTGGATTGCCTCTTGGGCTATGGATGAACAGTACAAGGGGAAGAACAGTCTCCTGAGGTTGAGGTGTTCTTGTGCTTGGGGGTGTGAGGATCGGCTAAAGATCAGATGCCTCCCACTGTGGTGGCTAGTCCTATTTATAGAGGCCCTGGTCCTCTCCCCAAATATTGAGCGGGAAGGGAGCCAACAACGGCCAATTTGAAAGGGGACAGGTAGTACAATTTTATCCTCGACAAAAGCAATACCGCAAAAGGCTCGTGGTGACACCGCCTTGGGCTCCATGGTGACCTCCCGCCTTGTCTGTCCTGCTGGTCTTGGTCTCAAGCACCAATATAGAAACCTTCTTCGACGCCAGCGCCTCCACAACCGCGCTTGCTCCCCTTAGCACCAAAGGGGAAACAAGGACATCAGACGACCGGGCGCCCGCTGGGCGCCTCGCTTAGTCTCGATCGTCATGGCTCACGTCACAGGAACGTCGCGAGGTTTGCCTTGCCTTGAACTTTCCGCCCCTTGCGAGCCAGCCTGGTGAGGCCGCTCCTGGGGAGGTCTTGTGTCATCCGCCTCGTGAGGCTTGGCCCCTCGCGAGGGTCTTGGATGCCTTGTTGACGACGATGGGCCGTACGGTCCCGCTCGCAGAGCCACACCATGGGCCGCAGTGCATAAGTCTGGGACCCCTGCACCCGAACACCAGACACCTGAGCAAGAACGACTGTGGCTACGGCCGAGGAGGAGGACGCGGCAGGGGACGCTGGGACGATCGCGGCCCCCGCCAGGAATGGAGCGACCGGCCTCGCGAGGACCGCTGGCAGGACCAAGCTCGTGAGGGCGCGTGGAGGGATCAGCCTCATGAGGACCGCCCTCAGGGCAACGCTGGCCTTCCTCCACTGCCGCCACCACCAAAAAGGAACGAAGACCACCATCAGGACGAGGGGGCTGGGTGCTTCCAGGAACCGCGTGCTATCGCCTGCATTTTGGGCGGAGCTCAGGCCCCAGCCTCTCAGCGTATCTTCAAGAAGTTTGCTCACGAGGTGAACGCGGCCCTTCCCAAACTCGAGGCCACACGCCCGCTCAGGTGGTCCAAGTACGCCATCACTTTCAGCTCGGCGGACCAGCTCAAGTGCACCGCGACCGCTGGTGCTCTCCCAATGCTTTGCTCGCCTGTCATCAGCAACGTCCAAGTCACCAAGACCCTCATCGATGGCGGTGCGGGGCTTAACATCCTGTACATTGACACGTTCGATCGCCTTCAAGTACCCTATGATCAGCTACAACCAACCAAGCCCTTCTCAGGAGTGACCGATGGTTCCACCACCCCGATCGGGCAGGTCCGCCTCCCTGTCACCTTTGGTGGGCACGACAACTACCACACTGAGCTCATCGACTTCGACATCGCCCACATTCGTCTGCCATACAACGCCATCCTCGGGTTCCCAGCATTGTCCAAGTTCATGGCAGTGACCCACCATGACTACAACGTCCTAAAGATGCCAGGAACCGGTGATATCATCGCAATCGCTTGTGAGGAAAAGGATGCGGTGTGCTCCCTTGAGCGCGCCTTCCAGGCCGCAGCAATCGAAGACCCCGACAACGAAGGAATCCTTTACCCTCCTGAGGCCATCCCCAAGAAGAAGAAGCAGCTGCTCCATACAGGGCCTCAGGAGAGCGGCGTCACCAAAGACCACCAAGGCTCGTGCACCCCTCGATGGGCGCCCCTCCCGCCATAGGAAGGCGCGCCCGGCGCCCTCCTCGGGCAGGGCTCGGGGGCTCTCTTCTGGAGGGCCTTAGACCTAGCCAACATCACGAGGGAGGCGCTCGGGCACCACATGGAGGCGTGCTTTGCGGCACGTTTCCCTCAGGAGGACACTGGGCGAGGAGCGCCTGGTGCTCAGGAGTTCATCACCAAGACCACCCAAGAGCTTCAAGAAGCAAGAGCCATGCGCGGCGACCGCCGCCCACCTGGCGCAGCTCCCGATCCAAGCGAGGATGGCGGGCTGCGCATATGTATAGACATCCCAGGGTTCAACAGGGCCACATCTCAGGAGCTCTTCTGGCCTTCAAGTGTGGGACGTTGCGAGGGCCCACCTCACAGCTATGTTCGCATGCCATTCGGCCTGCCGAGCATGGCAGCCGCCTTCCAGCGCAACCTGCGAAGTGTCCTAGCAGCTTAGGAGGCCAGGCACCACGCAGTCCTGGCGGAGATGGAGACGGTCCTCAAGGAACCACCTGGACCCCTAGAGCCTCCCGAGGCTCAGGGCCCCGATGGCTCGTGAGGAGCAACCCCTTCGCCACGCATCTTCAGCTACCCCAACATCCCTTCGACAACGGAACTAGGTGACATTTTCCAAGTTTATTTAGCTGGGAGCGCCCCTCAGGCTGCATTACTCCCAGGTCGCACGGGCCTGTCCCTGCGACATGTATCATTTTGCATCTTTAGCCTACTTTGCTGGGGCGCCCCTCGGGCTGCATCATCCCTAGGCCGCTCGTGTCTGACCCAGTGGCATGTATCATTCTTGCATTTACCCGAGCTAGTTCGCTTTCCATGCATAATCTATCTATGGTTATCACCAGCTTGATTATCACCCATCATAACCGCCCGCGTCGCGGATCTGCCTCATGCTCATTCCACAACAGGAGCTACTCACGCTGGCACGATGCTTGTGCTGGGTACATCCCTCGCAACGCCGACAAATCTGGCGCTTTCGAGCTACGACTCAAGGGCTCGCCACAGACGTCACCTCACCAGGCCCTCAATGCCTTCATCTTCTTGTGGAGCGACCAACGGCAGATCGGCAATCGTAGTGGCAAGTTGTGTCCCTTCTCGCGCTATCCTGCAGTAACCTCCTGAGGACAACAGCAGGCGGTACCGTGGGCTCCCTCTTCTCCCATGCAATTCACTTGTGCATTAAAAGGGGGGCTCCTGAGCATCGTGACTCAGGAGCTCTTACTGGCTCTCCAGCCCTCACCCCCTGGCCTTGACCACGGCATCGCGACCTAGCATACCTGCGGCTGCTGAGCTCGCTCGAGGGCCGGGGCCTGAGGACGTAGAGCACACATAAGAGCGCAGGGAAGAGGGGGAAGCTCGCAAGGGCCTGACCGGGCTACACAACAGCTATCAACGCGCGAGCCTGGTGGAGCGCAAGGAACCGACTCTCGGCTGCAAAGATAAGTTTCGCGCTCGGGTAAACCAAGCACTACGACATAGGATTCTCACTTGTTGCAGCCCTGTTGCGGCAACGTCTCCTCTCTTTCCTACCACTCGATGGCTACTTGCGCGCTAAAGGGGACCTCTTGAGCATCGCACCTCAGGAGCTCTTACTGGACCTCGGGCCGCTCACCTCCTGGCCTTGACCACGGCATCGCGACCTGGCATACCAGATACGGCTGCAGCCTGCCTGGGGACCGGGACCTATCGGCGTAGAGCACCAAGCTACCGCGAGGTTGGAAAGGGGAGACCAAGCCGAAACATGACACGCACTCTCAAATCTCCATAATGAGGATAATATCAACAAAAGACATTATAGACCCCTTACACGCCCCAGCGGGGTCCATCTCAATTCCTTGCAGGGAACAAAAGAAGGAAGTTTCTAGGAACCCTATTTACACGCGCCGGCGCGGCCGACGCCATCACCAATAGTGGGCTACCGGAGGCCGGCGCCAACCCCATCCAGATCAGCGACGGCGGCAGCCAGACAAGTTGCGATCTTACTGGGCGCCGAGAGCTCGAGGGCACGTAGTTGTCGTCGCTCGTCTCCGGGGTCTCGTAAGGCTCAGGAGAATCACTGGACTCCCAAGCGCCGCCGCTGCTGGTGGAGGAGCTGCTGGCGAAGCCAGCAGCAGGCTCACCGATGGACGTTGCATCATCCTGACGACCCCCTCCTGGACAGCACTCCAGGCGGCGGCCTTCCTTGTTGAAGACCTTGAAGAACATGGTGGAGGTGCCATCGTACTCAAAATGGATGGCGAGGGCGCCTTCCGCACGGCAAACTCGAGCAACCTCACTGACCTCAAATTACGGTCATGAAAGATCTTGCACGGAGACGACTTCAACCTCCGCTCCGGTCGCCGAGCGTCGCGAGTCGGGCGTCTTTGCGATAAAGCTCGAGGGGGCCCCTCGGCGGCATCTTGGCGGAGAAGAACTGCGGAAAGAGAATCCCAGTGCGTGGGGGCATCGCCGCCCACATCTCGAGTTCGCACGAGGAGTCCGCGGCATGGGCTCCTGGGGCGACGGAGGGCGACATCACGGCGCAGCGACCACGGCCACGGCGTGGGCAGCGTCGCTCGACGCCTCTTCCTCCGGAGCCCTTAGCTTGGGCGTACAGAGGCAGCGGATACCCGGGAGGTGGCCGCTCGCACCAAGGACTCGACACCTCCGGTCTTGCGACTGCGTTGCGGCGGTGGCCCAGCCTTTTCTTCGGCGGAAGTGGCCCGGGTTCGTCGCGGGGGTTTTTTCCCTTCTTCGCTGCCGAGAACCTCCGTATCGGTGCCATGAGTGTCGCTACTAACAATGAAGCAAGGAAGAAGAAGCAAGCAGAACGGGAAGATATGAGTGATGGGGGCTCCGCCCCCCTCCTCAATTATAGCGGGAGAAGGCCAACCGGCGATCCCCACGATCACAAGTAATGATGATTTTTCTCTGCATGCAGCAGGGACTCGTCAAGTCGGGCAGTTGATGAGGCATCATGGGGAAGCGGAGACGCCCACGTCCAATCAATCGCCACACGTCAACCAAGGCCGCATGCTGTTAGTTCATGGGCGCCCGCACTTTGCCCCTTGCCAACCCGCCTCGATGCCAAGTCCGAAAGGCGGCATTTGGGCCCTGGGGCTACTGCCGGTGTTCGGGGAACTGGGGTCCCCAGACTTGCTCGTGCAAGGCCCACGGCGTGGATCCACCAGCGGCCCCGTACGGCCCATCTTCACCAGCAAACACTCAAGACCCTCGTGAGGGGCCAAACCTCGCGAGGCGGACTACACAAGACCTCCTCAAGGGCAGCCTCATCAGGCTGGCTCGCGAGGAGCGGACAGATCAAGGCAAGGGGCACCTCGCAAGGTCATTGTGACGCAAGCCATGACGACCATGACTAGGCGGGCGCCAGGCGGGCGCAAGCGCGCACAGTGTCCTTGTTTCATCTTTGGTGCTAAAGAGGAAAGCGCGGGCGAAGAGTCCCGAGGCATTAGGCAAAGGTTTCCATATCGTTGCAACGAGACCAAGACCAGCAGGACGGCAGGACGGAGGTTACCGTGAGCCCAAGATGGCGTCACCATCAGAGCCTTTGGCAGGCGAAGACTACTTTTGTCAGGATAGCTTGTACTAGCTGTCCCCCTTCAAACTTGGCCGTTGTGGGATCCCTTCCCGCTCAATATTTGGGAAGAGGACCAGGGCCTCTATAAATAGGACTAGCCACCACCATAGACGGGGGATGATTCAGCTCAACCTAGACGACACCAGCTCACCAAGCACAAGAACACCTCTCCTTAGGAGGCTGTTCTTCCTTTGTACTGTTCATCCTCGGCCCAAGAGGCAATCCACCACACCACACTGGAGTAGGGTATTATACCACAACGGTGGCCCGAACCAGTATAAATCTTGTGTTCGTTTGTTCTTTGGGTTCATCGAGCTAGGCCGTGAGATCGTGGTGCGAGCGAGCTAGAGGGGGGGAGGCCTTTGTGCGCACCCTAGTGTTCGGACCTTAAGGGTTTTGCCGGAACCCGAAATCCGACACTGTAGCCACGCACCTCCGTGATCCGGGGGAGGGGGCGCCATGTAGCGATGCCCCGTCTCATCGTAATGAATGGTGCAGACTCCGAGGGGAGGAGGGGCCGTCCGCTCGGGGCCGGCCCTCTGAGGCCGCCTTCTAAGAGTCCGCCGTCTTCTAGGAGCCGGCCTCCTGGGCCAGCCGGCCCAAGGAGCTGTCCGCTCGTCCGGAAGGTACGAGGGGCTTTACTAGCCCCGATGTCTTGAAATGTTATGGGTGTAGATGAGGCTACCTGTGGTCAATCCCTCCGACAGTAGTCCCCAAATCTGGTGAGGCGCCGCGGCTCAAACCGGAGTGCCTCAGTAGCTTCCTACTCCGAGAGATCTTGTGTCTTTGCTTCGTCCGGATTTGGAGATGCCGTCTGACAGGAGCCGGCCGAGGCTGGGCCGGCTGCCTGGTGCGTTTGAATTGGTGAGGTGGGAGCCGGAGTTGGTGGTACCGGGTGACGCGCTTGTCGACCGTTGTTCGCTCGCTACGCGGCGCCCGCGGGTGAGGCCGGCCTGCCAGCCCACGCGCATGATGGAACATCTTGGCGGAGGCCGGAGTAGGCGGCCCCGGGTGGCGCGCTTTGTTTAATCGACCGTTGCTACTTTGCCACACGGCGCGCCAAAGAGTTGTGCCGCCTGCCAGCCCACACGCCAGCCAGACGGGGCCGCCACGTGCTTGGGCCCACAACTGCTGGGGCCTCGATGCACTCGCCAGATCTCATCGCCCGGCCGAGGTGTGCGGTTGCCCTTCCGGGGTGCAATAATCACGCGCCTTTAAGGCGCGGAATACACAGGGTCGTGCGGGGCGTGGGCGCAGTTAATCCCCACGTCCTCCACGTCTTGCCTCTTCAGCTCCTTCGCCGTCGCCGTATAAATAGGAGGGAGGGGTGCGACCGAAGGCACGTGCACCCCCTCGCTCTCCATCTTCTTGCTCCCTCGCTGCCGCTTCACTGCTCCACCACCAAAGTGCTACCGCAGCTCGCCGTTGTTGCTCGACCTCTCCATGCCGGCGCAACCTCGCCATCATCCAAACTCGTCGCGCCGCTGCCAAGCCACCAAGAGTCATGGCGCGAGGCGAGTGGGACGACTCAACCGTCCATGACGACCACATCGATTTCCTCTGCTTGACGCGGTGGATACCCAATGCAACGTGCCTGGGGACGCGCCTCTCGAACGAGCGGGAGATCTCACAGGCGCCTCAGGCTGTCGAGTTCATCGTCTTCCGTAGCCACTTCCTTCGTGGCTTCGACTTGCCGGCGAGCACCTTCTTCAGGGAGTTCCTCAAGTACTACCGGCTGTAGCCGCACCACCTCACGCCCAACATGGTGGTCCTTCTTTCCGCCTTCGTCACCTTCTGCGAGCGTTGCCTCAGCATCCTGCCCACACTCAATTTGTGGGGCATGTTCTTCTACTTGAAGCTCGGCACCGCCACTGTCGGTGTCAAAACCGGCGGATCTCGGGTAGGGGGTCCTGAACTGTGCGTCTAAGGCGGATGGTAACAGGAGGCAAGGGACACAATGTTTACCCAGGTTCGGGCCCTCTCTATGGAGGTAATACCCTACTTCACCTTGATTGATATTGATGAATATGAGTATTACAAGAGTTGATCTACCACGAGATCGTAGAGGCTAAACCCTAGAAGCTAGCCTATGGTATGATTCTTTGTTGTCCTCTGGACTAAACCCTCCTACTAAAGGATATAGTCCGGCGGTCCGGATACCCCCTAATCTAGGACTCCCTCAAGAGCCCCCTCGAACCAGGATTCAATGACGATGAGTCTCATGGCGTGCGGTGTTTTCGGCATTGCAAGGCGGGTTCCTCCTCCGAATACTCCATAGAAGATCTTGAACACAAGGATAGTGTCCGGCTCTGCCAAACAAGTTCCACATTCCACCGTAGAGAGAACAATATTCACCAGTCCGACCTGCTGATGTATTTGACACCATGACATCATGCCATGGCCCTATTATTATCGAACCGTGTTTTTCGCCCAGCCTTGGCGCATATCGCGAGGCAGTTTCCTTGGCATGTCTTGTCGAAGCAGAGATCGTGTCCCCTTATCGCTGGATTCTCATCAATACGGGCGTGGGTAACCCAATCATGCCCGTTGGTATGACTCCTCGATTATAGGAAAGTCCCAAACGGTCATGAGGAGGACGCTTGGTATTCACCCTCTTTATAAAGAGACCAAGGCCTATCCTTTTTATTCCTCAAACTAAATCGAATCCTCCCGCCTCGAGTTCCAACACCCAAAGCTCAAAGTCAGCGCCGGACCTTCAACCATGTCCGGATCCAACCTTCAAGGTAGGTGGATGCCCTCCTCCGTCACTAGGAAGACGTCGAGAAAGTTAAGAGAGGCCGGGTTCTTGACCGGCGAGATTGCGCACCCGGCTGCCTGCTCAAGGGCAGGTCATACCTACTCCCAAACCCGGCGAGAGCATAGTATTCATATCTCACTTCCTTCGAGGGCTAGGCACAGCTCTGGATCCCTTCATGAGGGGCTCATGTTCTATTACGGGCTGGACTTCCATGATTTAGCTCCGGATTCTATTCTCCACATCTCATCTTTTTATCATCGTGTGCTTGGCTTTTCTCCGCATCACCCCTCACTTCGCCTGTGGCTCAAAACCTTCCAAGTGGAGCCAAGACAATCGAGGGGAGGTATGCGTAATCTGGAGAGTGCTGTAATAAGCAAAGCGCCGATGCCCCATGGCCCGAGGGTTCTTTCCAGAGGTGTCCAGCTTATGGCAACAAGAATGGTTTTATGTCACAGCACCGTGGGTACCAAATGGGTGGCCCCACCTGCCTTTCGCCGGGTCACCCTCCATGACTAACGTCATGGATCAACAAGGGGCTAAAGCGGGGGCGATGAAGGACGTGCCCATACTGCAGGTCGCATCCGGGATCTTCTCAAAGAGATATTGATCTGGTCACGATAATGCATGCAAGTAATGTTACTTGGCGAACCCCGACACTAGAACGTCGCCCCTCCGTCTATGGAATTCAATCCGAAGGACCGCGAAGCTATTCACACTTCCTCGGCATGACGCCCTAAGGAGATGTACAAATTGTACTTTGACCACAAGCGGTGTGTCCAGATTCCACCGGTGACGGGTCCGAGCTGCAATCGTCCATTTACCCAAGTAAGTCGCCCTATGGCCGAACACGTTGTATTTCTATTCATCATGACATCATTCTGAAAAGTCGCTCTTTGACCAGGATTGGATAACAAAGGCGAAGATGATCAGGTGTCCGGCCCCCCTCCCCGAGGTCTCACCGGATCCGATACTAGTCCGGACGTTAGAGCTTGAGCCCTACCAAGCGCCCTTAGGGGAGGATGAAGGTGGGAAGAAAGAGGCTGACGCTTCCGCGAAGGCGGACAACATGGGAGAAGAAGCCAAAGCTCCCTCTCCCCAAGGAAGGAAAAGGACCGCCTCTGAAGGCCCGGAGACAATAGTCTCTAAACGGGGGAAGAAATCTTCGCTAGAGGGTCCTGGCCCAGGAGATATCCCGGCCGTCTGATTGCCAAGAGATCAGCCCTCCATCGAGCTATAAGTAAAAGAAAGGGTTTAATAGTAAAACATCACCTTTATCGAGGAAAATAACCGAAACATCCGTCTTGTAGCCCGGATCGTGACCCTTCTCGGCAGAGTTCGTCTTCGGGGGATCTTCCTCCGGAGATTATGAAGAGCGAAACGCCTCCTCACACCATCCTGCCTTATGAGGCGGGCGACCCCGAGGTGTCGTCTCGGAGGGCTCCTCCCGATCCGCAAGAAGGCCGAGGGTGATTCTGCAGCCACCCGAAGCCCTCGATGTCCGGCTCTTGAGAGAGCAACCGGAAGGGTCCGGCTCCGCATGTCATGCGGTCGGATGCACTGAAGGATCTGCTAGAGCAGGTGGCTATCTCAGAGGTGCACCGTGCGCTAATGGGCGTGGTGGTTGAGAGGGTTTCATCCGCAGAAAGCGGGTTTCATGAAGCCTTCATGAGTCCGCTGAAAGGTTTTGAGGTACGCAAAGTGATGTGTATTTTAATAGTACCGCACATGTTTAAAACGTGCCCTGTGCAGATATTAGCCCCTGAGACTCTAGTTGCCGTCGGAAATGGCGGTAAACAGAGGATCATAGTCGCAGGTAATAATCCAGGCGTCTTCATATGCGGTGGCGGGAGGTCGGTGGCTAGCCGGACTTGTGAGGTTGCCGAGCTAACGCGGGCGACTTGATGCGGCAGATGTCGACAACGTGCTTGTCAACAAGCTGCTTGACAAGGCGTTAGGTGGTCTACATGTAATTGTCGCCAGATTTCAAAGCATATGGTAAGAGGAAGCGTAATGCCGTGATTATCTTGAAACATGTTGTGAAATGCAGATGGAGCTACGGCTAATGGAGACCCTTCGGGCGGAACTCTGCCCGCCGAGCCAAAAAGCGTTGTAGGAAAAGTGATGCTGCCGCTTCTAAAAGGCGGCTGAAGAGCAGAGGGCGTGAATTTCAAATCGCCATTGCCAAAGTAAGGAGAAGATGAAAGCCAAGATGGCCGTTGAGTTAAGTGATGCCTTCGCCGACCGATAATTTCCGGCTTCTTGAGAAGGAAAGCCAGAGAGAAGGTTAAGCGAGGAGCTAGAGAAGGCCATGGTAGCAAGCTATGAATCCTGGGCCTCTAAAATTAGAGCGATGTAGGAGGAGACTACCGCCACGGGATATCGCGGGCTGGGAAGCCCTTTATGCTTGCTGGATGAAGTTCATAGATCCTAAGTATGCTCCTCTGGACCGACCGCGGAGTTCTACAGACGCCTATCCCTGGATTTGACGCCGATGTCAGGTGCCGATGTGGTCGAAAGGTTCTTCAAGGATCAAAAGAGATCGTGAAGTGGGAGAGAAGTTGTTCTGTCGCATGATTTAATGGTCCCGGTACAAGGCCCCGGCACTTCCCTCCCTAATGAGTGAATGGGCTGAATGGGCCGAGCTCCATAGGTTGTCCGGACTCGCCATGAGGTTCATTGGCTAGGATCACACCGTACGGGCAGGGCCAAGGCCGGGGTCAGCTTACTTCAGCTTGGTGTAGCGGTTCCTTGGTGTTGTGACGCCAGATCGACATGCTATAAGTGAAGAGGTCGGCGTGCATTGAGGGTGCGGCTGATGGCGCTTGCCCGTGTCAAAGCTAACACTGGGCGGAGATGGAAGCCACCGCAACTGCAGCCCCTAGTTCTGCATGGTTAGTCGGAAGTAGGCTGCCGAGCACTACTTTTGAAGAGGTCCTTGAAGGCGCTTCGCTCAATAGAAGCGCAGATGCTTTCGAAGAATATTATGTCTCGGAATGACATGTATTCCCATTGAAAACAATGTTTTTACTAAAATTACATAAAGGTTGTTTTTATACTTTATGCCTAAAAAGTGCGTTATGATGCCTCCCCGTATGCGGCCGCTTATGTATATATTTATATAACATGAAAGTTTACGGAAAACGTCGGGCTTCAAATTTCCCCACACATACAATCGCGGGGTGTTCGCAGAAGACGATGTCTCACTACTTGATCCAACGCCTTTGGTCCATTAAGGAGGTGATAGCGCAGTAGAACTAGGAAATCGGACTATATTGGCTTTTTAACACTTTCTTACTTAGCCATAGGAGTTTGACAGTGGGGCTACTATATAGCCACAGTGGCTCAGCGCTCATCCT